>NC_061159.1:60728265-60844218 GCF_022113875.1 Hydra vulgaris | reverse complement strand
TACTTTTTTATTTGTTTATTTACTATTTTTCTAATTTAGCTTTTTTTTTTGGCAATTCTTAAAAGTTATATTTTTATAAAAGTTTGTCTTTTGAATAGAAGCATGATCATTTGCTTTTTAATAGAGCATGATCATTTGTTTTTTTGTTGGAGATTTTTATTCAACGTAAAGCACTTTTTAATTGAAACTACTTAAGTCTCTGCGTTGAAGCAAATTAAAAAGACAAAAGTTAAAAAGGATTTTTTCTTTATTCTATTTTTTTAACAAAATAAAACAGCTATTCAAGGATCACACAGTTTTTAACAGCGCAAGATCTTGGTCAGGTTCAAATAAACACAGGGTTGTCCAATAATGGCATCATTAAGTTTTGATAAACAAAGTCATAGATAAAATTGAATGATTTTGATAAATTTTTAGGTTTTTTTTATAGTTTCACAACACTATTTCCTTTTTGCCCAGTTTGTTGGGTGCAGTTTCATTTGTTTATGTTTTGCTCTGGTGGTGTTTTACTTTATTTTAGCTCCACATGATTTCAACTGTCTGAGTTTTTTTAGTTTCATACTTGGTTCCGTTACAAGGCATGAAACATATATCAAATTTTGTATAGTTTTTCAGGAGGGCAAAAATTATATGAAAAACATTTGTAATTAAACCTTGCGGGAATGAGTTTATTATTTTCTATAGATACATTTTTAGTGTTATTTTTTTCAACTCCATATTTTTACTTCAAGTTTTAGATATAAGTAAGAACTTTATATTATTTAGAGATTTCAAGTTCACCAAACAAAGATTCCACCGTTTCTTTCAACAAAGGTAATTGTCTTAATTGGTTTATGCTTTGTTTGTTTCAAAAGTAAGAAAATTTTTTTAAATAATTTATTAAGCTAAGTCCGTTTATTAAGTTTTAACTTTTTCATTTGATTTTCAATTTTTTTCATTGAACATGCATTTTTATGTTTACTTACTTTAGTTGCTTATTTTATTATTGTTGCTAATCATCAATTTTATTCATTGTGTTACTGGCTTATGTTAATTCATATCTCATTAGTTATTTCAAAATATTATTTTTTATACAATGCTCACCTAATAATTTACTGATGAATAACAAAAATTTGTTTTATTATTATATTAAATTTTTCATTATCTGGATTTTTTTAAATAAATTTCTTATATAATTTTATTAAGTTAATACAAATAATACAAAAATTGTAATTAATTGTTTTATTCTTATTTTAAACTATAAATGACATCCTAAGTCAATGATTGTATTATTTACTTGTTTGACAAACAACGCAAGAAGAGAGCTTGTCAAGGTGCAGTGTTCTTGTTGCTCAAGTTTAGATTCATGATGCTATTGTTTTAAGAGTTCAACAAGAAAAAATATATTTCAAATAATGTGTGTATTTTTACCAGGGATGCGGAGTTCGGAGTCCATGGAGTCCCACTTTTAGCCTGGAGTCCGGAGTCTCGGGAGTCCATAACAATTTTAGGACTCCGAGATTCTTTTTTTATTTTTTTTAATTATTTATATGCTTAAAAAAAAACCTGATGGTCTTGTCACAAAGCACTGCAGAAGAGCACTTAACCTGGAAGTTCACCTCCTTCCTTACCAATTTCGTTTATTTGGCCAGATTAAGTACGGTTTGTAATTCCCTACTTATATGCAGTTATTTTTTAGATAACATTTTAAATTTGAGGATGAATAAATGGCAATATGCGAAACGTCACATGACAAATGCTTGTTAAGAGAATAAAGATAACTTTTAAAAAGTGCAATAAAACTATTTTATATAAAAACATAGTAGCGTATATTGTTTTTTAACTTGTAAGAACACAAACTATGTAGCTTGCCGAAAATAATGTGTATAATTCAACATTTTCTTATTTTATAACTTATAAAGTTTAACAAACACGTTAGTCATGGAATATATTATGTTCATTTTGTACATTGCTAACAAAATGAAAATTCTAATTTCAATAACGCCTTCTGAAAAATTGCAATGAAAGCGTTATGGTTTAGATACAAAAGCTACCAAATTTAACTAACAAATTAATGAAATGCAATAAAAAACCAAATTTGTCTGTACGTTTGCGCTATAAAGTCAAACTAACGAGCTAGACAATCGGTAAAAAACCTACTAACTATGTCATAAAGAAGCCCAAAGATGCTTATAAAAATATCTCAGCCAATAAATAATAATTCTTTTGCGCAACAACTCCTTTTATGATTAAACTTGCTTTTAGTTTTAATGCATTTTCCTAACTCTTATTAATTTAATTCGACATATCAGAAATAATACCAGGAAACATATTACAAAATTTTTTTTAACAGCGTCGTCAATTCATAACTAGTCATGTTAACGATTTTCTTAACTATGTTTTCGTGGGTTGTTATAAAAATAATTAATTTTGTGAAGCATATATAACAAAAAGCTAATACTTTACAAGTTCACAATAACTTGCAATAACAACATTCTTTCTTTATATTTGTGTGCAACAATCTCGACTAGTAATGGCCACTAACTATGCATCAGATACAATCTACAGACATTTTCATCGTACAAATAAAATTTTGAATGGATGTAAAGTAGTATGCTTTAAATGTCTTGTACCCGAAAAAAATAAAAGTAGTGAGTTATGCGGTAAAGAAATTACATGTGCCGCAAAAGCTCGCATTAGCAACCTTATACGACATTTATCTAGAAAACACGCGGAGCTCCTCATAACGTTAGAAAAAGAAAAGTTAGAGAAAATATTAGAAGAAAAGAATAAGAACCAAAAAAATATAGTCATCAAAGGCAGTAGTTCACAGCAATCCATATTAAAGTGTTTTGTACCTCAGCAAATTAACTTGCATATAGCAAAAGATGAATTTTTAGAAGCAGGCTGGTTTTGGTTGAAGGACTTTCATTCCAGGTTAAAATTATTTTTTTGAAAAATATATATTTTGAAAAATTATGTTTTTTTTGCGAATTTTTGAAAAAACATTTATTATTCTAAAAACAAATTCTATAGGCGTTTGATCGAGAACCTATTCAAAAGCTTTGCGGAAAAGTTGCATCTCACTATGGATTTAAAATGAATAGAGATAATATGAGAATTCAAATTAGCGATCTTGCCAAAAAGCATCGCGAACAAATCTAAAATAAAATATCGAAAATGTTAATTTATTTAAAAGTTGATTCTACATCAAGGCATATGCGCCACTACCTTTGGTATAAATGCGCAATACTCGAACAATGATGAAATTATTGTGATCAATCTTGGCACCATAGATACGAAGGGAAAACAAACGGCGGAATACACTTAAAAAATTATTGAAAAGTGTTTAGATAAGTTTGGAATCAATAAAACTAATATTTTAGGCCTCGGTGTTGACAACGCAGCAGTAAGTATCATATTTTGAAGTTCATCTATATTTTTTTTAAATGAAGAAAAAGTGTAAATTCAATGATTAAAATCAATATTTTTAGTGATTAGAATCATTAAAAAAATAAACTGTTTTGATGTTTGTTAAAATGTCAATAAAATCTTTTATATACTGTAGCGTATATTCACTAAACTTTAAATTAATTATTGAAATCGTATTTAATATATTTAGGTGAATATAAAGTTAGTGCGCGACTTCGGCATCAGCGCCATTGAGGAAATTGACAATGACGAAGGCGATTTTTCAGTAAAAACTGATGAGTTTGACGAAAATGGTAATTCTACAGCGGACAATGCAGCAGCAGTCTTGGCAAGTGGAGTTGCCGGTAGCATGAGTGTTATACATCTTCAAAGATGTGCTATCCACACTTTACAGTTAGCCGTGAATGATGCATTGAAGAGGCCCACAATAAAAAATCTTATTAGTCATGCGAGAGAAGTTGTGAAAACTGCAAGAAATCCTAAGTGGATTGACTTCTTCAGGGACCAAGCTACACATCTCGTTCCAATTTTAGATCAGGCTACCCGTTGGTCTAGCCAGTTCAATAAGATTGAGAGTCTAATTAAGGTAATTTATTACTTATAACTTACCTTAATTAATTTTTTTAACTTTAATTAAAACTTAAAAAGTTTTGAATAAAGTTTATAAAACTATTTTTATTTTTTTATCAACCGGTATTTTTTCTTTTTTTTTTCCAACTGGTATAATATAAATCCAATTATTTCAATATTAATGACATTTACATAACTTAATAATTTTTAAATTTACGTTTATGTAAATATTTCTTTAATAATCCTTTTTATTTAAGTAGTTAATAACATTGTACATATATATATAATGAATTTTTCTGATCTTCTAGATTCGACCAGTAATTCAAAATTTGAATATGCAAAAAGAAGCTCCAAAAGAATTTAATGTGCAACCATATCTTTGGGGAATGTGGGAGGAATTGAGAGATATATTGCAAATGGCACGCGATCTTACTATTTGTCTTCAGCGTGAAAACATCACAGCAGGTGAATTCCTTTTTGATTAGAATTCAATAAAGTGTGAACTTGACGGGAAGGACAGCGACTTAGCCAAAGATTTCCGGAAAGGAATGGATAATAGAGAGATTTCGCACTACGCGAAAATTTGTTGTTTCTTGCAGCAGTTTACGTGGATAATAGGCATGGCTGTATGCTGACAGCGACTGAAGACAAGGTTGCTTTTTTTAATAAAATTTTATTTATATATATACATTTTATTTATTTAACTTTAAAAAGTATATATTCAAAAAACTATAAATGTTTCTATAGATAGCTGCAGCTGATGGACTTTGGAAAATTAATTACAAACTTATTCAACTGGCTAATAAAAATAAGAATGATGAACTGAACAAAACCAAAAATACAATAGCGTCCAACTCTTTAACAGTTCATATTGACTCTAGTTCAGAAAATGAGGAAAATGCTTCACCAGTTGCAAAGCGACGACCGAATTTATTTATGCTGTGTGAACAGGAGATTGAAGAGAATTCTTCAGAAGAACAAATGCAGATTCAGCTAAATGTAATAGAAACAGAGTTTTGACAAGCTCTGAAAACAATTCTGGAAATTCGTATAATGTTTAAAGACAACTCCCCCAACTTAGACAAGTTTTTAAAACTTTACCCATTAAAAGCAATTGAGCGGTTTCCTGAAGTTTTACGGGATGCCTGCTGAGTCGCTTCGTCGCTAGCCATATCCCAAGTCAGTGTTGAGCGACTATTTTCAGTCTTAAACACATGACTCCAGACCATCGTAGTCGATTTACATCTGAGTTAATTGACGATATGCTTTTTTTACGAACAAACAAATTTTTTATTTGAATATTTTTGTTGTAGATATTGCAATAATGTTTTTTTGTAACTTTATAATTTAGCGCGTAGTTTATGAAAATATAAGTTTTAATCTTTTTATAATTTTATGATCATATGGTTTGAAATAATCTGAGAAATTGATAAATCTGTGCGTGTGACAATACAGATCAAATAAAAGTTCTCTTTGGAGTTGTATTATTTTCATTAATTTTAAGCAAGGTCTGGAAAATCTTTTAAATATGTTGAAAATAAAACATTAGTCTTCTATTTGATACCGTTAAAATATGTTGATGGAACTTTCGGGTCGGAGAAACTTGACTTCAAAATCAGCTTCTTCTAGGTTTCTTTGAGCCTCATGATAACCTCTTATGAAACTTATAATAACCTCCTATAAACCTTATAATAACATTTAATGGTTTGTTGTTGAAGTTAATATTTATTATTTTGTGAAAAAATTTTTGTGGAAAGAGTAGTTATTTTTAATTCTAAAATTTATAAGAAATTTAACAAGAAATTTCTAAGAATTTTTAGTAAAACAAAAATCGGGTTTTATAAGTAATAACTTTATTCAGTTATAATTAAAAAGTTTGTTTTTTAACTAACAACTTTATGTTCAAGTAAGACATAATGAATAAAAAATATTTGTCAAATAACTTTACCTCAAAATAAAATTTTGGTTTCAATCTTTAAAACAACCAATAAAATAATTCATAAAAAATAATTTAATTCATAATAATTACCAGGAATTTTTTATGTTAAGAAGTTTCAAAACTTCATTTGATACTTTAATATTTTTTTTTTTGTTTTAAGTATGAAATTTTAAAAAAATAATTTAGTGAAAAGATCAGACAAAGTTGTTTTGTTAACATTAGCTTGCCTTTTTTATTTGTTTATATGTTTTGGGCCATTACAGTTAAGAAGGAAATTTTTTTCATTTACCCTTTTTTTATTGTGGTTATGACCCTCTCACACCTTTTCAACTTCAAAACATGAAGCTTGACAAGCAAGGCTGTTGTGCAAAGAAAAAAGTTGTGTAAGAGCTTTTTTTAAGAAGTTTGTCAGAGATAATACTTTAAATAAATTTCATATTAAAAGGTTGTTTAGAAGCCGCAACTTCAATCAATTTTAGTAAAAAAATTAATTAGTGATAATAAGTAATGATTTGAAGTATAAAATTAAGTAAAAAATTTTTTGAATGAATAACGAATAATAAAGTAGTAATAAATAAAATGTTTAAATAGAGACATCATAACAATTAAAAAAGTTTATGTATAGACATAATACATGAATTATCTTTTTTCCAATGTTTATGGAATTTCAGACATTTTTTTCAATTTTCAGTTTTTTCGAATATCAAAAAGGTTTTCCATGCATACAAGCATAAGAATATACTTTTGGATTATATTTGTTTGTTCAAGTTTGTTCACTCATTACCTTTTCTTTTTTTTTTTTTTTTTTTTTCAGCATCTTTCAAAATACAAGTTATACGAAAGTTTGCAAATTATATGAATCAGGAAAACAAGAAAAAAAGAGTGAGTTCTAAAGAACTAATGTACGCGGAAAAAAACTAAACAAATAAGAGTGTTTGGAGGACTTTGGAACAGTCACAGAAAAAGGATAAGACTTAGTTGAATGATGAGTAACACAAGAATGAATTTTAAAAGTAAAAGGCACAAAAGAATTTTGAATTTTAGAAATAGAAGGCACAAGGAAAGCTATTTCTTTAGAGCAGTGCTCTTATATATAGGAATAAAAAGTATATTCCAGAGTAAGAAAGTGTTAAGCACAAAGAGATTCAACCTTAGCAGATGTTATTTATGTAATGGATTTGGTATACAGTTTCCATGATAGATGTAAGAGTGTAGGTGACTCATCAAGTACATTATTATTCATAAATATAGAAAGATCTAAATTATTGCGATAACAAATAGCTGAAAAAAGTTAGGATTTATTAAAAAATTAATAAACAAATCAAACAAAATTAACAAATGAAAAAAGAAACATTCAAATATGGAAAGGAATTAAAACAAAATATAAAAATGGCTCCATTTTTGAAGATAAAAAAAAGAATATTCTTTAAATTTTATTATTTTTGAGTGACGATATGTATTAGCTTGAAATGATTTACTTTTTTATTTTAATATTGTCATTAATTATGAAAATTTAAAATTGATATTGATTTATTATCATATAATTTTATTATTATTCTTTTAATGAAGTATTTATTTTACTTTTATTGTTTTTATTATGATTGTAGATATTAAGATTATTATATTTATTAAATCATTGTTACTGTTTTTTTGCAGTAATTGTTTTAGTTACATGGTAGGTTGTTACGTTTTGTCATTACATAACTGTTTGTTACTTTCCTATCTAAAAAATAATGATTGATATCTGAATTAAAGGTCATCAGCCATTGTGTCACTTATACAAAAAAAAAGAAAAATTTAAAATAATAATTTAAACAACTCAGTTAAAAGCAAAATTAAGGAAAAAAAATGTATATTTCTGATTTTTTCCATAAATTTTGCTCAAACAATATTCCGGATTTTCACAGTATGACCTGGATGATCTATGATAATAACAAATAAAATGTTTGTCAAATATAAAAACATTAAATTTACATTAAAAGTTTGTTAAAAATAATTTCTGATTTTTAATAACTTTGTTAAAAAATTTAATGTTCTTTTATTTAAAAAATCTTGAATTAATAAAAATCATTTCTCGCAAAACTATTTAGATTCATTAGATTTATCAGAAGTTTGATGTCAAGTATGTTATAATAAAAGTTTTATGTTTATATAAAATTATAGTAATAATGGTCATCTTTGTCATGATCATGAACATTAGCAAAATCACGATGATGACTTTACAGAAATTGTTTTGTTTGATTTAGATTTGTTGAGGATGTCGGCTGAACTTAAAAAATTTTATCTTGAATATTATGGGAAAATAGGTGAACTTCAACCACTAATAAAAGCAACTGCAGACGTTGATCTTATACAAAAATTTGTTGACCTCTGTATCGTTGATGCAGTAAATGCTCAAGTGGAACGCTCAGTGGATGCTGTTTTTAGTGTTGAACGGAAGAAATTTCTTGAAAAGCAGGTGCTTTATACACCAATTTCATATAGTGAAATATTTTGAAAGAAAAAACAGTAATATTAATATCTGGAATTGCTGGTATTGGGAAAACATGGTTGCTTAGAAAATGTTTGCTTGATTGGTCAAATGGTTTAATTTGGAAAAATGTTGAACTTGTTTTTTATTTTGAATGCAGGATACTCAATTCATATGCAAATATTTCTAATATTAATGAATTATTAAATATTTTCTACAAGGATATCATAAACGATTTTAAATTTAGTAGTCACACTGCACTGTTTATAATTGATGGTTTCGATGAATTTAAATATTTCAATGAGTTATTAAATCCAAGTTTGACCAACATTCCGATTGTTAAAGTTTTACGAGAAATTCAAAAATACAAACATGTAATTGCTGGCAGAGTTTATGCAGTTGATCAATACCAAAGTATATCTACAAAACATAGTGATAAGTTGACCATTCAAATAATGGGATTTAATGAAAATGGAATAAATAATTATGTAAAAAATCATGTTGTGAAAGGGAAAAAAAAAATTGTAAAAACAACTTTAAAGGAGTCTCCCATTGCAAAAGCCATGGCATCTGTTCCATTTTATTTATCATCATTGTGTAAAATTATAAGTAATTCAGAAAAAACAGATTTAAATTTTTTTTTAACAATGACAGATTTGTATGCTAATATTTTTTTATATTTTTTGCGAGAGCACATCATTAAAATCAATAAATTGATTTATGAGATAATGGAAGATAGTTCCAATAAAAATTACATTTTAAATATTTGTAAAATTGCATATAAATTATTTGTTGAAAATAAAATTATATTTTCCGAAGAAGAAATTCAAGACTTTTATAGTGACTTTGACAGAAATGAAGGTAATTTTTTTGGATTTATTGAAAGGATTAAAACTGATCTTGGTTGTTATTATCAGTTTGTGCATTTGACTATAATGGAGTTTTGTGCATCTGTTTATGCATATAATTGTTTAAGTAGTGATGAGATTATGGCCAATGAGAAGCTGAAGAGTTGTTTATCAATGATTTGTGGATTATCTAATAAAAACAAAAATAGTCTAATAAAGTTTCTTGTTAACCTAACTCCTTCAAAAAAATGCAATGAAAAATCATCACTCTTGTTTTTTATTTTGGGTAAGTTTTAAAACTTTGTTGTTTCATTGTGACTCTATTTTAGATAATCATTCAAGTGTTTAATAAGATGTAAATATTAATAAGCTTTTTACTTTTTTTTATTTTTACAAGGTATTGAACAGTATAAAATATTATTTTATATTTGGTATGTTTCAGAATGTTAGGTAGGTTTTCTGAAAAAATTCAAAAATAAATTTTGTTATCTAAAAAAAAATCAAATTTATTGTGTGACCATTACTTGCTTTATAAATGCTGAAGGTGTTTATGTGGTTTTGGTTGTTTTTAGAAAAGACTTTTTTTTTTTTGTTTTTTTTTTTGTTTTGTGTTTTGGTTTTCTTAATTTAGAGTTATAAGATATTTAAAGATTTCTTAAATTTTTTAGAAAACAAATAATTTTTAAAAATTAACAAACTGTTTGTACAAGTCTTATATATGAATATAAATACTTCAAAAGACTTTCTTAAAGTATGAAGTAAAACATGAACAAAATATGTTTTTTGTGAAGTAAATATTTTTTTTATTAAACTTTTTAAAGAAAATAAAATATTATAAAAATGGTTGTACAGTCTTTATTACAATGTTTTTATTTTCAGTTAGTACATAAAAATATTTTTAAAAAATTGTTCACAAGATAAATTTATGTCTTGAGTCCACTTTTATAAAGCTTTTAACAATTAACTTAAATTATTTTCTTTGCATAAAATCACTTTTAATACCAACTTTTAATATCAACAAATTTTTTTCCCTATGGAAAAAAAAGTTACAGTATACATACACCAAAACCTTTTTGAGAGGAAAAGTTATTTAAAATTACGTTTGAAATAACAAGTGTTAATATTTGTAATATTATTTGGAATAAATGACTTGGAAACTTGAATTTTTCTAAAATAATGTCATTATCAGTTTCAAAAGATTGTTTACAAATTTTATGTCTTTTTTTTTTTTTTTTTTATATATACATATTGTTTTTATTTGTATAATTGTGAAGTTTAGTTTGAAGTTTTTTTAAAATTGTGAAGAAAAACACATTCTCAGTTTTTTTTTTTTAAAAAGATAATGTTATAGTATAAACAAAAATATCAGAGTAGGGTTTACCCTATTTTGATATTTTTATAAGTAAAAGTAAAATGAGTACTTTTCCTAGATGCATAAATGGTAATATAATACATCAGCTAAGGGCCTAATAGTATACATGCAGGTGTAAGCATAAGTCCTTACTGTGTTGAGCATCTAAGAGTCTAAGTCTTAGTCTTGTGAAAAGTCTTGTTTTTGGTCTCGGTTTGACTTTGTGATGATTATGGTATTAGTCTTAAAGTCTTAGGTCTTGAGCAATAATTAATTGGTTTTGGTCTTAGCTTTAACTGTCTTGACTACTATCTCTAGTACTTATAAAGAATTTTTTATTTTTTATCTTTAAAAAGCCATAACTGTGCAGAATAATGTAATAAAGTCTCCTAACTTTGCAGACATATCACTACATACTCTGCAAGAAAGTTATAAAAATTGTTTATGTTGCTCCTCACGGGACTAAAATTGAAAATAAAAGTTGAAGGTGTTTTTGATAATCATTTTACCCTGAAACAGGATATAGGTTAACAATAATTTCGTCATCATTCATCGAAAATGATTAGAAAAAAATAGATTAAGATTAGCAGTTTTTATTTGTTCAATTATTATTCTAATATTTTTGCTTGTTATTTTTACAAAATAACTTTTCAATAAAAAGTCTTTTTTAGTTTGATTTTCAGCAGCTTTTTGAGAAAAAGGTAATTAAAAGAAAACAAATATCTTCTTTTATTTACCTTAAAAGTTAAAAACAAATATCTTCTTTTATTTACCTAAATAAAAACTTCTGCAGCTATGATCTTATTTGTTTGCTTAAATGTAATAAAAAGGAATCTTATTCTTTAATTCTGTCTCCTATCTTCCCAAATAGGTGGAGGCATGTTTTGACAATTCTTTTTTGCAGATCTGTCACAAGGCCAGCCAATTTTTGTACACTGCTCAATATATTACAACATAATACACAACAAGACAATATTGCAGTTTTTTTTTAACCAAACGCTGATGTTTGTCTGATGACCATTATCTTTAGCATTGGTTATCTCAGTGCTTTCTTATTTTTTACACAACCTTACTTTCATCATTTTTTTTTTTTACAGACTGCTTTAACTTCTTTTTAGTGTATGACATTATATGCTATTTCTGGATTTTTACATAAGTTTTTGGCATTATAGTAATATAATTTAGGCCAAAGAAATTGGCATTAGTTAGCCATTTTACCAAAAAGAAATAATATTTAATAGTTTTTTTAATGGTTTATAAAATTAAAAATATTTTCTATGAATTTTCTAGCAATATATATATATATATATATATATATATATATATATATATATATATATATATATATATATATATATATATATATATATATATATATATATTGCTAGAATACATATACATACATACATACATACATACATATATAAACACACGCACTTAAAATATATATTTATTTTATATATATATATATATATATATATATATATATATATATATATATATATATATATATATATATATATATATATGTATATGTATATATATATATATATATATATATATATATATATATATATATATATATATATATATATATATATATATATATATATATATATATATAATATGATAAATAGTACATTATTACATGCACAATATAACATTACATAATATTGATTTGTACACATATATCTAATTGAAGAATTTCTTTATTTACTAATGCGGTTGTAGTGTAGAGGTGAAGCGCTCGCCTCATAACCAAGGGATTCGCAGTTCGATTAGTAAAGTGCTCAAAATTGTCCAGGTTTGTGTTCTTGTGATGTTTTCGCATGACTTTTTTGAAATTAGTTTTTAAAACAGCCACCATCTTGGTTAACCCAAAACATCTCACAGAACTTAAGATTTTACTAAAGAGTTTATTAAATTCTAGTCAATAGATTGCACCAAATGATTGAATTATTTGTCAGCTTATGTTTGGCAGCTTAAACTATCTAACAAAGAATTATTTGCTAACTGATTGCCTTTTTCAGTTTATTCTAATAACATTCAGAATACTGATATATATATATATATATATATATATATACATACATACATACATACATATATATATATATATATATATATATATATATATATATATATATATATATATATATATATATATATACATACATACATACATATATATATCTACAATAGCATATTTATATACGCAATTGCTCACTTTTTTTTCTAGCCAAAATTAAGTGAGGATTTTTAGAAAACGATGAGGGAAAACGAAGAATAATAAATGAAAAGGTTGCTGACCCATACCAAACCCTCAGTCGATGTAGCAGCACTCCCTTGCCAGTCAGGCTATTTGTCAGTTGATGTATGTACTGAAGCCCTCGGCAGCAGGCTATTTGACGTTAGATGAGTATGACATCATCATGCTCACCTAACTCAGCAGTATAAGATATACTTTTAATGTATATGATATATATATATATATGATATATATGATATATATATAATGTATATGTATATATATATATATATATATATATATATATATATATATATATATATATATATATTATATATATATATAACAACTATAAGATTGAAAGATAAATATGTAAATTTATTATATTTGTTTTTATTTATGTTTACATTTAATTTGGTTAAACTTTAATAAAAAACTCACAATTATTTTTATTACATAAGATACTCACACTGTATAAAATATGGCATCTTCTAAATTTGTATTTACTAACTGAATATCTACTTTAGTATTCTAATTTTTTGGAATAAACTGAACCTGATAATCAGTTAGCAAACAATTCTTTTTAGTTTATTACAATCTCAAAAACAACTGGCAAATTATTTAATCATTTATATTTATATTTGGACTTGTTTTTAGCAAAGTTTTCTTTTAAAAATATAAAGTTCCACGCAAAACATTACAATATTTTGGGTTAACCAATATGGCGGCTGCCTTCCAAAACTGGATTTATTGCATTTTATATAAAGTATATACAACGGTGTCTCTTATTTATCAAACTTCATTTCTTTGCAACCAATGCAAACTAATTTTTGTTTTCTCTGGTTCATAATTAATAGATGATTAATAGATGACAGATTGGTCACTGTTACATTCCTTATCTTGAATAAATTTGGAGTGTAACAGGGGCCAGGCGAAGTTAATTATGATTAAGTATTAATTTTTTTTTGTTTTGTGTGTTTGTTTTTCTATAGATCAGGTTAAGATTGTTTAGTTCAATTATGTATCTTATGTGAATCCTATAAGATTTCATCATATATTATGATGCAATTTTTAACGCACATGGCTTGGCTTTAATACCAGTAATTTTTCTTAAAATTTGCCTTAAAATGTGCATTCTTGTTTTTTTTGACTAAATCAAAAAATACAATAGATCTGTTTTGCAAATTATAAACAACTTGTTATGAACAAAGAAACAGTATCTAAACTCTCAAAAAATTTCAGCTATTTTTTTCTAAGCTTTACCAGTTTAATTACAGTCTCAGGTGCTTAATACATCCACCCACATTGTATTAAGCACCTGAGACTGTAATTAAACTGGTAAAGCTTAAACCATATCAAATCGTTTTTTTAGTTGTCGCTGACTTTATTTTTCTATTTTCTTAGTAATTTTAAATTAAAGTACCCGACCTTGAAAATTTATTAAAATTTTGCATGGGGTTATTTGAATTTTAAAAATTCATAGGTAGAGGCTCAAATTTTTTTTGTCTTAAATAATTTAGTTAAAGTTATCACAAATAATGGAGCTTTAAATGTTTTAAAGTATTTTATTAAATTTTAATTACTATACTAAACAAGTTTTGATTTACTAAATTATTTCTAGCCAGTAATAAAAACTTGTTTTTTTATTGACAAATGGTCAACAATTGGTTGAGACAGTTATTGGTAAAACGCATCAATATTTAATAAAGTTGTTTGCTATCATTTTTTGCATTTCATCATTTTATCACTTTCTACATTATACGCACCACAAAATGTTTTATATGATGGGGTATTTATTATTTTATTTAATTTAGCATATAAAATATGAATTTTTAAAACTTGCGAATTATTTTTATTATATATAGTTTAATTAAATTATTAAATATAAATTACAAAAAGTTTATAATTTATTTAAAATATGAATTTAAAAAAATTTTTTAAATTTATATTTTAATATTTATAAATTTTTTTTTTTTTTTTTAATATTTATAAAATATTTTTATATGTAAATTCATTGTGAAAATGTAATAATTATTAGTATATCGTAACATATATAAACAATCTACCTGTTTATTTGCCTGAAAATATTATAAAGAATATAGTTCTTACAGCAATAGGTGAGGGACTTTTAGTTAGACAATATTCTGCAACAGTGGTAAGTGGTATTGCTAATTCAGGAGGTTATATTTTTAATTTTGCATTATCTTTTTCAACTGTATTTAGAGTTGTAGAGGAAGCTTTATATAAAAAATGGGGTAATAATAAATAGAAAAATTTATAGGATTTAATAACTTAAAACTTATTGTTTTTAAGCCCAAAGTCCAGGATTCCTTGTCGCCATTATACCCTAAGACTCTGGGTTCAAAAACTAAAATTTAAAATTTTTCCATTTGTAGTCATAAGGTTTTTTCATATTTTTTAGAGCTCCTGGATACTGAAAACTAGGAAGAAGTGACTGTTTTTGTGACTTTTAAACCGGTGTTCTTTTTGGGACTCCACATCCCTGAGTGAAATTTAATAAGCTTAGGGTGGGTAGAAAAATCTTCCTAAAATTGTTAAACATCAACTTCTGGGTATTATGCACTTATGAGTATCAACTTTTTTTGTCTTTTTTTTTTTATAATTGTTCATTTTTATAACTGTTTTATATCTAACAAATTTAAGGAATTTTAACCATTTTTTTTTTTTTTTTTTCTGTTTAAGAAAAGTCCACTCTCCAATTCTTTGTAACAACTTTAACTAAACTATTCAGGATGATATTTTCAAGACAAAGTTTGAATAGTCATATCTTTGAAACCATTTCGATTAAATGATAAAATTTTTGGAATATATTTATAACTTATTGAAATCTTTGAGTGGTGTAAAAATCAGCAAAATTTGAGACTTAAGGTGGCATGCCCTAGATATTTTTACATTGAATTGCTCTCATGTTAACAGGGCAACTTAATGTTCATTTAAACCTTTTAGCTGGTGATTTTATTTTCAAAATTATTTTAATTGTTACATTTTTTTATCTTGTATCATTTTCTCTAAAATATTTGTGTGTAATCTAGGCTTTTGTTATTCAACCACACTTTTTTAAACAACATCTTCGTAATTTTTTTAAACAACATCTTGGAAATTCTTTTTTCTATTAGATTTTATTACTATAGTTTCAGGTTTTTTTTTAGGCTAATGTAATTGAATTATTCCTCATTAGCTTTCTTGGCAAATTGTTCTGGAATAAATCTAGGTGTGTCAGTCCATCTGCTTTGCTTTTTGTAGGCGGATTTGCTTCCCTTTTTTACAAGCTGATCAAAAGTTTTTTGATATTCTTAAAGTATTTTTTAAGATTCTTAAAGTTTGATATTCTTATTTGCTAAATGAAACAAGTCAGGTCTTGGCCAATTTTATGTTTTTTAAATTATGTTATTTCTTTGCTTATGTGTTGCAGATCTGAAAAATGATGTCACAAAGTAAGCTCCTCTTGTGACAGATCTAAATTACTTTTTTGATTATGTTATAAATTTACTTTTGTAATTGATTGGATACACTTACCTTAAATAGTTCATCCGAAACAAACTAATATTTGTTTTTATTAGGCTGACTAAAAATTAATTCTTTTGTACTTCTTTGCAGCCAAAACAAACTGATTTTGGTGTTCTTAAGTTATCTATTTTACAGTCAAAATAGTTCACAATCAAACCTGCATAAATTAGAATTAAAACAGTGGCCAGGTGAGCTTAATTATGCAAAATAGAAGATTTTATCCCAGTATCTAAAAGCATAGTTCAAAGTAGACTACTAGTATTTAGGTTAACACTATCTAAATTTTGTTTTAGTAATTATAGTATTTTAAATAGTATTTTAAGTTTATATTAACATAAATAGGTGAGGTTTAACCTAAATCACAGTTTTAATCTACATTGTCTGTGGTGCAATAATGTATATGGAATTTGTTACAACAATAAAACAAAAACCTAAGTAAATAAAAAGCAAATCTGCTTTTGGCTAAATTTGATTTGAGATTTAGTTTAAGAGCTCACCTTTTCAGTTTACGAGAAAGTGAAAGAAAAATATACTGAGCTATTATTCAATTGCATTTTCTACCGTTTATTTTTAATCGATTTATTTTTGTTCTTAATGTTTACAATATTTGTACAATAAGTTTAATAAGTAAATCTAAGTTTAATATTTTGGCAAGAACCTGTGTTTCTTTTGCAAAATTTTCAGAGAAATTTTGTTTATATGAAACATTTGTGAATGATGAATTATTTTCTTGTTTGCGTTGAAATGATTGTTACATGGATTTAATTTTTACTTTTTAAAACAAAATGTGGTTTGATGTGATTTTATTGTAATTTTAAAATTTCATCGGTTATCGGTTTATCTTATGTTTGTTTTTATTTTTTATATATGTTACATTTTGTAGCTTTAATGCTTTAATGATAAAATTGTGTTGACTATGATGTGTAAATATCTCATTGTTATAATTCAAGAATTTTTCGTATTTTATTTTTTCGAATTGATGTGTAAGTGTTTACTTATCGTGTCTTTTTGTGTGTGTGTGAGCAACCGTTCTAATTTTTGTTATGTTATTTTTAATATATTTATTTTATAACTTATATTTAAACTATTTTTAAAATGTGATAGAATCACAAACTTAAAAATTGTCTATATTTTTTTTTAAGAGTTGTTTTATTTAAAGGTTTCACAATTTTAATATTTTTATATATCATTTTAATTTTATATAAATTAATGTAAATAATATTATTGTATAAAATATAATCTATTTAATAAAAATTAAAAGTTTTATATGTTTTTTATTTAATCATAAATTAATAAAAATTGTATGTATAAATATGTAAAATATTATAATGTATATAATGTTATAATTTTGATTATGATTTTAATTTGTTTTTTTTATAATTAATATTTTATTTTAGATCGTTATGATAGCAAAGATTACCATGATTACCATTTATTCATTGAATGCTTTTATGAAAATCAATCATCATTTAATGATGAAATTAAATCAATTGTTGATAAACGATGGGGGAGGATTTCAATTTACGATGGAAAAACTTCTTACTTTACTTCTTGCGAAACTTATTTCATAAATCATTACATAAAATCTGGAAGAAAGTTATCGTGGTTAATAATTAGTAAAAATATTTTAAGTGATGAAGAAAAAAAACTTTTAATACAATGTTCAACTAATGTTCGCGATGTCATCTTTTATCGTCCAATTAATTTCGAAGGATGGAAACCAAAAGATAAGATTAAAGAGTTGACGATGTGGATCTCAGATTATTTAATAACAAAAAAAGATTTCGAAGAAAATTTTCTTCCGTGGATTAATCTTTGTGAAGGATTAGATCTTCGACTTCACGACGACATTGATTTTATTAAAGAATTTTATGAATGGATTCGTTGTTCGAATGTCAAGAAGTTTAAGATCTGGTACTGTGGAAAAGATTTTTATAACCTCGATGAATTAAAAAACTTTACAAAACGATAAAATATTTAATACCTTAAATATATTAAATAAAATGTTTTTAAAACCGTGAATAAAACTTTATTAAACGATCATTATGAGAATAAAAGTTTTTAGGCAAAAAATAATTTGATTACGCACATTTCGATATTCAAAACATAGAATTTGAACTTAAAACTTAAAAAAAACTGATTTTACTGTAATACACATAAACTTTAAAGTTTACTTATAAACATATACTAAAACACTTTATCTTTAAATGCAGAATTATTTTTAGTACCCAGTGGGCACCAGACCTAAAAAAGACGTCCAAAACGTGTATAAGATGTTTAAAAGACGTCTTTTTTACACTTGGTATGATCTACCTTACAGATGTTTGGTGCTCTGGCAAATACAAAGACTTAGATAAGTTGAATAAAAATAGTTTAAGATGCAAACACGAAAGAAAGCACTGTCTAAAGTTGACAATTTCAAGGCCTTAATTATTGGCCTTAAGGCCAATAATGTTATTCTGCAACTCTGATTAAAATGTAACTTAAATAATGCAACTCTGATTAAAACTCTCGTTATCTATAAAATATTTAATATGCATTAATAAAATGTTATTAAAAAATAAGTTTTATACAGAATCACGTTCTAAACAGAAACTATGAAAGTCTTTCACAGAGTTCATGCAGTTTGTTAATATCTCACCAACTCAAAGTTAATATACTTTCAATAAGAAATAGCAGTCGTCTAATTTTTCAAGCGTATAGCGTTTTGAAAACCGTTGTATATTATTTAAACTATCAAATATAACACAAATAAAAAATATACTGATAAAAATATATATGTTTAAAAATTTAGCCTAAAATAATATAAAAATATTTTATAGTCTCAGTTCTTATTGTAAAAAGTAAGAAAAAAAAATACGCAAAAAAATGGAAACCAATAATAAGTTTAATAATGATCTGTTAAACTCTGACGTAAGTTGCTTGCAATAGAGGAGCTATCCATAAATAATCTCAGTAAATATAGGGAGGGGGGGTAGGGAAGGGTGTACTAAAAAGTTTGAAAAGAGTTGACAACGGGGAAAGGGGGGACCAAAATTGAGACCAAAATGATGTCAATTTAAAAAAAAAGTTGATTTTATACGCACAAATTTTAAAAGTATTTACATATACAATGTGGTATAGAAATGACATACTTGTTTTGTGAGTAATTTGATGTAAGTTTATAAGATACATAAAATAATTTAAAAATTAACAACTTTTTATTATTGTATTACCATTTGACTGTAAATTAAATTGTTTACAAATTCTAATTATTAATAGCCGAATGAATATTATTATTATTGGTGCGTATAGTTACGCGCATTTTTTTATAGTTACGGTACGGTTCTGTTTCTGTAAAATACACTTTTTAAGTAGTTTCTAGGCTTTTTTTTACCGCGTGCTTTCTTAAAGATTTCCTTTCAACCTTTCATGGTACGAGTTCAAAATGTCCAAGTTGACATTAAGTAAATAATGTTTAGTAGCTTAAAATTATACTTAAAAGTAATTAATTTATTGTAATCTTTTTTAAATTGTAATTTTAAATTTAAAGCTTCGTGTTATAGATTACTTTAATTCATAGATTGTGCCTAGCGTTAAAAATTATTTATGAGTAGTTTCATGCTTTCACATAGTTTTGGTTATTGGGATAAAAGCCATGACAACATTATGTTATAAATTTATCTTAATTTAATTTTTACTGAAAATTTTGTTATAAATAAAATTTATCTTTAATATTGTTAATACTTTTGCTATTTGAAAAAAAATATGTTTCTGGCTCCTCAATAAATATAAAATAATTTGTATTGCATGAATAAATTTTGTTTTTTATTATTTTTTTTTTTTTTATTTGCATTCACTCCCAACAAGACTGCAAGCAACCACTATTAAGTTAGGAGTTACTAGGAAGAAAAAAAAGAAGTTATAGAGCAAGGAAACTGTTGACAGAAGATTTGAAAAGTTGAAGGTTGTATGAGTCAGGAAAACATGAAGATGGGAGAGAGTTCCAAAGAATTGAAGTGCGGGGAAAAAAACTAGATGAATAAAAGTTTTTAGAGCATGCAGGGACAGATACAGTAAACGAATGAGACTTAGCTGAAAGACGAGTAAAACGTGAATGAATTTTAGTTGATGGAACTAGAGATGATAACTCCTTTGAGCAGTGACCATGATAGTATCTGTAGAAAAGAGAAAGAGATGCAACTTTACGACGATGGGATAGAGGTTCAAGCTTAGCAGATAGTCCAGGTCCAACAACATTTACAATGCGTTTTTGGACCTTGTCAAGAAGAGAAAGTGAATCGTTAGAAGAACCAGCCCAAATATGACAACAGTATTCTATACAGGGACAAATAAGAGATTTGTAGAGGTAGAGAATGGAATCAGAAGTAAGGAAATGGCGAGCACGATAAAGAGAAGCAACCTTAGCAGAAGCTAATTTAGCAATCGATTGTAAATATGGTTTTTTATGAAAGGTCAGTAGTAAGCGATAATCCAAGAAGACGTAAAGAGGACGACTCAGTAAGAGGATTGCCAATCATTAATATAAGAATGTTGACCATACTACGGTAGTTGATTGCAGTAAGCAATTGGGTTTTTTTAGAGTTGAAATTCACAAGCCACTGTGAACCCCAATCTATTACTGAAGTGAGATCAGATTCAAGATCAGCTGCTTGTTCTAGGCGATTGAAAAGAGAAGACTTTTTGTCAAGACAGGAGTATAAAGTTGAGTCATCAGCAAAAAAAGCTATTTTAGATGAAAGGTTGTCAGGAAGATCGTTTATGTAGATAAGAAACAAAACAGGGCCCAGGATAGAACCTTGGGGAACCCCAGAAGTTACTGGAAATAAAGAAGAATGTTGGCCTTCAAGAATGACTTTAATAAACCGGTTAGAAAGAAATGATTTGATAATCTCAAAAACTTTCCCAGAAACACCATATGAAGCAAGCTTATGGAGAAGACCAGCATGCCAAACTTTATCGAAAGCTTTAGATATGTCAAGAGCAATAGCCCTAGCCTCACCGCCTCCATCTAATGCACGATAAAATCTTTCAGTTACAGCAGTTAGCATATCGGCCGTAGAGCGAATTTTCTCCAGAGTTTTTGAATATTGGAACCACAGATGCCATTTTCCAACAAACAGGAAAACAAGATTCAGTCAAACACTTGTTAAATAGTTTAGAGTGAATTGAAGAAAGTTCTGGAGAACAATTCTGCAAGACTGTGACAGGAATGTTGTCTGGACCACAAGCTGTAGACAAGTCTAATTGAGATATGACTTTAGCAACAGAAGCCGGAGTGATTTGAATGTCTAACAATGGGTCAACCTGTTTGACTGGAATGGAAGGAAGAGAATGTCCATAAGATTCAAGAGTGGAATTAGAAGAAAAGTTCTTTGCAAATAGTTCTGCTTTATCCTTGGGAGAGGTAATAAGATCAGTCTCATGAATGAGAGATGGAATGTTAGATCTACCTTTGTTAATAATGTTGTTGAAGATTTTCCAAAAGTCTTTAGAGCCTAACTTCTGCGATAAGATGCGAGATTTAGTGAACTGAGAATAATGGAGTTTAGCATCAGAAAGCACCTTTTTACATCAATTTCTTGCAATAATAAATAGCCGTTTGTTCTCAAGAGAGTTGTTCTTTTGAAAAAGATGAAAAAAATGATTACGATTGGATATAGCAGCCGCACAAGAAAGAGAAAACCATGGAGTAGAATGAGGTTTGACTTGAAACCGACGAGAAGGAATAAAAGCTTCTATTCCAGCCTGAATCCAGGAGGGTACGTAGGAGGCGTGAGAGAATTTGTCAGCTGAGAGAGAAAAACATCAGCCCAAGGACCATCACGAAGAAAATCACGAAAGGAATCCCAGTCAGCTTTAGGGTAGTAGTAGGTGGTGCGATGATAAGGTGAGCCCAAAAAAGAAGTACGACAAGAAAGATTTATAGAGATCATTGCATGGTCAGAACCACCTAAGGGAGAAAAGGGAGAAACTGAACATAAGCTAGGGTCAGAGACAAGACATAAGTCAAGGAGTGAAGGTAAATGATTAGGGTTGTCAGGAAAACGAGTCACAAAGTTAACTATCTGAGTAAGAGATTGAGAAACGCAGAAGTTAAAGGCTTCAGTGCCAGCAGGATCAGTGGTGTTAAAGCCAAGCTATTCAGTGTGATGGGCATTAAAATCACCAACAACAACAATATTGGCAGAGGGGTAAAGAGAGAGGGCATGGTCAATTTAATCAAAGATAACATCTAAAAGAGTGCAATCACGGGAAGAAGAAGAACAATAAAGAACAAAGAAAAAGGTGATAGAGTGAAGAGGTGCTAGGCGAAAGCACATAAAAGAATGGTCAAAGGATTCGAACCTGATTTCACGACAAATAGGGGAATTAATGCGTATGTAAACCCCTAAACCTAGCATGTGACTATTGATGTCTTTACGAATCAAAGGATCAACCCATCAACACTGACATCTGAAGAAGGATTTGCAGAACTTAAATTTGTTTCACTGAGTGCAAGCAAGTCTGGTGAATTTTGCAGGAGGTAAGACTCAACTGATGGAAAGTTGCTTCGTAGACCGCGAAAGTTGCTTCTTAGACCGGTTTAGGATTTAATTGTGTTATTTATGTTTGTCTATCTGTTATTTGTTTGGGTTATTAGAAAATTCATGTTTACAGAGTTGTTATTAATCATAATCGAGTTGTTAAACCAAGGAAATTGTGGAGGTTTATTTATCATATATACTATATATATATATATATATATATATATATATATATATATATATATATATATATATATATATATATATATATATATATATATATATATATATATATATATATATATATATATATATATATATATATATATTATATAAATATATATTGGAGGGAGTAAGTTTAAAAGCATTTTTAAATTTTTAAAAAGAAACAAAAATACTTTTCAATATGTATCTGTTTTCTTTAAGGTAGAATTAAAGTTTCAGTTTTTTAAAATTTAAATTTAAAGTTTCAAGTTTTCAAAATTGTAATCTTTTCAAAATGTCTAAGTAGACATTGAGTATTAATAAAATCTTTTTAAAATTTTCGAAATAATTAGTTTATTGTAATCTTTTTTAAGTTGTACTTTTAAATTTATAGCTTCGTGTTATACATGTAAATATTGAAAATATAGATTACTATAATTCTTAGATGGTGTCTACCATTAAAAGATATTTATGGGTAGCTTCATGCTTTCAAATGCCTCTAATAATTGGGATAAAAGCCATGACAACATTTTGTTATAAATAAAATTTATCTATAGTATTGTTAGTACTTTGGCTCTTTGAGAAAAAATATGCTTTTTTTTTTTTCAAAAAGTTTAATAAATTGCCATGCATGATTGAATTTTGGTTTAGGATATAATTGTTTTATTATATGTTTGTTTTTCTATTTATATCTAATTTATAAAGAATTAATTTATAGTTAAGATAAATATAATTTATTTAATTTAAAATTAAGATATAAAACAAAATATCTAATTTATAAAGATTTAGATCATTAGAAAATATATATTTACAGAGTTGTTATTAATCATAATCAAGTTGTTGAACCAAAAAAGTTGTAGAGATTTATTTAACAAATATACTATATATATTATATAAAAAATTTTGGTTTTCGCTAAAAAATAGTTATATATATATATATATATATATATATATATATATATATATATATATATATATATATATATATATATATATATATATATATATAATATATATATAAATATATATAACTATGTATATCCTTGGAGTTGCGGCAGCGTAAAAGTGTGTTGAGGGAAAAAAATTTATAAACCTGCGTTTATATCCCGTATATCCCGTATATCCCGTTTATATCCCGTATATCCCGTATATCCCGTTTTCTATTGTACATAACGCGTTAATAAGTTTTATTACCCGTTTTGTTCAATGTTTTCTCCCAACGCATGCCTTATGACGCTGTCTGCGAAGATATGTTGTTTGTTTCTAAATTTTTTTTTCTTTATTAGAAACAGAATAAATTTTAACTTTTTGTATTAAGTTTTTGCTAATATGGTTGCAGGTTTTTCTTAACTTCTATCAAATAAACTTAGGAAACCTGTATTACTTTTGATGATGGCAAATTAATTTTATTTTACATTTGTTTGGATTTTTTATATATTTGTTTTGAGAATTTTTTTTTTAATTTTTTGAGTAAGATTTTTTAGTTATTTATTAAGTTTTTTTATTTTATTGTTAACTTTAGAGTAGTAAAAAAAAGAAATAATTAGTGTTGCTTTGATAAATATGTTTAATGAAAATGATGACATTGAAATGAATGATAGGCTAGATGAAGTTATGTATTTACAAAATGATGTAAGTGCTATAAGGCGTGTGGAAAATAGTCGTAGACGAAATGAAAGAAATAAACTTAGACGAGATAAAATTAATCATTTACAAAATGAAAGAAAGAGGCTTAATCGAGGAAACGTTAATCGTCGCTAAAACAAAAGAATTAGGCTCGATCGAGATAATGTTAATCGTCGCCAAAATGAAAGAAGAGCTGTTGTACAAGGACAAGGACGAATGTATTCTATAGCGAAAAGTAATGCTATTCCAGATTATAATTATTTAGAAGAAATGTATCAAATTTGTCAGCACTGTGGTGCTAAGAAATTTTCAGATGAAACACATTTTCTATGTTGCCATAATGGTAAGGTAGCTTTGCCTCCACTTTCGCCAATTACACAAGCTTTACAGGATTTGTTTACAGGGAGTTATGTAGATCGTAATACTAAAGCTAATTTAATAAAACGTATTCGAAATTATAATGCCTGCCTTTCTTTTGCTTCTTTTACAGCAAATTTAGTTCAACCAATGAATCATGGGCCTCCATGTATTAAAATATGTGGCAAGATTTTTCATTGTGTAGGTAATCTTAGGCCAGATCATGATATTCCACCAATATATTCTCAACTATATATTTATGATCCACTTGCTGCACTAAATTTTAGAATGCAACACTGTGGTAATGATCTTTGTTTACGTGATTTAATGTTTCAATTGCAAACTATAATTATGGAACAATGTCCATTTGCTCTTGCATTTAAAAACATGGCTGAAGTAGAAGATGAAGAAATTCGTAAGGCGGCTAAGAAGGTCGCTCAGCTTCTGTTGTGAAAATGTCTTTACTTGAAGGCGTTGATAGATGTCGTTTTAATCTACTTTCACATGATGAAGTTGAATGTGGCATTTAATATGTATTTTATCGATATTTTAACGTCTAAACATTAAAGTGGTTTTATTGTTTAGATACAGAAGTGAAGAAGCAAATAAGTCAGTATTTTTTCTATTAGATATTTGTTAATACGAATTTGCTTATTTGTACTGCCACTGGAATTTTAAAAAATCAAGTTCTTTAGCTTTATTTTATACTTTCTTTTAGGGGAGTTAGAACAAAAAGTATAAATTATGATTAGTTTAGTTTAATAAATAAAGCATTAATATTTAGAAGATTTAAAGTTTACTTTAGTTTATAGTTTTGGTTTAGTTTATAGTTTTGGTTTTAGCTTTAGTTGTTTTTTTCTTATATTTGACAACTTTATAGATGAAATGAGGGGTAACGGTAAAACAATTATTCAGATATGTATATATTTATATGTTAACATTATTTTATAGATTATTTTATATTTATTTAAGTATATAGTGCCTGGTGGAAGTATATAGCTGGGAGGGCTGTGTTTTATATTTTATATGTTTTGTATGGAGAAATATGTGCAATATGTGGAAAAGTTGATTAATAAATATGAAACTTTTGAACTATATATTTATTATATACAAAATGTTGCATGTTTAACCCTTTTTAATTTGCTCTTTTTTTTTTTTTTTTTAGCATCTTCTGTTTCGAATGAAAATGGTGTGGTTATGCTAATTTTTTTTTTTTAAATAATTGCAAATGTATAATTTTTATTATATTTTTTTATTTGTAACTTTAGATTCCTTATCATTTGAAGATTATAAAACTTACTTACTCCTAACACCCGGGACCTCTTTCAGAGAGGTCCTTCAACAAATGGAAAAATAGTGGCGGAATGGATGAGCCCTCCTTTAAACGGAGGGTTCATCCATACCGGGGTGTTGGGAGACACCGAAGAAAAAACAGCAACCAAAAGGTTGTAAATGTCTTTTATCAAGAGAGATATTTATGACTTTTTGGTTGCTGCTTTTTCTTCTGTGTTTTTTTTTTTAATTTTGTAATTTTTTTTAGATATATATTTTGTTGTATATTTGATTTGTTTTGATCTTTTAAAATAAAAATTTTCAAAAAAGCCCAAGGCAATATGTTTAGCTATATAAATACAATTTGTTTATTTCGATTCGATTCTTCATCTTTTATGTTTATAGTTTGGTTCCTTGAAGCATTTTATGTTTTGCTTTTTTTATTATGAGTATTTTAAATCCGTTGTGATGTCTTTTAAATTAAAATAAAGTTTACTAAAAGCCAATATAAAAATTAAGTTTTTGAACAACACCAAAAAGAACAGCTGCATCCCTACAGCAACTGCTGCAGTATCACAATAGGTTTCCAAAAGCAGGTATACTGTTTTCCAGTTGTTGTTTTTTTTTCATATATATCTACTTATCTATATAATACTAAAGTACGATTGTTTATATCTCATTCATTTTTTTTTTCTTTATCTTTAATTGTTAATAATTTTATTCTTTGAATGAGATTAGTTAAACAAGTCGGCTTTCCATTAAAGATATTAGTTTCAAAATTGAACACCATTGGCAAAATGCTTACAAAATTAGGTAGTTTTTAAAAATCTGTTTTCTATTTAATACACTTTTTTTTAAATATACTTTTTAAATATACTTTTTTAATATAATTTTCTATAACAATCCTACTAATATGGAATCACGTAGCTTTTTAAATATGTTTAATTGTCGTCCCTATCGGTAATAAATGTTTTAAATTATTTGAAATGGTTTTCTTTACAATAGGCTATGCTTGGCTCCTCGGTGCTGTAAGTGGTGGCTTCAACTTTTTTTTTTTAAAAAAAATGTGTTTTATATATGCTTCTGTTTTAAAATATTTTTGTTACATATTTAACTATATATCATGTAAATAAATTTTTTTAAAGATATAAAAAACTTGAGACTTGCTTTTTTACGGATTTTCAAAAAGTGAACAAAGGTTTAAATATATATTTTAACTGTCTTATATTATTTTATCAGTTTTATTAAAGCTGAATAATTACTTCAAAAATATTGAATAAAATCCAATTGCTTTTATTATTAACCTGATCTATACAAAAATTAATGAAATAAAACTAATAATTTAACGCCAAGTTAAGACAAAATGTATACCGGCCATTTTATAAAATTAGTATAAATACGGATTGGATGTATGCTGAAATATATATGTTGATACACGTTAGCTATTAAAGTAAATCCATAGATTCCTTTATTGTTTTTTTATAAACTAGTTTCTGCTGGATTACTAATTAAAAAAAAGGTTGGTTTAATAATAATCTTTATCATAATAATATAGGATCCGTATGCAGGGCTAAGCCCTTTTCGGAATTGCGATATATTTTTCTATGCCTACAAGTTTGGGTGTAATATTTTAGATGTTTAAAAAATATTAAAAAAGTATATTAATAACATTGAAGAGATTAGGTGCGATAGTGACATATTTTTAAGCTCTTCACTTAGTAAAATAAAAAGTTTAAAAAAAAAGAAACGACTCAGCTTAAAGCAAAATTAAGAGTAGAATATATTCCCAATATTTACCAAAACAATTTTACAGAATTTCAAAATTTGACATCAATGTTCTGTGCATATAATTCAAATCATTTTTAACTACTACATGGTTGTGATTTGCGCATTCAATGTCTGAACATTCCAAAAGAAATAGTTAACTTTATCTTTAATGAAGCTAAGAGTTCTCTTAAACTAAGAAGCTAAGAAAAATAAAAGTGAGCTCAACTAAAAAAATGTATAAATAAATTTATATTTCATTAGAGAAAGTAAATAAATATCAAATTGTTAGTAATGATTTATTTACTACTAACCCGTATTACGGGTTGCTTACTGCTAGTTTGTTATAATTTTCATATTTTTTTTGTAACTATAGTATGCGGCAACTATAGTTACACAAAAAATACAGCCTAGAATGTCTGCTATGTGAGTGCTATTTTTAGTTTCACAGTGTGATGATCTTGTGTAATTTCTAATTATTAAATTTTCTTTTTAATTATAACAGAAACCTTGTATTATTTTAATTATTACTAATAAAGTCTTCTGTTTGCTGAAATAGTGCACTGAACAATAAGCAAGAACACATTTATGCAATACGTGTGCAATTGCATTTTAGGTTAATGTGTATAAATGCTAAGATGATACATTAGCTAATGGCCTAATTGTATACATACATGTGTGAAAATGAATCATATTGTGTTGAAAATCAATCAATTTAAGTATAACAGTAATTTTTTGATGTTTTGGTTTTGGTCTTAAGTCTTGGTCTTTAGTCATAATGACTTGGTCTTGGGCTTAACTGTCTTGACTTTGTCTTGTCTTGTAATTCTTTTTTTTTTTAATTGAAATTGCTTTAAAGCGCCTTCATCAAATAATATTTTGCTCACCTTTTGACAAAATGAAATGTTTCAGTACACATACATCTGAAAAAACTTTTTGAATGCAAATATTTTAAGTTTTGCTTGTGATAACCTTTAAAATAGTAACTTTGGAACTTTAACTGATTACAAAATTTAATTCAAATTATTACTTTAATATATTATTTTTATTTTAATTGTATGTTTTAATTTTTTTATTTTAATTGTATTGTTTTAATTTAAATCTTTAAATAGTTTTTGTGATTTAAAATTTTAAATTGTTTTTAAAATTTTAAAAAGTTTTAAATGTTTACATATTACAATATTAAATATTTACGACTTTAAACAACATCTGTGTCTTAAAGAAATATTAAAATTCAAAAAGTCTAAAACAACACAAAATTTAAAATGGCTTCCTGAAAAGAAAAAAAAAGTTTTAACTGTTTATCTATTTTCTTTACTTTTTACTTTGCTTCAGCAAAGCATTGTTTTAATTAGTAATGCTGGGTGCACCATCTGTAAACTTTCTGGTGCTAATGAGTTTTTGTAATTTATTTCAACTTTAACATGATTTGCACTGTGATTTCACAATTCATTTGTTAACAAATCATTGAGTTTTATGTTAATAAAATAGCCATGTTTTACTCCCTATGACCTTTTGCTAGTCAGATCAAAAAAAGTTTATTAATTTACTTTTTAGAGTAATGGTTGTTCTTAAATTCAGCATCTGTTTTTATTTGACTTCTTATTGCTCTATTGCTTGTAATAGATTTTATAAGGCTAATATGGCATAAGTTCTGAATTCGCTACAGACCCTCAAAATCAAATAGAATACATTTATTGAAGACTTTTTGTAAATGCAATGCATTTTAGTGAAGCTGCACCGAGCAGTGAGCGCCTTAAAGATGAATAGCAGGGTGAGATAAAAGTACAAAAAGACAGATGTCCAGTGAAAAACATAGAGCCTCGTTGTAGAAAAATACATAAAACTGATATAAGTCAAATGTAGTAAGAATAAACAAGAACAGTAAACAGTCGAGGAGAGTGTGAGTCATTATTTGTTGTGCTAGCCAGCTGTCATTTGTGTCGAGTAACAGTAATGGAGATGAATTATTCGTTTCAGTAATGGAGATGAATTATTGGTTTAAAACATACATTATGTAAGTGTGTTATGGACGTCTCGAGTACAGTATGGATTCGTGCCTTGTATAAACACAAGAAGACTTCCAACTTTGATCCGAGACTGGTATCCCAAAAGAAGTTCCACTCTGGGTCTACACCAGGGTATCTTTTTAAAGTATCCCATTGTGTTATCCAAAAAGAACTATTCTCAGAGTATCCCATTAGGACAATTGTCACAGATTTCTACGTTAAAACTGAGACCAGAGAACACTCATAAGGCTCAGTACAACTTGCACACAATTGTAAGTAAATTTTTGACCTGAGTGTCGGTAAGTGCAGCGCTTTGTCTCAGTATGACAAGGGTCAGAAGGTATAGAAAAGAGCTAAACTTCTTTCACTAACTTCACTGAAGTTTGTCATACCCACTAATCCTGCCAGCTAGTAAAGTCAAGTGTGTTATTCTGACATTGGTTTCATAGGACATACGCGATATTGTATAGTGTTATTATTACATGTGTAATTAGATTTTGTTATAGTGTAAGGTCTATATAAATGTTCAAATAATACATCAGCCAATGGCTTAATAGTATACATACAAGTGTGAGCATAAATCTTATTATGTTAAACTAAGAATCTGAGTCCTGCCTTAACTGTCTTGACTACATCTTTGGTACGTATGAGGCATTTTCATTATTTATCTTTAACAACCCATAACTTTGCAGAATAATTTCATATAGTCTCTTAACTTTTCAGACATAACGTTACATAATTTAACTTTTTTTTTTTTTTTGCTTCTCTCAAGCCTAAAAATAACAGTAAATTTGATGTTTTTTCTAATCATTTTACTCTGAAACTAGAATATTAGATTTTAAGCAACATTATTTATCTTTTAAAGTAAATGAAATCAACAAAAAGGTTATTAATTTTTATTTGTTATTCTACACAGTTTTTATAAAAAAGTTTTTAATAATTATCTTTTTTAATTAGAGTTTTATTTTAGTTATTTTTTCAGCAGCACTACTGCTGTTTTGTTTATTTTCCATCGTCTTTTTTGTATAATTCTTTGTATAAATATAACTCTTCTTTTAATTACCCTAACCTTTAAATAAAATATTTTGCACTTATAATCTCAATATTTTGCTTAAATGGAATGAAATGGACTTTTTAAAATGCTTTTTCTTTCCTTCCCAAATGAATTTAGACATGTTTTGAGAATATTTTTTATTTTTTTTGCAGATCAGTCACAAGACAAGACAGTTCTTGTACACTGTTCAACTTTGGCAACAAATAATACTTTACGTTTTAAAACCTCTGGTTTTTCATTTTAGTATGATTTTCTCAGTGCTTTCTTATTTTTTGCACAACCTTACTTTTAATTTCTTTATTTACAACCTCAACTTTTTTTATTTAACTTATCAATTTTTTTCTTCTATGTTAGAAATATTTCTTATTAAGTTGGATCCGATTAAAACTATTTAGTTCAGTTGCTATCTCATGCTAATCCTATAAGACTTCATCATTTATTTTTGATGCATTTTTCAATGCACATGACTTGGTTTTAATGTTACAAATAACATTTTTTTAAATTTGCTTTAATCTTTTTTTAAATTTTGTATATATATATATATATATATATATATATATATATATATATATATATATATATATATATATATATATATATATATATATATATATATATATATATATATATATATATATATATATATATATATATATATATATATATATATATATATATATATATATATATAGCGATGGCCGAAAATTAAAGACCACACTTTTTTTTTTCAAAATTTATTTTTAACCTTAGTATAATTTTATTTTTGAAAAAGATAAAAGATCAAAAAAGATAAAAGCTCAAAAAAAGAAAAACATTTTTAGAAAGAATTTTTATAGTGTTTTATATTTATTATAAAAGAATTTATAATTTTTTACAAAATAATGTTAAAAAACTTAAAAACTGACTAGTAAAAAATATAAATGGAAAAAAAAATTGGACAAAATTTAAAGACCAGTTTCAAAAATATTTCAAAAAGAAATACGTGTTGTTCCTCCATTTGTTTTCAAGCAATATTGTACTCGTTCTGGCATTGAATTCATTAAAGTTTTGATTACTTCATCTGGCACATTGTTCAAATGATTAGAGATAGAAGATTCAAATCTTCTAAATTGTAAAGTTTTTCGTTACCAAGCTAGTGATTAAGCCACGACCATAAATTCTCTATTGGATTTAAGTCTGGACTATTGGCAAGCCATGGAAGGACTTGAATTTTATTAGAATAACAACATGCGCTTTATGACACGGCGCATTATCTTGCTGGAAAATAAATCTATCTTGCAAATGCCATAAATCAATGCTAGGAATAAACGAGTTTTCCAAAATTTCGATGTACCTTTTTTTGTAGAGTCTACAATCGAATAATTGAAAAACGCCGACTCCACAGGCACTCATACAGACCCAAATGCCTATTGAACCACTGCCTTGTTTTGTTCGTTCCAAAATGCATGATTCATCAAACCGTTCGCTTGGAAGTCTACGCAACATTACGCGACCTTTTCTGTTGTCTACCTCAACGTTCATTTCATCACTAAAGACCACACGGCTCCACTGATCTGTTGACCAATTTTTATATAGTTTGCACCACTCTTTCCTGAAAAATTTTTGTTTTTTATTTAAGCGTGGTTTTTTTGCAGCAGCACTCCATAAATAATTTAAATTGTGGAGGACCCTTCGCACAGTTCTAGGGCTTGCTTTCAGACCATTTAACATTGTCCATTTCGTTGACAAGTAGATGATGCTTGTCTGTTTTCTTTCATTAATCTCACTAACTAGCGAACATCACGGTCATTTGAAATTTTATTGCGTCCAGTTTAATGACGATCATTAATTGACCCGGTCTCTTTGTATCGTTGAATTATGTTAATAATGCAAGAGTGAGACCTTTTCTGCTATTTGTCTGATGCTATAGCCTTCTTCTTTAATACAACAGCCGCATATCTGTCTTTTTCTTCGATCTTTGCACGCATTTTTGCAATATTTTTATATCTTTATTGCAAATCAAAAAATAAATGTTTATTTGATATCAAAACTCAGGTTTCGACATTTTATTTTATAGCCAACGTAATAAGAAATTAAGACAGTTAAAAAAACTAATCGATTATTATTTTTAATAAGTGCAAATTAAAGATTTGAAAGTGGTCGTTAAATTTTGTCCAATTTATTTAAAGAAGATTTATAAGTACTCATCAGTTTTTTAATAAGTTAAACGCTATTTAATTAGAATTAGATTAAAAAAATCATACCATAATTTGTAAATTATACATAAAATATAATTATTTAAACAATTCTAAAATGTATTCTACAAAAAAGAGTGTTCAATGTTCTTAAAAGAACAGAGCAATTATAAATTAGTAGAAAATCACTTAACAAACATTTTTTTTCATTTTACACCGTGTTTCATCAATAAAGATTCATCAGAAATGTATATATATATATACTTTAGATTTAAATCAAAAATGTAAAATTTGATTACATGGATTCTATTTTGCAATAGCAAAAACAACAACCATATTTTGAACAACTTTGAAAACGTGGATTACAAACCTTTTAAATATTATATATATATATATATATATATATATATATATATATATATATATATATATATATATATATATATATATATATATATATATATATATATATATATATATATATATATATATATATATATATAAATACTAAAAATACGAAGTAATTTAACTACGAAAACGATTGCATTTAAACAAATATGCTTTCTTTAATTGAAATTTTCACTAGATCAATTATCGTAAAAGTTTTATTTATTTATTTATTTAATTAACTTTTTCAAATGTTAAAAATTGCTTGTTGTAAAAGTTAAATAATCTAAATTCCGTCACATAAGATTTTTACGTAAATTAATATGATCAAGAAGAACAAAAAAATTATAAAATGGAAGTTAAGAGTTTATCGGACATATCCGAGACAAAAATATTAAAAATAAGTTCTGCTGGAATTGGCTTCATGAGTAAGATAATGGAGAAGAGTATTATTTGGCCTATATAAAAAAGATAGATAAAGCTGGAGCGGTAAGTTTATTTACTAACTGAAAATTTAAATATGTAAGTTTATCATAATTATATATTATTTAATTTTATGTTTTTGGTACAACGTACAATATGTAGTAAAGACTTTTGTTATGAAAGTGAAGGTAATAAATCATTACTTTGCCACGCAAAGTATAAAATCCACAAAACTGCGCAACGATTTTACCAAACCAATTTATACCGTCGTCATTTTTTAGTAATTTAAAAAAAAAAAACAAGATATTTGTATATTGCAATACGGCACTTCGGATAACATGCATACTGGCAGTACTTGCATAAATAGAGTGAGGATTACCATTAAAGCTATTGTAAGTTTTAGAGACCGCACATCAAAAGCAGAAGCTATGACACTTGCATTTATTTGTGAACACAAACTTCCAATTTCTTCAACATCCCATATGATTAAGTACGCTAAAGAAATGTCTAAAGATCGTTTTTTAAACAACTTAAAACTGTTTACAACATTATAAGCTGCGAGAAGAGGCATTTTGATGCTGATCTTGTTTATGATAGGAAAATAAAAATGTTTTCCTTTATCATAGAGGAGTGCTTCTCAGAAAAAATGAGAAATTTCTTAGTATATTCGTATTTTAAAAAGTATTTTAACATACTTTTGTGACTAAGTTAGTAAAGTTGTAACAAAACACTATGCATCGTTATTGCTTGTTATGGTAAACGCTGAATTTTTCTTTAATGTTGTTACTCATTTAATTAACAAAGACGCAATTTCATTAAGTAATCTAGTTTCCAATTTATCAGATTCTACTAAAATCAGTATGTTTGAAAAAAGATTAAGAAAAGCGGTTCCTTACTTACTTGATATTAATGGTGATATTTGTCATCAAGCATAATGTTATAAAAAGTTTACTTCATTTTTTAACAAAATAGTTAAAAATTTACTTCATGATATCTACATTGACTTTAAGTTCAGCCCAGATATTCGAACATTTATAAAAAAACTTTGTTAAATCACACGTGTCACACAACACTTCAGAGCAAAGAGTTTTTCACCAGCGGTTGTCTGTTTTAGATTGCGCTTTACCTATGCTTATGATGATGCTTAGAAAAAGCTAACAAACGAGATGCAGTAAGAAACGCCAGGATTGTTAAAAGTTTATTTTTCCGTTGTAATGTAACCTTTGTTTATATTATTTTGTACGTTGCAATTCTTTCTATTTTTAAATCATTTATTTTAACTTTTGAACAAAAAGAGCCATTACTCCATCGAATTCATGACGAGCAAATTGAACTGATGAAAAAAACTTTAACTCGTTTTATTAAGCCGAAGATTTTAAAAAATATAACAGGAGCAAAGTTAAAATTTTTAAACCTAAATAATAAAAAAATGTATTGCCATTTGAATTACATATACCTTGGAAGTAATGCTGAAAAATATTTGTCAACAATAATTATTGGAAATCCTGACTTCAAATCATCATTTTTTAAGACCTTTCTGAAAGCCTGCCGTGAATCATTAGTTTACTTAATTAATAAATTTCCTTCTTACAAACTTTTATTAAAATGCCTCATTGTGATCAATGTCTCAAAAAAACAAAATTAGAGCATGAATGCTAAAACTCCCAAGTTTTTTTCCGATGTAGTTATAAGTAAAGTAGTATTTTATTAAGAAGTTATGCAACTTCAGATAGATATAGCGCTTCCACCCATATTTGCTGATGGAAAGCCCGTATGTCTTGACTATTGGTGGGTAGTAGTTTTTAAGTGTAAAAAAAATTTAGAGCTCAGTAAAATTGTTAATACATGTGTAAATATAATCAGTAGTCTCTCAAGTTGAGCAATTATTCAAAGTGATGAAAACCTTATACCTCAATATACTCAGCTATAGCTTTAGTTAAGTATCATTTATCAGCAAACAAGACGGCAACACTAGGGTACTTTTAAAAACGTGATATATTACATGACCCAACTAACAAAAACATCTGTGGTCATTTACTAACTGCCAGCAAACGCAATTTTTTAAAAAAGGAATTCCATTGGAAAAACAAAAAAGTTGAAGAACGTTTTTATAACATAAATTCAACGCGGAAATAAATGATGGCCTCACATAAACGATGCATAACAGTTAAAAAAATCTAATAATGATTATGCAAAAAAGTGCATAAAAAGAAAAAGCTAATGAATATTTCGCAGGAGAAAGTTATAAAAACAAAAATTATAAATTTCTGAACTATTGACTGACATTTTCTATTTTAAAAAAAATTAATTATTACGCTTCACAGATTGTCCCTATTTTATATGCAAATTATTAAATATCGGAATTGGTATTTTTTTTACAACTCCATACCCCTACTTGTAATAGTGTACAACTTTGAAATGATTATAAGTGAAGTTATTTTTACCTTTGTTTGGTTTTTTAAAAATTTTTTGTTCGTCTACAACTTATATGATTTTATCTTTTCTATTTATTCTTATATTTCTTTTTGTTTCTTTTTTTTCTTGTAAATTCTCTAAATTTGAGTTAAATACTTTTTTAAAGATATTTTTGGTTTCAACTTAATTTGTGTGTGCCTTCAGCATATCTCAAACTGATTTTTGATTTGTTTGTCTTAAATAAAAGTTTTTACTCTTATCACAAATAGTAATTATTGTAGGTATCAAATGAGTTGTACACTGCTTTTTCACTTTGAGTGAAAAAGAAGTGTAAGTAAAGGTCTTTCGAAAGGAAACCCCCGGACCCCTCCTTGGTCTCGTTGGCCCTGAAAAAATGGTTATTGATAACAAGATCTTATGGTGTTTTGCGAGTCTGCGTTTTTCAAAATATGCTTTAAAGAATCAATGTCCTTGAGTCTTTTAAGTAAATTTTAAAGAATCAAAAATTTGGTTTTAAAAAACAAAACTAATTTGTAATGCTTACCCTTTATGTTTCATTCGGCATCTAATCCACTACTATGGTAAGTATATAAATAGTTCAATTTCAGTTTCAAAATTCAAATTCAGTTTCATTTTCAACATTATTTCAACGATATTTAACATTTAATATTTAATAAAAAATGATATATATATAGTGATTTATTTTCTTAATCAGTTCTTTGTGTTCAGCTTCAAATGTGTAGTCTGTATAAAGGATAAAATAAAATATATTAATTTCTCGTATAATTGTGTAATAAAATTAGTTTTTTTATTTTCATTGAATAAGTTTTTCATATAAATACAGCAACGTAAATATGCTGATGAAACTGTGTTGAAGTTACTAGTTATTCCCTAAGTTTTTTTTACTAATGCTAATGCCATAAAAATTTTTGCATAAGTTGTTTATCTGTTCAAGCACTTGTGTACTGACTGTATAATCACCATTAAAGTTCAAACTTTTCAACTTTAACCAAGTAGTTCCAGTTCTTGAAAAACAAATTTTTGAAACAATTCTGTCTCTGAACCACAAGTATTAGGTGCACATGCATTGTAATAATAAGGTAGTGATAAACTTTTACCCAGTGTAATTCGAATTTCATGTACTACAGATACAGCATCCTTGATAGCCATGATGTTCAAAAACTTGAAACCCCTGGTTTTTAAATCTAAAGCCATAATATTATGTATAGCTGCAGCAGGTCTGCAGTCTTTCTACTTCAGTACCAATTAAATGGTATGTTAAAATCATTAGAAAACGCTCAAAGCTTGCATTTATAGGCAGGATTTTTGCTATTTTACCACATTTTAATATAGATTTAATATGCTCTATAGTCTCATTTTCATTTAAATCAAGCTTAACTTGAAACTTTTCAAGCTTAGTGTGTAAATCGGCATAGCTACTATGATGCGAATACAAAACCTTACTAGTTAGGGCGTAACTAACAGAAGACACTGACTGTGTTTCAATAGCAATTTTTTTTTTGCTGAATCAAATTGCCATCCTCTTGAAAATTCAGCTCCATTGAAATTTTCAATTAATTTAGCACTTTTAATGAAACGTTATGCTGAACAGTGTATTATCCTCAAATAACAAAATAATGCCTCCACATTAAACTCGGAAGCGTTTTCTGTTATATTTCTAAAAGAAAATGAAGTATGGTCTGGTAATACAAGATATTTTATACCACTTTTGAGTTTTGATAATATTTCTTCCAAAATAGGCATTAAATGCAAATTTTAATTAAAATCCTGAACTTTATATGATTCAAATATTTTATTTGCCAAATCTTTTAAGTTATCTATTGTTTGGCCTGTGCCCAGTTGTTTATAAGCTGATAGAATAGCTTCACAAACCAAACTGTCTTTCAATTTACAAAATGATTCATCTTCAAGCAAGTTCTTTAATGGTTTTTGGACTTGTTTATGTTTTGAAACTTGATTTTGCTTAGTTACATAAACTGTTTAAATTATCTTGTAAAATAATTAATTCTGTTGTCAATGTAGGTTTTAACTTTGTTTTCATCACTTTGAATTTTTTCTTCACCAGAACTCAACTTTTTGTCTATTTTACTATTTTGTATATCTAAATATTCATTTACCATTTCATTTAAAGATGTTTTTATTGCTTCATCAGTAGGTAAATTTTCAAACTTTCCGAGTTTGTGTTTCGAGCAATGAAAGTATAATTTTTGCACTGAATCAGAAACAAGTAATCTAGTCCCTAGATCTTGGAATATCAATGAACACTTTAAATCCATAAATTGAGCACCAATTTGACTACCTGATTTTTGTTTTTCTATACGTAACTTTGATTTTGTACAACTAATAAAATATTCGAGTTTACTACCTTACACTTTGTATACGTTGACCATACTGCGGAATTAACTTGCAATTTTTCAGATTTTCATTTTGAGTCTTCCTCATGTATTGAATTGTAATATGATATTAAGTTTTTCACCTGGGTACAAACTGATTGTTGTTTTGAAACTTTATTATTTTTAGTTAAAAACTGTTTAATTTTTAAAAGTTTATTAATAATAATGTCTATAGCTGCTCATTATCAAATTTTAACTGGTGTAACACAACTAATTTAGTTTTGTATTTATTTTATTATAGTTCTCTGCTTTTAAATTTTCGTAAACAACCTTTTAGCTCTCTTCATCAGATGTGTCGTCTCCTTCTGTTTCATATCTATTCATTTTTCTATTTTTAACTTTTAATATAATTACTTCTTTTTTTAAAAAAAATGATGCAACATGCAATATACTGAAATCAACATGTGAAATGCTGTAAAACTATTTTACTTTGTTTGTTTAATGTTTTTTGGTAACTAAGTTCGCTTTCGAAATGATTAATAAACTTTTTTGTTATTTACTTTTTGTAGTTACTTTCAGAAAAATGTTATATATTGCTTTCAATTTTGTTTGTTACTTTTACAAAAATAGAGATAAAGTTTCTAAAGGTTCAATAAAACCATTATAAAATTTGTTAACAAATATGTATTATTTGTTAACAAGTATGTATTTGCTAACAAATGTAAGATAAAGTTAAAAAAAAAATGTAAGATAAAGTTAAAAAAGAAATATAAGATAAAGTTAAAAAAGAAATACAAGATAAAGTTAAAAAAGAAATATAAGATAAAGTTAAAAAGGAAATATAAGATAAAGTTAAAAAAGAAATATAAGATAAAGTTAAAAAAGAAATATAAGATAAAGTTAAAAAAGAAATATAAGATAAAGTTAAAAAAGAAATATAAGATAAAGTTAAAAAAGAAATATAAGATAAAGTTAAAAAAGAAATATAAGATAAAGTTAAAAAAGAAATAAAAGGTAAAGTTAAGAAACCAATATAAGATAAAGTTAAAAAAGAAATATAAGATGAAGTTAAAAAAGATATATAAGATAAAGTTAAAAAAGAAATATAAGATAAAGTTAAAAAAGAAATATAAGATAAAGTTAAAAAAGAAATATAAGTTAAAGTTAAAAAACAAATATAAGATAAAGTTAAAAAAAATATATAAGATAAAGTTAAAAAAAATATATAAGATAAAGTTAAAAAACAAATATAAGATAAAGTTAAAAAACAAGTATAAGATAAAGTTAAAAAACAAAGTTACAAAATGCTTCACGTGTTTATTACATCAATTTATTTTAATAACTAAAAAGATGACTAAATTTTATATAATTACCAAAAAAATTATTATATTTTCTATATTCGTATAAATAGTAGAAAGATAACATAAAATTTGTTTGGAGTGCACATAATTCACAAAAATCAAGCTCTTTAAAAATCCAATTATTTGATTGCCAACGACTACCTGTGGTTGGCAATCAAATAATTAGACTAATCTGACTACCACGACCACCGAAAATGTATATAAAAAATAATGTATATATACGTACAACGAAATATCCATTTAAAGAATTTTGTGCAATTGATAAACTTTTTTTTTTTGTAATTTATTTCGCCGTTAAAGAATGATTACATTGCATATACATATATCAAAGTTAATAGCTGGAGCAAAAACAAGGGACAGTTTGCCTTATTGCCGAGCCCCATATATAAAAAAAATTCACATACCCGTAACATACAATATATTTAATATAAATATATAAAACATAAACCAAAATTAAAACAGAAAATAACTGAGAAAAATTAGAAATTCAAAATAGCAAATAATTAAGAAGTGTTGGAATGCTAACAATCGGTAAAATGTTTAAAAATCATTTTAAACAAAAGGTTTTGAATAAAAAAATAAAAAAAATAAAACTTCTAAATTAACATTATTACAAGATGAATTTTTAACATCATTACTTAAATTTCATAAACATCATTAATTAAATTTCATTTCACAACCAATAAATTTGTTTTTATTAGATTAAACTTAGTTTAAAAGAAACATTTGAAGTCAGATAAATTAAGATCTCTGAATAGTAATAATGGTTTTAACTCATTTTTAAATTACTCTAATGTAGTCTTGTTTTTGTTTACAATCTCTAAGAATTTTTTTGACATAAAATGTCCGCGGTATTTAATTGAATCGGAGGTTAGTTTTAAATTATACTTAAGAAGAACAAAGTTGTTATCAGAAAACTTTGTTGAATATTTATGATTATTTTTATCAAAATAGGTTTGAAAAAATTTTGGGGACAATCCCTTTATTGTTTTAAACATAAACAATAAAACTTGGTGTAAATTGAGTTTATACACATTTAAAGCACCGAGCGTACGTAAAAGTCGTTCCCAAGGAGTATTTCTGTAGGGTCCAAACACTATCCTGCACGCATGTTTTTGTTTGTTCTAGATATTCTTAAGTTTTGTATAGCCAATACTAGCCCACGCAATATTACAGTAAGAATAATGATAATGAACTGTGAATAAAGGCAAAATACATTTTTTTCAGGTATGCTACATTTAGAAAAGTTTAGCCCTAAACATCATTGCTATATTGTTTTAAAAGTGTTGTTTCAATACTATTTATATGTGATTACCACAGTAAATTTTCATTTAGTTTTTGTCCTAAAAATTTTACGTTTGTTTCTCTTTTAATATAAGCATAATTTATTATAAGATTTGGTAATTTTAGAGGAATGTTTTTTGATTTATTTACTTTATGGAAAAGTATATTTTTTTTTATCCACATTTAATGAAAGTTTGTTACTTACGAACTATTCATTAACTTTACATAATTGTTTGTTAACTATTTAAAAAGTGTTTTAATATATCTTTGAGAATAAAAAAGATTGGAGTCATCAGCAAACAAAATTAGGTCTAAAAGATTTCTTGCTAAGTGTAAGTCATTTATGGACAATAGAAATAAGAGTGGTCTTAAAATTGAACCCTGAGGAACCCCGCAAGTTATGGAATATGGAATCGAGTTATTTTTATCATAATATAAAAATTGCTTTCGGTTTGTCAAATACCCTTTGAACCAAAGTAAGTTTTTATTTTTCACTCCATAGTTTTCAAGTTTTTTTATTAGTATATTGTATCAAAAGCTTTTGACAGATCAATGAAACCCAGCCGGCATTATTACGTTGTTTCAACGTTGAAATTCGGTTAAAGCGTTGTTTCAACGTTGTTCAACTATTTCACAACGTTAAATCGACGTTACCGTTTAAACGTTGATTATTTAACGTTATTTCAACGTTAAATCAACGTTACAGTTTAAACGTTCATTATTTAACGTTATTTCAACGTCATTTTTCAATTATTGTTGACAAAAAATACGATATAAAATTTATTCGCGCGCAGAAATGGAATTGAGAACGTAAACATTATTTCAACGGTTAAACTTATAGAGATTTTTAATGGAAAAAAAATGTAATTACTGAACTTATACCATATAGAATTTTCAAGAGATCGAAAACATGTTCAGACGATTTTCCTGAAAGAACATTATCGTTTAAAAATCGATATTTTTTGGGCTACAATGCTCAAAGACTGATATTATTAAATGTAAATATAATACAACTTTTTTAAAAAATGATCCATTAAATTATGTTGAATTTAATGCTAAGCGTTGTTTTTTAATAGAGCATCAAGAATTAAAAAAGGAAATTGATAACTTTAAAAAAGAACTTCAGCACGAAATAAAAAAATAAAAATTTATATGAAAAATTAACTTCAACCACATCAGTTATTACTATGAAAACAGACAAATTTGTATATAAACATAATCCAAACAAATCGTGTTATTGCAATTTACTTGTATACAAACATTTACTTTAAAAATAATAGATCTTGCAACTTTTATACTGGCCTTACATCTGTCAATGTGTTTCATCAGTTAGTGCAGTATCACCATTAATCAAAAGAGATAAAGTGATATTTAAAAAAAACACATTTACTTCTGTTTTTTGAAATTTAAAAAAATCCTTAACTACTTGGACCAAAATAAATGTAATGCAGCAAAGATGAATTTTTAATGATACTAATACTTGGATTATTGACAGCTGAATTTGCTGACAGGTTTAATATATTTTTAGGATTAGCGAATGCAATATTTTCTTCATTGTTGAAAGCTTCTAGCTCACTTTTAAACCACATGATTTTTGTTCCAAGTAAAGATGTTATAAGACAGGCAATGCAAAACAGATTTTAGAAAGTAAATTATTCAGACTAACACTAAATTTTAGATATAACAGAATTTACTATGGAATCACCTTAAAATTTTGACTTACAGAAACTAACAGGGAATGAATACAAACATTACAGCAATATAAAAACATTAATACCTGTAGCTCCAAATTCATCAATAATTCCTTTAAAAAATTTCTAAAGCTTACAGAAGCTAAATTTCGGATAAAAAAATTACATATCGCAACAATTATTTAGATTGTATTACAAAATACTCTTGTATAATGTACGATAAGGCTTTAATATTAATTTTTTAATACAAATGAAGTGATTTTAATTGAATCCATTTTTATCAGTCACTTTAAAAATATGATGAGTATTTGTATAAAGATAATTAAAATTTCAAACAATAATATTTGCTTTACTTGTTGTTTTTTAGGTGAATCAATTGCAATTGATGGAATATCTTTAAAATGCTGAGGTAATTAAAATAATTTTTAATTATTCAGGAATTTTAAGGATTAAATTGTTTAGCAAAAAAATTGTTTGATAATGAGTTCAATTTAAATTAAAAAAAAAAATTAATATTAGTTCTCGCATAATTAATATCAGTTCTCTTATCTTTTAAAATTTAGAATATTTTCCAACAATTTTGTGATCTCCATTAATATGAAGGGGAAAGGTGGAAATATGCTTTAAGAGCACTAATTTAAATGGTGTAGTGAAAAGTATATCTTTATAAGATAGGAAAAACGTTTTTATTCTCATTTTTTATATATTCTAAAATTTCTCCTTGTGTTTTTTTTTTTTTTTTTTTTTTTTTATAATTCTTTTTTATTAACAGCTTCTTCTATTAAATACAATGGAACGACTGAAACTTTAATTGATGGCATTTTGTCTAACTTCTAAAAATGTGCTTCATTTCGAAAAGGTTGTGGAAAAGAAAAAAATTTAGATTGATTGATATAAATTTATATTTATTAAAATCAATCTAAAATTTCTATATTGAAATATTTACATATATTTCAATAAAGAAATATTTTCTTTTTGTATGCTGATTTTTTTTTTTTCAGTGTTAATTCAACATTACAAATTAAAACTCAATTATAAAAAAAGTCTAGAATTGAGTTGATGTTTTAAGTAAAATAAGAAAAGCCCAAAAAGTAACTGATGTAATATTTTTATTTTTTGATAAAAAAAAAATTCTAATAATGTTTAAATTTGGTATTAATATTAATGTTTATTAGATGAAGATGAGTGAAAAATAAGTAATGTTTATTAGATAAAGATAAGTAAAAAAATAAATTACAAGTTATTTTTTGAACTTGAAAATTGTTTGAATGATAATTTATTAATTATCAAAATATTTTCTTTTTTAATTTTTGTTGTTTTTATATTTTAATTAAAAGTCGATATTATTGTGTCATATATTATGATATACCTTAAATTATACTATTATATTTTATATTAATAATGAGTATTTTTGTTTTTTTGTATTTCTATTTTTTTTCAATATTCCATAATTATCTTACGTAGATGTTTATGTTTTAGCAACCTAGTATTCTTTCATTATTTGTCTTTGTTATTGAGCCTTAAGTTATTTGAACATAATATATTTAGAACTCTGCTGAATAATAGAGTAATAAATAAATTAATAAAAATGACTTTAAAATATTATAAATTTATAAAATGAAGAAAATCTTATCTTTGCTTATAATGTCTACCAATATTATTGTTTAGCAAGTATCATGGTTATAAAATGTTTAAATTTAGCTAGTTTAATTAGGCCTGTTAGTACACTTATATTACAGTTTCTTCATTTTATATTAGTTCATGTAATTTTTTCAAAATCGAATATGCGGAAAGGAGCTATTTGGAATGAAGATTTACAAGAAGAAGTAATTCTATCTAATTGAATTAGTGATAAAATTGTTTGTCAGCTTCCAGGTACCAAAGCATTGACTGCACTAAAATGCAGAGAAGAATTGGCTTAAGTTTATACAAATAAAAACTAAATTCTCTTCAGGTATTACATCAATCAATTACAATTTTTATTTTTTAAATAATGTGGTAAAAAGAGTTATTTTTTTGATACAAAATATATAACTATTTGTATAACTATTTCAATTCTAAAAGAAAGCAAACAGTATTGTGAAAATTTTAAATTCACAACTACAAAAGAAAAATGTGATAATGAGAATGTTGACAAGTGGATGCAAGATTTGCACACAAATGAAACTTGGATGCAAATTTTCCATTTGTGTGGTTTGGATGGATCTCCACAATATAATATATCTCCACAAGCATAATATTAGATTTACTTCATGTTTTTTACAGATAAATCAATTACAGATAAGTTAATTAGTTAATTGATGAAACGTCTTCTAAAGATAGAATACACAAAATTATGCTGAGGTAATCAAAAACAGTATTGGACTCTTACCTCATTTATAATCAGGGTGTCTGCAGCTCCTCTAAAATCCTCTAAATTCCTCTTTTTTTTAAAACCACTTCTAAAATCCTCTATTATCCTCTAAAGAGGTAAAAATTTGATCAAAGCTCCTCATTAATTCTTCCTTTTTTAATTTTTGATGGAAGTATAATGTTCAAAATACCCATTCTCGGTCTGCAAAACTGGTAAACGCCTTAAAGTGCATGAAATGTAAAAAATTGCTTTAGAAAATGCATGCCATTTAACATAATAAATAACATTATTTGATCCCTGTCCCAGCCCCATAAGTGTATAAACATGGACTTTAAACCATTAATAAATGGCCACATAAAATTTTTTATAAAAATTTTATGTTGCCACCCCGAAAATTATTTTTAAATGCTAGAAATGTTTTATATTTTGACTACCAATTTATTTTTAATATATTAAAAAGGTTGTTTTATTTAAATTAAATATTAGAAAAAGTTATTAATAACCAACTAACAGTTATATTATTTTTTTAAAATTCAGAGTATTTTCGAAAAGTTATATGGTCTCTATGGATATGAAGGGCGAAAGTGGAAAAATATGTTTTAAGAACACTAATCTATATGGCGTTGAAAAAGATGTGCCTTCATAAGATGTAACACTTTTCCATTTATTATTAATTTTTTAATTCTTCCCTTTTTGATTTTTTTAATATATTTTTTTTATTTACAGCTTCTTCTATTGTATTCAATGGACCAAAAGAACCCTCGGTTAATGGAACATTGTTTGACTTTCTAAATTACGCTTTATTTCAAAAAGATGGTAGAAAAGAGAAGAAATTTGTGTAGATTTTATTCAATTACATGTAAATATATGTAATATTTGAATATGTATTTTTAAATAAAACAAGTTTTATCTCTTTCTTTAATCATACCTAGCTTTTTTAACTAAACTAAACTGAAAAAGTTCTAAATAGTCTAAGTATAGACTATGAATAGATTTAATATCCATAATATACCTTGATAATGTACAGCAACACTAATGTACATGCATAGTACGTTTTGATGGTGATCATATTTTGACGCACATAGCACGTTTACGTACATATATACATTTTGACATACATAGCACGTTTTGATGGTGAAAAAGTGTTTTACAGTCGTTTAACGTTGATAAATCAACGTTAAACACTATCATTTTAAACGTTGTATCAACGTAAATTCAACGTTGTTGTAACGTTTTTTCGCGTCGAATCAACGTTGATATAACGTTTGAACCTAACGTTGATTTAACGTTGATAAATCAACGTTGAAAAAAACTTTCATTCTAAACGTTAAATCAACGTTAATTCAACGTTATTGTAACGTTTTTTCGCGTCGATTCAACGTTGATATAACGTTTGAATCTAACGTTAATTTAACGTTGATAAATCAACGTTGAAAAAAACTTTCATTCTAAACGTTAAACCGACGTTAATTCAACGTTAGGTTTCAACGATATTTCAACGTTATTTCAACGTTATTTGCCGGCTGGGAAATTCCTAATGTAAAACAGTCATTGTGAAAGGCATTAGATATTTGATTAGAAAGTTCAACTATTGTATGTTCAGTGGAATTTTTTTTTTTAAACCAAATTGCTTGCAACACAATATTAAATATTATATTGCAATATAAAATTTCAAACAGGTTTTAAATAAATCTACTTTAAGCAAATTTTCAAACATGTTTTCAATGAAACTTACTTTAAACAAATTAAACCACCCAGACTCCTTTTCATTTCGTCAGTCTAATTTTGATGTTTATTTATCTTAACAATTTAGACGCATTATTTCGATTACGATTTAAATATTAGGAAAATGTGGAATAGTCCACTTTAAGCCCACCCGGCAAATAACGTTGAAATATCGTTGAAACCTAACGTTGAATTAACGTTGGTTTAACGTTTAGAATGAAAGTTTTTTTCAACGTTGGTTTATCAACGTTAAATCAACGTTAGGTTCAAACGTTATATCAACGTTGATTTGACGTAAAAAAACGTTACAATAACGTTGAATTTACATTGATTTAACGTTTAGAATGAAAGTTTTTTTCAACGTTGATTTATCAATGTTAAATTAACGTTAGATTCAAACGTTATATCAACGTTAATTTGACGCAAAAAAACGTTACAACAACGTTGAACTTACGTTGTATCAACGTTTACGTTGATACAACAAATGATGATTTATCAACAAAAAAAACGACTGTAAAACACTTTTTCACCATCAAAACGTGCTATGTATGTCAAAATGTATATATGTATGTAAACGTGCTATGTGCGTCAAAATAAGATCACCATCAAAACGTACTATGCATGTACATTAGTGTTGCTGTACATTATCAAGGTATATTATGGATATTAAATCTATTCATAGTCTATACTTAGACTATTTAGAACTTTTTCAGTTTAGTTTAGTTAAAATAGCTAGGTATGATTAAAAAAAGAGATAAAACTTGTTTTATTCAAAAAAACATATTCAAATATTACATATATTTACATATAATTGAATAAAATCTACACAGATTTCTTTTCTTTTCCACCACCTTTTTAAAATAAAGCGTAATTTAGAAAGTCAAACAATGTTCCATTAACCGAGGGTTCTTTTGGTCCATTGAGTATAATATAAGAAGCTGTAAATAAAAAAATATATTAAAAAAAAACAAAGAGGGAAGATTTAAAAAATAAATAATGAATGGAAAAGTGTTACAACTTATGAAGGTATATCTTTTTCAACGCCATATAGATTAGTAATCTTAAAACATATTTTTCCACCTTTGCCCTTCATATCCATGGAGGCCATATAACTTTTCGAAAATACTCTGAATTTTTAAAAAATAATATAACTGTTAGTTGGTTATTAATAACTTTTTCAAATATTTAATTTAAATAAAACAACCTTTTTAATATATTAAAAATAAATTAATAATCAAAATATAAAACATTTCTAAAATTGAAAAATAATTTTCGGGGTGGCCACATAAAATTTTTATAAGAAATTTTATGTGGCCATTTATTAATGGTTTAACGTCCATGTTTATACACTTATGGGGCTTAGACAGGGATCAAATGATGTCATTTGTTATGTTAAATAGCATGCATTTTCTAAAGCAGTTTTTTACAATTCCATGCACTTTAAGGCGTTAACCAGTTTTGCAGACCGAGAATGGGTATTTTGAACATTATACATCCATCAAAAATTATAAAAAGGAAGAATTAATGAGGAGTTTTGATCAAATTTTTACCTCTTTAGAGTGTGATTTTAAAAAAAGAGGACTTTAGAAAATTTTAGAGGAGCTGCAGACACCCTGATTATAAATGAGGTAACTCCACCAATTAACTGTAATTGATTTATCTGTAAAAAAACATGAAGTAAATCTAATATTATGCCTGTGGAGATATATTATATTGTGGAGAACCATCCAAACCACACAAGTGGAAAATTTGCATCCAAGCTTCCACTTGTGTGCAAATCTTGTATCCACTTGTCAACATTCTCATTATCACATTTTTCTTTTGTAGTTGTGAATTTAAAATTTTCACAATACTGTTTGCTTTCTTTTAGAATTGAAATAGTTATACAAATAGTTATATATTTTGTATCAACAAAATAACTCTTCTTACCACATTATTTAAAAAATAATAATTGTAATATATAGATGTAATACCTGAAGAGAATTTAGTTTTTATTTGTATAAACTTGAGCCAATTCTTCTCTGCATTTTAGTGCAGTCAATGCTTTGGTACCTGGAAGCCGACAAACAGTTTTATCACTAATCCAATCAGATGGAATTACTTCTTCTTGTAAATCTTCATTCCAAACAGCTCCTTTCCGCATATTCGATTTTGAAAAAATTACATGAACTAATATAAAATAAAAAAACCATAATATAAGTGTACTAACAGGCCTAATTAAACTAGCTAAATTTAAACATTTTATAACCATGATACTTGCTAAACAATAATATTAGTAGACATTATAAGCAAAGATAAGATTTTCTTCATTTTATAAATTTATTATATTTTAAACTCATTTTTATTAATTTATTTATAACTCTATTATTCAGCAGAGTTCTGAATATATTATGTTCAAATAACTTAAGGCTCAATAACAAAGACAAATAACGAAAGAATACTAGGTTGCTAAAACGTAAACATCTACATAAGATAGTTATGGAATATTGAAAAAAAAAAATAGAAATACAAAAAAAAAAAAAATACTCATTATTAATATAAAATATAATAGTATAATATAAGGTATATTATAATATATGACACAATAATATCTACTTTTAATTAAAATATAAAAACAACAAAAATTAAAAAAGAAAATATTTTGATAGATAATAAATTATCATTTAAACAATTTTCAAGACCAAAAAATAACTTGTAACATTTTTTTACTTATCATCTAATAAAGATTAATATTAAAACCAATTTTAAACATTATTAGAATTTTTTTTTTTATCAAAAAATAAAAATATTACATCAGTTACTTTTTGGGCTTTTCTTATTTTACTTAAAACATCAACTCAATTCTAGGCTTTTTTCATAATTGAGTTTTAATTTGTAATGTTGAATTAACACTGAAAAAAAAATATTAGCAAACAAAAAGAAAATATTTCTTTATTGAAATATATGTAAATATTTCAATAAAGAAATTTCAGATCGATTTTTATAAATATAAATTTATATCAATCAATCTAAATTTTTTTCTTTTCCGCCACCTTTTCGATACGAAGCGCATTTTTAGAAGTTAGACAAAATGCCATCAATTAAAGTTTCAGTCGCTCCATGGTATTTAATAGAAGAAGCTGTTAATAAAAAAGAATTAATAAAAAAAAAAAAAAAAACACACACAAGGAGAAGTTTTTGAATATATAAAAAATGAGAATAAAAAAGTTTTACATATCTTTTAAAGGTATACCTTTCACTACACCATATAAATTAGTGCTCTTAAAGCATATTTCCACCTTTCCCCATCATATTTATGGAGGTCACAAAATTGTTGGAAAATATTCTAAATTTTAATAGATAAGAGAACTGATATTAATTGTGCGAGAACTAATATTATTATTTTTTTTAATTTAAATTGAACTCATTATCAAACAATTTTTTTGCTAAATAATTTAATCCTTAAAATTCTTGAATAATTAAAAATTATTTTGATTACCTCAGCATTTTAAAAATATTCCATCAATTGCAATTGATTCACCTAAAAAACAACAACAAGTAAAGCTTATATTATTGTTTGAAATTTTAATTATCTTTATACAAATACTCATCATATTTTTAAAGTGACTGATAAAAATGGATTTAATTAAAATCACTTCATTTGTATTAAAAAATTATTATTAAAGCCTTAATCATACATTATACATCTTTACTTGGAACAAAAACAATGTGGTTTAAAAGTGAGCTAGAAGCTTTTAACAATGAAGAAAATATTGCATTCACTAATCCTAAAAATAAATTCAACCTGTCAGCAATATCAGCTGTCAATAATCCAAGTATTAGCATCATTAAAAAGTCATCTTAGCTGCATTACATTTACTTTGGTCCAAGTAGTTAAGGATTTTTTTAAATTTCAAAAAACAGAAGTAAATGTTTTTTTAATATCACTTTATCTCTTTTGATTAATGGTGATACTGCACTAACTGATGAAAAACATTGACAGATGTAAGGCCAGTATAAAAGTCGCAAGATCTATTATTTTTAAAATAAATGTTTGTATACAAGTAAATTGCAATAACACGATTTGTTTGGATTATGTTTATATACAAATTTGTCTGTTTTCATAGTAATAACTGATGTGGTTGATGAAGTTAATTTTTCAAATAAATCTTTATTTTTTTATTTCGTGCTGAAGTTCTTTTTTAAAGTTATCAATTTCCTTTCTTAGTTCTTGATGCTCTATTAAAAAACAACGCTTAGCATTAAATTCAACATAATTTAATGGATCATTTTTTGAAAAAGCTGTATTATATTTACATTTAATAATATCAGTCTTTGAGCATTGTATCCCTAGTTAAACGAAAAATATCGATTTTTAAACGATAATGCTCTTTTAGGAAAATCATCTGAACATGTTTTCGATCTCTTGAAAATTCTATATGATATAAGTTCAGTATTTACATTTTTTTCCATTATAAATATCTTTAACTTTAACCGTTGAAATAATGTTTACGATTTTACTTCCATTTCTGCGCGCGAATAAATTTTATATCGTATTTTTTGTCAACAATGATTGAAATAATGACGTTGAAATAACGTTAAATATTCAATGTTTAAACTGTAACGTTGATTTAACGTTGAAATAACGTTAAATAATCAACGTTTAAACGGTAACGTTGATTTAACGTTGTGACATAGTTGAACAACGTTAAAACAACGCTTCAACCGAATTTCAACGTTGAAACAACGTAATAATGCCGGCTGGGATAGTGATTGGGCGAGTCCATTGAAAAAGAAGAATTTAAGACAATCTACCAAAACTATAGTCCTCAAACTCCTAAATTGTAATGATAAATACAAAATTTTAACTTGAAAAAACTTAAAAGCACATCACTTTTGATCAATAAAGATTAAACGAAAGAAACCCTGGAAAATTATAAAAAAATGTAGGAAGAAATTAAAAGGCATCATAAAGTGGGTAAGTAATCAAATTTGATAAAAAAAATTTTGTTAAAGATATGCATAAATAAAGTAACAAGTGGCGGAAATAGAAGGAGATTCTATAACTTTCACAGGAACGGCTCAAGTTAGCGATTTTAAACACCAAGCTTTTTATTTTGATAAAATGAAAACTTTAATAGATATAAATATAGAAAAGACGCAAATGAAATAATAATTTAATCATGAGAATTATTTTCATGATTTAAATAATGATTGCTTTTACTTTTATTCTAGTGAAAAGGATCTCTTTTTAATTCCAATAACGGCGAACAAATAAAAATCCTTCTTGTAAATATAATAAGCATAGTCACAACTTTGAAACGCTTCTTTACTTATTAGGAGAAACTAAATATGTTTTTAATATTATTTATTTAACTGAAACTTTGATAAGCTATTGCGATTTAAGTAATAACGCGAATTTTTATAATTAGACATATGACAAAAACGAAAAAAGACATTATAAAACATTTTTTCGTGGAAATGTATAAAAGTGACTATTGTCCATCTTATCCACGTGTTTTTTTAATATAGGACCTTTTAATTTTACTCAAAATTACTCAAAAATACATAAAAAACGTCTGATAATTGTAAATAAATGTTTAAAAATCTATCGAGTAATTTTTCCTAAGTGTAACTAGTGTCCTTAAAATAGTTATTTAACATCAAAAAAAAAAAAAAAAACTTTGTCCCGTTTTAACGTTAACGTTTCAAAATAAAAAGAAGGTAAAAATACCACTGTCTAAAAGTAAAATTCCTTCCGAAGTTGAACGAAACTTGAAGTATGCAATAGAGTGCTGGAATGCAAAAGAGCAAAGAGGAGTTTTCAAGCAAATTCTGGAAGAAAACGTTTTTAAGCAAAGTCATCCGAAATAACTTTCTTATTTTTTTCTTTTTACCTTGTAAATTGGGTGTTAAATAAATAAAATAATAATAATAACTAGAAGCCCCAAGCTGGATCAATTGATCCAAACATGACTTTGACACTTTGCTAAAGCATAAATTTTTATGTAGATAAAATGATATTTTATAACTTTCATTATTTTGTTATTATTTACTGAAAAGCGGAAAAACTATTTAAAAAACACATTCAGAGATGCGGTTATAAATATTTATAAGTAAATCCCTGAGGTGGATCAATTAATCCACCTTATAGAGAATGTGCATATACATAACAAATTTAGTCACGTAATTAAGTTTATTTGCAATGTTTGCATATGTTTGACAAGCAGTTTCCACAAAAAGGTTACATACAATTTGCAGATACTGTTGATCAGGGCCGCCGAGAGCCGTTACGTCGCCTGGGACAGCAATCCTGATTGGCGCACTTATTTATAAAAATTTCTCTATATTATATATGAAGGAAATTGGCGGCCCTTGGATATCTGCCGCCCGGGACAAACTGCCCCTCGCGACCCTCTCTCCTCTTGGCGGCACTGCTGTTGAAATCGCATTACTTTGCAGTTTGTTTTTATCTCAAACGGGTTGATAATTGTGTATTACTGTTGGTAGCTAGGGTGGAATTACTGTTGGCAGCAACTAGGGAGTAATTTTTGCTTCTCTTAACTGTTCAGGTTAAATGTAAAGCAACTTTTATCTTGAATTTTTTTAACTTTTAAAAAAATGATCTAAGCATTTACAACGGTCAGGTCAAAATATTAAAGAAAAGCGCTAACGGCTAGCGTCTGCACCCAGATTATGTTGACATTTGTCAACACATTGAATCTAACTTATCAGTTTCACATTTATTTGATTTGTAATAAAGTATTGCCTCCAGTTTTTTCTTTCCATCACTTTACTTATTCGCCCCTTTATGAATTGTTGATAATAAAATAACAGTTTTCTTCCTCTTTGCATGGTAGACAATCAAACTCAATGGTCTATTTTTGTAGAAAGTCGTATCGTAAAGAGAAAGTAGATCAAATACTGGAATGTTTTTGCTATTATGCTTAACTTTTCCAATATTTGATGTTTTCTTTTGCAAAAGTTTTGTTGCCATATATACACTTGTAAAAAAGTTATCTGTAGTAACATTATATTTGCGACCTAAACAAGGTTCCATTAGTGACATGATCACATCAGTGCCTAAATTTTCTACATGGTTTTCATCTTTACCTAGATACGGTTTGATATTGAGACAAAATTAGCTCTTTAGATCAGGCAGTTTATCTTACTTATCCTTATTATAATATTGTTGCTGACACCTTGAAAACTTAATGAGGGAGACCCTCATGAGACCCTCATGAGAGAGGGTCGCGAGGGGCAGTTTGTCCCCGGGCGGCAGATATCCAAGGGCCGCCAATTAAAAAGAAGGTATCTAAATAAAAAAAAGTTCCTTCATATATAATATAGGAAACTTATCCATTTTATTAGGCATATACTGTGTAAAGAGACACCGAGCTTTAGTTGGGAACAACATTTTTGACAATCTTTTCAGCACCCATGACATAATAGCAAGTTTATCAGCTCTCTACGTTCTGAATGTATATCGAATGTATATTCATAATGTCTTCAAATTGAAAACGCTACTTTGTCTATATAAAATCATCCACTTAGATTAAAACACGCCGTTTTTGGGCATAAAACTTATGTATACATATGGAAGATGAAAGAAATTTATATTTTTATATAATTTAAATCAAAATTAACAGTTTTAACTGTTAGTTTCATACATTTAAACAAAAAAGTCTAAATGCATATTAAAATTAAGTTGGATCAATTGATCAAGTTTGGGGTTTCTAGGTATATAAAAACCTGGGGCTGCTAGTGTTAAAGTTATTCTGCCCCACTGTGTGACGATTTAAGCACAAGAACCTAAGCTTGGAATTTAATCTTTTAGCTTTTTAAGGAAAATGTTATCAAAATAAGCCGTTTTTCAAACGCCTTAAAAAAAGATACTGCAAATGGTTTTTTTAAGGCGTTTTGAAAAACGGCTGTATGGCATTAAGGAGAAAAAAAATTAATTAATCGTCTAACTGATACTCTATATCAATAAACTCAGCTACATTGACAACATTATTACAAATTAAGTCTTCAATATACAAAAAGGTTTATTGAAAGCAGGTATATCTGATCATTTCCAAATATTTCTATCATTCAACTCAAATAATAAAATTATAACTAATACTAATAATAAAATAAGTAAGCGCGTATTTAATATAAACAATATTGAAAAGTTTAAAAAACAATTATTAGGGCCGTAGAGAGGAGAAGGAGGAGGGCACAGGAAAACACGTGCTCCCCCCGCCTCGTCTAATTTGCGTTTTTTAAATGTTGAATATTTACTTGCATAATAAAAATTAGAGTTGGTCAATAAAAGTTAAAAAATTGGAATATTCATTTAATCTAATAGTTATTTCTGTCAATACAACTGCTTTCTTAAATTCTCCTGCATTTGTCGCATTCTGAAATGAGAGTTCTTAATCGTTCAAACTTAATATTTTTAATATTTTAAGTTTTGTATAAACATGTAAAAATAATCTTTTTCCTGCCGTTTTTAATGATTTAATTACCTTGAAACTATATCATATTATCAAAATTTAACAGCAATATTTATATTATGAAAACATTTATTAAACTTTGTTAACTACGCTAAAAAGTTATATGTGTGTATATTTGAAAAAAGTTAAAAAAGTTTTAAGAAAGCTTTTAAACTTACTCCAACTGGTTTACATTAAGAAAGCTTTATATTTAGAAATCTGTGTTTTAAGTAATTGTTTCTTCAGTAACTCCGTTCGCACAGATTAATTTGTTTCTTTTTACATTTATAAAGTCATATTGCGTGACTTTTTTAAAAAATAAAACTTCATATACAGTAACCTTAAATACTCTTTTCCATAATTTCTTTCTATTAGAAACAAAGAGTTCAAAATATTAGTTGTAAGAATTGTCAAAAACTTGTGATAGCTATGATGAAGAGGTTAGTAAATTAAAAGTGCATTCCTATAAATACTCTGTTTAAGTTTATAACGATATTACTCCTATCTTACAACCCATAATACAAATCCCATGTATATACATGGCCATACAATTATATACAAGCCATATGGCTCTACCTAAGGTATTTTACCATAATGCACGGTAGTTTAATATTTAACAATCGCGGCATTTTATAATGCGCATGCGCAACTTTTATTAAAAAAAAGATTGTTGTTTTGTTTTTATTTAGTAATTTTTTTTTAACCATATCCTTAAAAAGTAGCTCATAGCTTTGCTATAAAGATGTATAATTGATATTCCATTATTTAAATTGATTTAAATATGGCGATGGATATGTGTTTTTTTACAACATTTAAATTTTTAAATTTTAGAGTATCTAAATACGCGGGAAACTCAGACTTGAATATATAGCTATGTATACTTATAAAACTGGATAATTAAGTGCTTATTTAAATTTTTTGGCTTTAAAACCTAATATATTTTAAAACAAGAAGAGTTTATCTATATATTAAAAAAAATTAGACTTGGGTTACTTTTTTAAGTTTAAAAACAGTGTACATTAAATCCTATTATTTAGCTATAAATAAATATAAAAATGACTGAGTCTCATATAACAAAACTAAAAAAATTATGTTGAATATGCGGAGAAAAACTTGGAAATTGTAGTGTTCTTTTAACAAAGCATGTAGTTAGAATAGAATTGAATTTTTTTATACGAATCGACTAGGATGACCCGAAAGATGCACCCACAGAAGATGTGTTACAGATGCTTTACAATAATGAGAAACATAGAAAAAGGTTCAAATACTGATCTTAAATTAAGAACTTGGATTAGCAATTGCCAGAAAGATGAATGTATTTGTTTCAAAGTAAATAAAGGAAGGAAACAAAAGAAAACTGTAAAAGGAAGGCCCTTAAGTATTGTAAATGAAGAAATTTGGACTCGACAGGCAATAAATAACATACAAGCTAAACTTTCATCTCTACCAAATTTAAATCTGAAACTACAAGACATTAACTAAAAATTAAACCCACATGTACATCTTTGTGTCTGTTATATTTGTAATGTTATTATGTATAAACCAGTTGTTTTAAAAAACTGTCTGCATTCGTTTTGTGCACCATGTATATTACCACTAATCAATGGTAAACTATTATTTAAAAAAAAATGCCCTAAATGCTCCTTTTCAATTTCAATTGATGGAATAACCTCCTCTAGCAATGTTATTGAAATGATAAATAATATTCAAGAAGAATGTAAGCAACATTGCGGTAGATTATTTAAAGTGTCACAACAATCAGAACGCTTCAACCATCAAAATAATTGTCAGACTCCAATACCAATTTCCACAACCTTGTCAACACCCTCATCACAAACAACTCTAACAGATATATTTGCATTAAATTCAACAAGTGTTATCACAAGGGATATTGATGCTGTTGCACTTCATATTATTAAACAAAAAATGTTGCAAACAACATCCAATGTAATAGAATTTCAGACAGATGGACCAAGGGTAAGATTACTTTAGTAAAAAATTACTATTACAAAATTATTCAACTTTTATTTTAATAAACTATAATAACATATAAAACGTTCACAAACTACATAGTATTTTAGCCTTTATGCTTCACATCAACACCAAAAGCCTATAAAGAAAGTAAAGATGCAACTTTACGAACAGTTCGCAAACGACAATCACAGTTAAACGATTACATAAGCACAACATGTGGTGGAAGCATTAGGTCCAAAATCAACCAAACCACTACTCTTTTGAAATCATTCAATGAAAATGAACAAGAAATTATTCTAAGTAACTCAAATATTTCAAAAACCAAAATATCAGCTGAAGAAATAACAAGTTTAAAAGCTAACATGAGCAGTACTTATGCCAACATGAAAATATTATCTAGGTAAACAAATTTAAAACTGTTGTATAAAAATCTAGAAAAAAATGTATTGAATAAAAATCACAACCTTTTCAAAAAAACAAATGCATTATTGTTTTAGATGGTTGAAAACCAACAACATCATTTGTGCTTCAAACGCACAACAAAGAAGCCTGGCTAAGAAATGGTCATGTGATGATCTTATTATTGAAAAAGCTCCATTTATGGTTGAAAAAAAGAAGTCCAAAGGTTCTTTTGAAATAAAAGAATTGCCATGTGCTTATATTAACAATCTGCATGGACATATAGTAAATGTGCTAGATAGATTAGAAAGGTAAAAACAAATCTTGCTTATAAAAGTACTTGTATTATATCTTTCTTTAACAATTTCTGACTTGGAAGGTTTAGATATAATACTACAAAAAAATACAAAAATAAATTTATTTGGCACACATTCAATATAAATAAAAAAATCAGTTCTAAAATTTCATTTTCTATAATATATTTTAGCAACAACTTACTATTGAACAAAAAGATATAAAAATAGGAGGCGACCATGGAGGTGGCTCGTTCAAAATGTGTTACCAAGTAGTGAATGTAGAGAAACCTAATGCAAAAACAAACACAACTGTCTTTAACATATTTGAAGCAAGTGATTGTAAAACAAATCTGAAGTTTTCACTGTCAAGATTTAAATCAGAAATCGATTTGTTGCAAAATACCATTTGGAGGTAAGAATATGTTACAACCAACTAAATAATCAAAATATTTAAAACAAAGTTATTTATGTTGTTTGTGATTAATTTGAACCTATATAACTATTTTCAAATGTAGAGAAAAACAGATTCGTGTATTTTTATTTGGTGATTACAAATTCTTGTGTGCAATCTATGGAATAACTGGTGCTACTGGTAAGTAAATATTTAATATATACATATCCATTTAAAAACTCATATGGAGCATATTCCTGCTATATGATTGATTTTGTTTTTTAAGTATTGAACTGTTTGATAACCTCAGGTAGACACCCATGCCTGTTTTGCAACATCACAAGACAAGGAATGTCAACTCCAATTAAGGACAACATTGAAATGCGATCACTTGAGACACTAGATTCACATTTAGAAAAATATAAAAATCATGGTTCAGATCCCTGTTATGATACGTGTTTTATTTTCAGGATCTTGAAAATAAAACACGTATCATAACAGAAGCATTTGAAACTCACATATTATCTAACCCTGAAAATGAAGAATGTATAAAGTTAGTATTTGAACCACGCATAATTCACTTTGAAGAGAAAAAAAAAGAAAAGGTAAACATTTAAAATTTTATTGTTCACTAAAAATATAAATCATAAACAATACATTTTGCTTGGATCCTAATAGATGTTATTTCTAACATTTTATGTTTTGGTATTTTTTATTTATATTAGTATTTTGTATTTATAAGAGAATCAATAGCCATATTTAAATTCATAGATCTCAGAATTGGAAATAATGAAAGAAACTGACCATGTAAAGATGTCATTCGGTCCACTAGTTAATAAACTCGACGAGGTACTTGTTAGGAGTGCAAAGACAAGCATACCATGGGAAAAGTTTTGTTGGTAACCATGTTAACAAAATGTTAAAGGTAAACTAATCATTTAGTTCTTAAATATAGAGTAGTATATTCATTAATTACAAATTAAGAAAAAAGTATATTTATATAGGTATGATCAGTATGTATTTGTTTATATGTATATCTAATATATATATATATATATATATATATATATATATATATATATATATATATATATATATATATATATATATATATATATATATATATATATATATATATATATATATATATATATATATATATATAAAGTGTAATTTAACATATATAACTTATTTGATTTAAAAAACATTATTAGATGAAAAGTATCCTCGAACTATGCAACTCAATACCAAAGCTCGTAGTCGAACTTGGGTTCAAAGACACTGACATACATAAAGAAACTATTGAACTTTATCAGAACTTTAAAGTCCTATTTGATAAGTTTGGGGTTTGCCACAAGCTTATTAACTCCTGCAAGCAGTTCAATGAAGAAAACATTCAAAATCTTGATATGACATGTAATATTATTATTAAGTATATATATATATATATATATATATATATATATATATATATATATATATATATATATATATATATATATATATATATATATATATATATATATATATATATATATATAATATTACATAATATTTATATATAATTGTTTACAGAAAATCGTATTGAAGATTTTATGAAATACTTTCGTGATAACTGGCCAAATGAATCAATTACACCTAAGCTTCATATGCTTGAATATCATGCATCATCTTTCATTAGGAAATGGGGAGTAGGACTTGGTACATATGGAGAACAAGGTGCAGAAAGTATTCATGCTGAATTCAACAGCATGAAGAGTACCTACTGGCACATGAAAGGAAAACGTAAACTCAAAAGTATAATGGATGAACACTTCTTAAAAAACCATCCAACAGTAAAAAAATAACAACAAAAAGCTCTGCCTAAAAAGAGGAAAATTGAAGATACTTAAAATAATCTTATAAAACAATGCAAAAGAGTTTTCAGGAAATAAATGGCAGTATTATGGCGTAAATATTATTTCTGCCAGTATTTTTAAACCTTCAGATAAAAAGAAAAATTGTCAATTTTTAAAAGCATTAAATTATAACAAAAAAAAGTAACCCAGTTATAATTTTAGCTTTAAATGATTCACACACTACTATAATTTCAAAAAAAACTAAAGGTAATGGCTAAAAAATTTACAATTTTAAAATATAGGCCATAATGTAAGCACAGGTTAAACATTCCCACTGCGCTACGACTGCTATATAAAGGTTTCATAGTCACCCATTTTAGTATTTTCGGAATCTGATAAAAAAAAGTTAAATAATATTTTTATAATAAACCTTAAAGAGAACGTAAAAAATTTGTTATATATAACTTTACTGTCACCTCTAAAATTGTTTGTTAAGAAAAAAAGAGTTTTCTTTTTTCAATTGTTTGCTCACATAAATCCATATATTATATTACAAACAATAAGCGGACCACCTATCAGTTAGCGCTGAAGTTTTTTTTTAAAATTCTAAAATAATTTTAAAATGAGGGCAATGGTGTTAGCAAAACAATTATGAAACGCTTTTTAGTTAAAACATTATAGATTTTATTTTAAGGTCAAAAGATTGGAAAACTTCATAAATCTAAACTGTAAATCTAATAAAATTCAGCACAAACTTCAATTTGAATAAATTAGATTACTTTTAAATTTAAAAAAGATTTTCTATGCAATTTTATTTTATCTCCAAATTTCAAACATTTTATTTTTATATGCCAACAATTATCTTTATAATTAATTACTCATGCTTCATAATCAATTGCGATTCTAAATAACGACGGTAAAGTTTATCGTCGACGTCACTTTTATTGTATTTTCTTTTGAATTGAGCCTTATACATTTTTATTGAGTTTAGCGCATCATGAAACCCTGGAATAAGGAACATTTATTGAAAATCGCTTCATAACTATTTTGCTTGAACGATTGCTCTCATTTTAAAGCTATTTTAGAATTTTTCTAAAAATATTTAGCGGTTTCTGATAGCCACAAAACAAACGATATCAAAGTAATATTTTTGTGTGTACTTATTTTTAAATTGTAAAAAAAATAAAAAATATTTCTTTTAAGGCAATTTTATACAATTTTTATAAGAAAATAAAAATTTCAAAAAATTTTTATTATAGTGCAACAAACTTTGTTTTATTGAGTTAGCTTAAATCTTTTTCTTAGTTAATTGACTTGGTCTTTTTTGACTCGATTATCAGTATTTTACTTTGACGATTATCAGTATTTTACTTTGACTCGAGTATCAGTATACTATTTAAACTAACAATCTAAATTTTCGAAAAGATTTTTGGAAACCTTCTACCGTTTGTTTTAAATCATCTTCATCAGTCACCTTAGTTCACAATGAAATGATTACAAAGTAAAAATAAACATTTTATCACATTTGAAAATTGTTATTATTTCAAAATTATTTAGCGCTCAAAATTGTGGATCATTGCAGCCACACTTCTCAGGGTAGTTAGTAGACGCTATAAACGAAAAAACATCAAAATATGCAAAAGGTGTAAATTGAAATAATTTTTTAATTCTAAATCAAAGTTGAAAATTTGTACTTTTGTGATAAATTTTTTACTTTTAATGCATAAAAATTGTAGTACCAACATTTTTAGTAAACTTTTTAACAGTTTATATTATAACCTTTCTAATCTTGCATATACTGTCAATTAGTCATTGATTTATATATATATATATATATATATATATATATATATATATATATATATATATATATATATATATATATATATATATATATATATATATATATATATATATATAAATAAAAATACCGAAACCCAAAATCTAAATTTTAAAATACATTAAAAACCAAACTTCAAGAAACTACTACCACTGATCCTACAATAATCATCAGTGCCGGACCGTACTATAAGGTAAATAAGGCAGTCACCTAGGGCCCCCAACATTTAAGGGCCCACCAAAAAGTTGAAAATGAAAAAACTAAAATTTTTATTAAATTATTGAGCATTGAACATGAAATAAGTACTAATTTGAAGTATGATGAGATAATCAATGAGTTTACTGTAGTTAAAGTACGAAAAGTGGCTTTGCAATAATTTATAAAGTTCATTTTCGTGTTTAAATGGGATTGTAGTGAAATATACAGTACTTACATCAATTTTATCATGATTTCCTGTATAAATATTAATAATAAAAATTACTTAAAAATTGAAGAAAAACAAATATATGTGGGGGAGGGGGGGAACCATATTTTGAATTATTCACACGGATGTGGTGGTTTTGAAAACCACCACATCCGTGTCCGCCTAGGGCCCCCAAATTGCTCTGTCCGGCACCACCTACCATATTTAGATGTTCATATAATAAAAAGTTCTTTGTGAGGGTGTTAGTAACAAAACCCACTGTCAGACATATTGTTTAAATTATGTCGCTTCTTTAATATTTGACTATGCAATTTCCCACTGTGCAACGTTAAAAGGCACCATTTTTATTCCAGTAGTTTCAACAGTTAGTGAAATAGGTCGAAGAGTCCAACTACTAGTCAGGCAGTATGTTAAGTGCGTACCAGGTTGACACTTATTATGAAAAATATTATTGAAATAACTTTTTGGTTTATCTTTGTATATATAACTTGTACTCGAAATTTTTTTTTATTATACCATATAAACGCCTGTAAGATCTTTATAGACGTAAGTAGATTAATATAACTTAAAATATTAAACCAAATATAATTTACCAAAATAATATAGATTTCTAAAGTATAATTCAAAAAACTATTTAACACTATTTTGAGAAAATTTTAATTCTAAAAATTTAGTTGGAAAAAAAGGATGAGTTATAATTAGGAAAGTTAACAAGAAATTTTTTGAGTTGACCCAAAATAAATTATGCCCTCTACTACTCTTTGTTTTTTCTAAGTCTGACCAATTTGAGTGTATTTTACAAAAATGTTTCAATAATTTTCGCTAATGTTTATTTATTTATTTATTTTTATTTTACAATTTTTTTTTGTCGTTTCATATATTTACAACAAAGACATATTACATTTATAAAAAATGGCCGGAGCAAGAAGAAAACAATGACTGTCTTATCTCCGAGCCCTGTTTAAATTGCCCTTGTTTATAAACAAATATAAATAAAATATACAAAAAAAAGTTAAAGAATATATAACTTTTGTCTAATAATAAATATACTAATACAAATATATTTGATACATATAACAAAATATATTTAGTGTTAATAGAAAAATGTCTTCTATTTAAAAATTTCCTTTTAAAAAAAAAATTTTAAGTCAATAAAATAAAAATCTAATTTTTTTTTTTTTTTTTTTTAATTTATTTAAAATAAGTTTTACAATATAAGAATGAATAAGATTCATAAAATAGATATAGTAAAAGTTACAAACTTTGTTAGCGTTAAAATAAGAAGAACGCGGACATTCGCAGAAGATCATAAATCTTGTCATCGAGAACCGCCTAAACAGGTTTTAAATAAGAAATAATCCTTTAATAATTCATATATAAATATTCACACTTAAATAAAAATATAATTTTTTACACATTTAATTCTATAAAAACATACAAATATTTATACTTGTATATATATATATATATATATATATATATATATGAGTGGGTCAGAAGCCAAGGGGTACAAGTGACATTTTCATAGTTTTGAGATACAGCTGTTTAAAGTTAAAGTATTTTTGTTAAATATACTCAGCTGTTGTTATGTTTTTCCAGTAGAAAACAGCACAGGGCAGAGATTCACTTGTATCCCTTGGCCACCAACAATTTGTTTGCTTCTTCTATCAAATTCTATGCTTAACTTAACTTTGGTAAAACTGTTTTTTGTACTTCTTTGCTTCTGACCCACTCATATATATATATATATATATATATATATATATATATATATATATATATATATATATATATATATATATATATATATATATATATATATATATATATATATATATATATATATATATATATATATATATATATATATATATATATATACATATATATATATATATATATATATATATATATATATATATATATATATATATATATATATATATATATATATATATATATATATATATATATATATATATATATATATATATATAAGTTAAGAAAAAAGATTTCATATATAAATTACGATGAAAAGATTTCTTAAGAGTATTAATATAAAACAAAATAAACTTAAAAATATATAAGAATGTTTTCAATTGAGAAAAGAATTTTTTTCAACTTTCTATTAAATAAAAGAAAGCTCCATTCTTGAGAAAAATCAAAAAGTTTTAATACTACATTGTTCCTTAAAAATGCTCCTCTAAATGAAATACAAAACTTACCAAAATTAGTTTTGAAAACTGGTTGAAGAATAAAATTTTCATTACGCAAATTGTATTTATTTTTAACTTTTAATGAATATAAATTGTGAAAAGAAATTGGAGATGTGCGTGTTTTACATTTAAACATAAAACACAATACATTAAAAATATTAAGTTGATATATATTAAGAATATTCATTTCGTTTAAAAGAAGCTTAGCATGATAAAAACGATTTTTAAAATTAATAAGTCTTGCGACATGTTTTTGTTGGCTATAAAGTGGTTCTAATTTAGTTTTGCTAACACTACCCCGAGCCGCATTAGCATATTTTAGATGGCAATGAATAAAAGAGTTGTATAACTGAACTAAAGTATGTCTATTTAGCATGTTTCTTATTTTGAATTGTATTCCTATACTTTTGGAAATTTTAGATGATAAGTTTTCAATGTGTTTTTTCCATGTCAGATTTTCATCAATAAAAACTCGTAAAAAATTTGTAGCCGTCACTCTTTTAATTTGCATGTCATCTATAGAAAGAGCAGGCAATTCACTCGGTAGAAGATACTTTTTGTAGCATGGATGAAAAAGAGACCATTTTGTTTTTTCAGTATTAAGAGAAAGCTTATTTCATTTAAACCATTCAGAAGTTTTAATTAATTCTATGTTCATACTTTGAAATAGTGTCGCTATGTTGCTATGAGATAAAAAAAAGTTTGTGTCGTCAGCAAACATAATTAACATTAATTTAGATGCTTCATAGAGATCGTTTATGTATATGAGAAATAGTAGTGGTCCTAGGACAGACCCTTGGGGAACTCCACATGTTATATCTAACAATTTTGATTTCGATGATATGTCATAGTGAACAAATTGCTTTCTACTGCTTAAATAAATTTTTAAAAGCTTCAAAACATTGCCAGAGAATCCATAATATTTAAGTTTTTAAAATTGAATTTTATGGTCAATCGTTTCGAAGGCTTTAGACAAGTCAAGAAAAATGCCTAAGGTAAACTTGGAATTTTCAAATGATTCAGTAATATATTGTGTTATTTGAAGTATAGCGTGTTCAGTGGAGTTACTTTTTTTAAATCCATATTGATTTTTGTATAGGACATTATTTTGAGAAAGATGATTCAAAATTTTATTATAAAGAATTCTCTTTATAATTTTTGAGAAAACAGAGAGAACAGATATTGGACGGTAATTACTAACATTAAGTAAGTCTCCACCTTTAAATATTGGTGAAACTCTAGCTATTTTTAGTTCATCAGGAAAAATTCCTTGTTGAATTGAAAATTTAAATATTTTAAAAAGGATATTTTTTATGATATCATAATATTAATAAGAAATAAATAACAATGTTTCCATTAATATCATCAGGACCGACTGCTTTATTTTGCTTTAGCATTTTAAAAGCTCTATCAATTTCATCAAAAGACAATTCAAAAGAATTTAGACAAGATACTAAAGAAAAAATACATTTGTTTATTACTTTATTTATATTAAAAATTTTCTTTGCTATATTTGGTCCAACTGAAGTAAAGAACTCATTCATTTTATTTGCTACCACTTTCGGATCATAAAATATTTTATTATCAATTTTAATAGTTCTAGGTAGAGAGCTAGCTATTAATTTCTTAATGCCTGTGATTTCCCTTATAATTTGACATGTTTGCTTTGAATTCTCTTTATACTTTTTTAGTAAATTTATATAGTATCTTTTTTTTAAATTTTTTCTTTGGATTTCAAACTTTTTAGCGTAATTCTTATAAATTGTCTTTCTAATGTTCTCGTTTTTAAATACTTTATATACAACTTTTGCTTAACTTTAGAACTTTTTCTGAGATCTTTTGTAATCCATGGTGACGTAAAATCTTTATTTTTTTTTAGTACCCAGCCGGCATTATTACGTTGTTTCAACGTTGAAATTCGGTTGAAGCGTTGTTTCAACGTTGTTCAACTATGTCACAACGTTAAATCAACGTTACCAATTAAACGTTGATTATTTAACGTTATTTCAACGTTAAATCAACGTTACAGATTAAACGTTGATTATTTAACGTTATTTCAACGTCATTATTTCAATCATTGTCGACAAAAAGAACGATATAAAATTTATGCGCGCGCAGAAATGGAAGTAAAATCGTAAACATTATTTCAACGATTAAAGTTATAGAGATTTATAATGGAAAAAAAATGTAAATACTGAACTTATATCATATAGAATTTTCAAGAGATCGAAAACATGTTCAGACGATTTTCCTGAAAGAACATTATCGTTTAAAAATCTATATTTTTCGTTTAACTTGGGCTACAATGCTCAAAGACTGATATTATTAAATGTAAATATAATACAGCTTTTTCAAAAAATGATCCTTTAAATTATGTTGAATTTAATGCTAAGCGTTGTTTTTTAATAGAGCATCAAGAATTAAAAAAGGAAATTGATAACTTTAAAAAAGAACTTCAGCACGAAATATTAACTTCAACCACATCAGTTATTACTTTGAAAACAGACAAACTTGTATATAAACATAATCCAAACAAATCGTGTTATTGCAATTTACTTGTATACAAACATTTATTTAAAAAATAATAGATCTTGCGACTTTTATACTGGCCTTACATCTGTCAATGTGTTAGTGCAGTATCACCATTAATCAAAAAAGATAAAGTGATATTAAAAAAATATTTACTTCTGTTTTTTGAAATTTAAAAAAATCCTTAACTACTTGGACCAAAATAAATGTAATGCAGCAAAGATGAATTTTTAATGATGCTAATACTTGGATTATTGACAGCTGATTTTGCTGACAGGTTTAATATATTTTTAGGTTTAATATATTTTAATATATATTTAAATGCAATATTTTCTTCATTGTTGAAAGCTTCTAGCTCACTTTTAAACCACATGGTTTTTGTTCCAAGTAAAGACGTTATAAGACAGGCAATGCAAAACAGATTTTAGAAATTAAATTGTTCAGACTAACACTAAATTTCAGATATAACAGAATTTATTATGTAATTTCATCTGATTGGATTAGTGATAAAACTGTTTGTCGGCTTCCAGGTACCAAAGCATTGACTGCACTAACATGCAGAGAAGAATTGGCTTAAGTTTATACAAATAAAAACTAAATTCTCTTCAGGTATTACATCTATATATTACAATTATTATTTTTCTAAATAACGTGGTAAGAAAAGTTATTTTGTTGATACAAAATATATAACTATTTGTATAACTATTTCAATTCTAAAAGAAAGCAAACAGTATTGTGAAAATTTTAAATTCACAACTACAAAAGAAAAATGTGATAATGAGAATGTTGACAAGTGGATGCAAGATTTGCACACAAGTGGAAACTTGGATGCAAATTTTCCACTTGTGTGGTTTGGATGGTTCTCCACAATATAATATATCTCCAAAAGCATAATATTAGATTTACTTCATGTTTTTTTAGAGATAAATCAATTACAGTTAATTGGTGGAGTTACCTCATTTATAATCAGGGTGTCTGCAGCTCCTCTAAAATCCTCTAAAGTCCTCTTTTTTTAAAACCACTTCTAAAATCCTCTATTATCCTCTAAAGAGGTAAATATTTGATCAAAGCTTCTCATTAATTCTTCCTTTTTTAATTTTTGATGGATGTATAATGTTCAAAATACCCATTCTCAGTCTGCAAAACTGGATAACGCCTTAAAGTGCATGGAATTGTAAAAAATTTTTTAGAAAATGCATGCTATTTAACATAACAAATGACATTATTTGATCCCTGTCCATGCCCCATAAGTGTATAAACATGGACGTTAAACCATTAATAAATGGCCACATAAAATTTCTTATAAAAATTTTATGTGGCCACCCCGAAAATTATTTTTCAATGCTAGAAATGTTTTATATTTTGATTATTAATTTATTTTTAATATATTAAAAAGGTTGTTTTATTTAAATTAAATATTTGAAAAAGTTATTAATGACCAACTAACTGTTATTATTTTTTAAAAATTCAGAGTATTTTCGAAATGTTATATGGCCTCCATGGATATGAAGGGCAAAGGTGGAAAAATATCTTTTAAGAACACTAATCTATATGGCGTTGAAAAAGGTATACCTTCATAAGTTGTAACTTTTTTCCATTCATTATTTATTTTTTAAATCTTCCCTTTTTGTTTTTTTTTAATATATTTTTTTATTTACAGCTTCTTATATTGTACTCAATGGAGCAAAAGAACCCTCGGTTAATGGAACATTGTTTGACTTTCTAAATTACGCTTTATTTCAAAAAGGTGGTGGAAAAGAGAAGAAATTTGTGTAGATTTTATTCAATTACATGTAAATATATGTAATATTTGAATATGTATTTTTGAATAAAACAAGTTTTATTTCTTTCTTTAATCATACCTTGCTATTTTAACTAAACTAAACTGAAAAAGTTCTAAATAGTCTAAATATAGACTATGAATAGATTTAATATCCATAATATACCTTGATAATGTACAGCAACACTAATGTACATGCATAGTACGTTTTGATGGTGATCATATTTTGACGCACATAGGACGTTTACATACATATATACATTTTGACATACATAGCACGTTTTGATGGTGAAAAAGTGTTTTACAGTCGTTTAACTTTGATAAATCAACGTTAAAAAAAACTATCATTTTAAACAACGTTTAAAATGATAGTTTTTTTTAACGTTGATCAACGTAAATTCAACGTTGTTGTAACGTTTTTACGCGTCGAATTAACGTTGATATAACGTTTGAATCTAACGTTGATTTAACGTTGAAAAAAACTTTCATTCTAAACGTTAAATCAACGTAAATTCAACGTTAACGTAACGTTTTTTCGCGTCGAATCAACGTTGATATAACGTTTGAACCTAACGTTGATTTAACGTTGATAAATCAACGTTGAAAAAAACTTTCATTCTAAACGTTAAACCAACGTTAATTCAACGTTAGGTTTCAACGATATTTCAACGTTATTTCAACGTTATTTGCCGGCTGGGTATTTTATGTTGAGGAAAATTAATATCATAAATTTCAAAAAACGTTTTTAAAAATAAATTATAGGATAAATTAGCATCATTAGAATCTATGTGTTTCCAATGAAGTAAAGTTAATTGTTCCTTAAAAGCAATGCAATTCGCTTCCGTAAAAAAACGTTTATTTTGGTGTAGAATTTTTTTGATGTCTGTGTTTATGGAGAAAAAAATAGGAAAGTGATCAAAGACGTCACTTTTAATAATACCTTTATTTTAAAGATAAGTTAAAAACGTCACTTTAATATAATCTTTCAATTCATTGTTGTAAAAATAAAAGCAGTTTTGCAGAACACCTGCTTCACTAAAATAATTTATGTCAGGATCAGATTCATTATCAAGTAAAAAATCATTAGTTTAAAAAAAGTTAAATGAACTTGACTCGAAACTATTTTGTTGGTTTGAATCCATTTTAGAATTTAGAATTTAAATAATTTTATAACTATGAAATGAAAATAAAATTTACTTAAAATCGCGTGTGAATAAATTATTATAAGTTACCTTAGCATACTTTCCTTTTCTTCGTAGCTCTTTTGCACCCGCAAATAACTTTTTTCTTATTTCAATAGTACGTTAACTAAAATCTTCATTTATAAACACATTTTCTTTCCAGAGTTTAGCCTTTACGAACTTTTCCAAAATCGCGTTCTTGTCTTTAAAGCTTAAAAATTTTACAACAATAGTTCTATTTTTCCTTTTATCACCCAACTCCTTTTTTCCAACTCTATGAGCTCTTTCAATTTCAATATTACCATTTAGTGCCAATTTATCTTTTAAAAGTTCTTTTATTTTACCTTCATTTTCTTGCCAGGTTTCAATTTCCTTTTCTTCTATACCATTAAATCTCAAATTATTTCGGCGACTCCTATCTTCAAGTTCATCCAACTTATCTTTAATAACGTTATCGTTTCCTAAATTCATTTTCGTATCGTTCAATTGATATGGCATTGTTGTTTTTTTAAAAACATCTATATCCGATAGTAAACTTTAATATTTGTCACTGACAAATTTAACACTTTTTTTCAGGTCACTTACTTCATTTTTTAAATTTTTATTTTCTTACTGCATAACTAATATTTTGCTTTCTAGTTTATCAATCCTATCGCTAAATAACTTCATTATTGTGTTCATTATTTTCTTTTAATTGAGCAATTGAGTAATATTCTTATTAGCCAAGAATAAACACGTCCGTTCGCTAAAGTGTTCACGGAAGAAAAAAAAAAAAAAATTGAAGTAAGATTCTTTTAGAAACTGTTTTTAATTTTTCTAAAGAGTAGTGTTTATTATTTAAATTTTTAATAAAATTTTTCCATAAAAAAGGTCCTCGATATTGAATTTGATAAGAACTCATTTTTAAAATTATTCTCAGAACAATAAAGTTAATCAAATTTGACTTTTTAAGCACTTTCAGAAAGACACGTAAGTTTTTTTCAAGATTTTACTATTTATTATAAAGTTTTCTCAAGAGTTTTTTTAACTTTTGACGAAAATATGTTTTATTTAGTTTGATTTAAAAAAAAAAAAAAACTCAAAATGACGTCATCAGTACGAATTAAGGGCCCAAATGTGACACTTTAAGCACTTTTAGAAAGGCACGTAAAGTTTTTCTCATTCAAAATTTAACTAGTTTTTGTAATGTCTACTTCATTTCCAAGAAAAAGTTACACGTTGCGTCGAGACTAATACTAGTGAAGCATAATTTTAAAAGTTATTACACTTTGTGTTAATAGCTAATTTGTAAACGCTATTATAATTTAATAGCGTTTACAAATGCTAAGTATAAATATGTCGTAATTTCTTTCAAAGATTATGTCGTCAATCTTAGGCAAAGTGCTAAGTCTTGATGCAGGTATTGGTGAAGCAACTGACCATTATATTGACGACATAATCGTTGATTTGAAAAAGACATCGGTTGAAAATGTCGTAAATTATTTGGAACGGTATGGTTTGTTAAAAAAAGAGCCAGAAGAATGTGATGGTGCACGAGTTTTGGGTTAGCAAATATTTAGAAACGATTATAAAGTGCTTTGTTGGAAACGCGGCAATATCATTTCAAAGTCAGAAGACATCGAAAATGAAAAAATAACACGTTAGAGATTGTTTTCAATATGTGGTCACTTTATTGGACACTATCCAATTAGAAACTGGCTCAGAATTGCCTGCAGTTTTACAAAACGTTATAGTCATGGAGATGCTAAAGATGATCTAATAGGAGATCAAGCACAGTCATGGTTGGTCGAAATAATGCGCCGTTTGGAAGCTAGTGATCCTGTAAAAGGGACATGGAATGCTGATGGTATTCAAAATGGAGCAATATTGTGTTGTGATGTTAGTAGTATTGCAATGGGTGTTGCAATTGAATATAACGGCGTAACAGTTGAGGATGCAGCATGGCTACGAAGTATAAATGATGTCATGCATTTTAATACGGCCGAATTAGATACTGTGGTGCGTGGAATAAACCTAGCTGTTAAGTGGGACATCAAGAACCTATTGATATTTACCGACTTGGTTCATGGATGGTTGAAAAGTGTGCTAACTGAAAGTCATAAGGTTCGGTCAAATGGACTATCAAAAATGCTTATCAAACGAAGACTTTCATTATTGCGTGATTTAATAAAGGAATACAGTACGAACATCATAATGAAGTGGGTTCCGTCTTCTAAAAACAAAGCAGATGTATTAACAAGAGTTTCAAAAAAGTGGTTAAATGAAATTTCACGAAAAATAAAACTTTTGAGAATACTTCTACTATTTATTTTTCCGATTTTTTAGTTTTTATAAAATTTCCATTTTAAATTTATTTTTAATTATGTATATCAAATTTAAAAAAAAAATTTAGGTGGTTTCAGATCAAGTGACTCTTGTTTTTATTTCTTCTTTTTTTGAGTATAATTCTCTTTTGATTTATGGTGTGGACATAAACTTGTGTACAAAAACATATTTTTAAAAAAATTTAATTTTGTAAAAATGATCAATTTCTGAGACCATGTTTTTTTGTATATTTTATTTTCAACTTAGGTTGTATGATTCTGGAATCCCTAATCAGCATTTAATGCTAATCTCAGTGAATAGTTAACCATAAAAATAAAGTTTTTAATATATGAATATATATAATACTTATTTAACAGATCATTATGTACATCGAATAGTTCAACAACATATTCTAAAAGTAACTAAAGCAGTTTTTAAAAGCCATTAAAACTAGAACTATTTTTTACCTTACAACGGGTCTTTTTAACCTTACTATGGGTCTATATATATTAAATTTATATATATTTTTAAAAAGATATTTTCTTGGTATTAACATATTTCTTATCGTTTTACAAATTTATTATATGGTTTCTACAAGTAAATGGGAAATGGTCTATTTAGCAGCTCATTAAAAAAAGAAGGTATATGTTTTTTTTAGTTTTTTTTTTTTATTTGTTCACCTATTTTAATGATTTTAACTTCAAACTTTAAATTATAAATCGACAAATGATATAACGGCGAAATACTAAAATTCAGTAAATAGTAAAGATTGTTAACACAAATATATTCAGGAACAGGGGTGGACAAGGCTGGTTGCTTTTCTTTTTATTCTTTGAGCTTTGCAGTTCTAACAACACATTTCTTTCTAAATAATAAAGTGTAGTCTTGCAGAGTATGACTTAAGGTAACATTTTAAGTGACATTTGGTGTAATTAAAAATTGCTTGAAGCACTTCCAGGGATCAAAAAAAAAAAATCTCTTTTATACTCCATTCTGGTGTAATTTGGTTCAGTTTATAATTTTATCACTATAATTATCTAAAATGATTTATACAGTATTACTAAGTTGAAATGTTTAAAGAAATTATATTTTATTTACTTTTGCAAACAATTAAAGCCATAAATTTGATAAAATTTTAATAAAAACGTTTTGATTAATTAAAAGTTATTTACTCTGTTTATATGATCTTTAGGTTTATGGCCGGCTGTCATCGAAACTCACTGTACAATTAGCAATTAAATCTTTGCTACAAGAATTTCAAGAAATTCTGAAAAACATTGTAAATGCCGTGATTATCGTATAAGGTTGTGCTTTACGTAGCATTCAATAATATTATGTTATTTCACACTGATGTGAAGGGATTGTCTAGAGGTAAAGTTTTAAAACATGTTTTTTTATTTTCGTGATAATTTGAAAAAATGTTTAAATCAAAAGTCTAAACCACACATTTAAGCACTTTTTGACAAAAGTAACCATTTTCACAAAATTCTTTATTTTCTTGACTTCTTTGCAAATTTGAACAAGTTAAATTAATAGCCAATAATATATATTTTTCACGTGCATCTTAATAAAGTTTTTTATTTTAATAACTTTGTTTGACAAAGTTAAAATAAAAGTTTATTTTACTAATGAAAAACAAAAGAGGTTTAGTGTTATTAATAATTCAACTGCCCATTAGACACCAGCAGTTTCTGGAAATTTATCACTTCAAGCTGGAGTAATTATCTTATAAAATAATAGGAATTTTAGCGAAAAAAGTAACTTTTAAAGTTGAGTAGAAGCTTTCTTATTTTAAAAATAAGCATTAAAATTCCAACTTAAATAATTTCTTATAAGTTGCCATTTTTATTGGATATATCAGGGTCTTCACTCTGCTGGATAAACTGAAAGAACTAGAAAGGACTGTTTTGAAAGGCATACTAAAAAAACTGAAAAATATATTTTTTGTGCATAATTGATTCAATGATTATAAAAAACACATTTTCCAGTTATTCAATTGAGTTTCTTAAAAATAGTTTTGTACATTTTTTTAAGTTTGTTTTGAGTTGACACCCTGTGTATTATGACATCCGGCCTTAAAAAAATGTAAATAAACCAAAAAGTAGAGTATCAAATTGTAGATTGAACCTTGCAAAAGCGTTTTTCTGTTATTTTTAAGGAGTTATAAAATTTTTAATATATATTAACTATATTAACAAACTTAATTTATTACAATAATAAAAAAATGCCTTCTGTAAAAAGAACTAGACGGTGTAATTTATATGGTGGTAGCCCTTCTCATCTTCCTATTACAGATCTAGCAACTTATGGTGATGTAGCAAGATTTTTCTACAAATTAAAAGATTTAGATGGTATTAAAGACAAAAATGTTATTATTCAAAGAACGCTTTGTAGTTTAAAAGAAATATGGTTCCATTGCCGGATCAAGGGAGGCTAGGGCGACTATAGCCCCAGGCCCCGCTGTTTTAGGGGCCCCAAAAAATTTTGGAGGACCTACACTTTTTTTATGTCATTTTTAGACTCTGCTCCATAAAAAGGCCTCTAAAAACAAAAATAGCCCCGGGCCCCAAGAAGTTTTCATCTGCCTCTATATGGTTCAATTGCAATTCCAAATTAGTTTTGTTACCTGAAAAAAGTAGGAGGTATTGATAACTCTGTTTTATCATTTACCTCAAGAAATACAAAGCAAACAAAAGCTTCTGATGAAGAAATTTATATTAAAGAGTTTGACACAATCATGGATTCAGATCAGGTAATAAATTTTGACCTGTAAACTTTGATTGTATGATAAAAACTATATATATTCTTAAATTTTTTAATTCTTTTAAATATAATGCTCTAAAGTTAATTAGAGCATCTTAAATGTTAATACAATTAGATGTATAATTTTAATTGTTATGATTTTTAATTTCTTGAAGTTTTGTTGTATTTTTTTTATAATTACAGAGTGAAACTTCAATTTCATCATTAAATCAGACTAGATCAAAGTACTATAACACTACCCACTATCTCAAATTTGCTTTAGAGATAATTAGATATGGAATATCAGATAAAGCAGCTGGCCCTGTAGCTAATGCTCTACTTCAAGATATTGGTTATCTACATCTTAATGATGCAATTGACCCAAGTAAAATGAAGAGAGAGAAAGAGCGAGTATGCTGTAATGCTAGTTTTGAGCAATCTAAAGTTTTAAATATAAAGACAATTGGTTTGGATTGCAAAAGCATTTATTCGGCAGATTTTGATGTTTGATACTGAAGTTCAAAATTACATTGGCCATAATTTATAGAAACTCTTTTTGTCTCCAACCAGAAAATTTTATTGCTGCTCTACTTTATTCTGAAGAACAGGTTTATAGAACAATTGCTGTTGTTCAGATTATGGAAAGAAGAAAAACCCTAATTAAGGATCCTGAAAATGGATTAAAAGATGGTATTAGGGTTAACGCCATTCCAGTTATTAATTGTAGATGTAAAATGAGGGGTCATTTGGCCTTTGAAGTTATGCGGATCAAACGTTATTGAACTTTTTTGTAGTGGAAAAATTTATGATTTAATTACAAAAGGTTTAAGGCTTAAGTATGGAAAATTGGTTGGTTATTGCACCAAAAATGAGAGTATTATTGTCTTTTGAATAACTTTTGAACCGCTAATACATTTGACTTGGAATTTCCCATAGTGACTAACCAACTATAAAAAAAAAAATTCCAAATTTATTTATTTTTAAACCAGTCGGGAATGATCAGAATCTATTTCACTATTTTTTTATTTTACAGACTAAGGCTTTTAAAAGTTACGTTCTTAATATGTTTTAAACGTCTTTTAAACATTAATGTTTAAAAGACTGTTTAAACTATAATATTTAGAAAATATAGTAAAAAACAATGGAAGAATTTAAACTACTGTTTAAGCTAGAAAGAATTAAATAAAAACAAACTAAACATTTAATCTTTTTTAGAAAAATTAAGTTTCAAGTTTAGACTAATAAACACCGCGTTTAAATGTTTCTAAAACCACGAATGAAACTTTATTAAACGATTGTTATAAAAATAAAAGTTTTTTAAACAAAAAATAATTTGAGTACGCAAGTTTTGATTTTCAAAAGTTACGCGAACATTTTCAATGCCAAAGAGATAAATGTTGGTCTTATGTTACATTAAGGCCATTTGTTAACAAAACTGCAGCTAGCAAGTACTGTGACAGTAAAACCACACCTTTTTTGAACAAATTTAGTTATGTTGAATAAAAACAATATAAATAAATGAATACTTTTTTTATAATTTAAATATAAAAAACTATTTTAATTCAAAAAATCTTTAAAACTCTGTTTTTAATTTAAGAAAAATTCACGTTTTAAAATCTTTTTTAAATTTTGACACTTATAAAAAAACATTAAAACAAACTATGTGGCTTAACGTATGGATATATTTAATTGCCGTTAACCAACCATGTTATGATTGTTTTTTATAATAGCAGTTTAAATCGTGACATTAAACGCAAAAATAAGTTCTAAAGAATAAAGTAAACAAAAATAACTCTTGTAAACAAAATCAATTATTGTTCATTTTCTAAAGGTTGTCGGTAAAATGAGAACCGCGAACTGCGGACCGGTAAAATGCGAACCAAAACATTATATTTTAAAGACCATTATTGTTAAGATAAAAATAATAATAAAAAAACTCTCTAACTCTTAATTATTTATTTTAAAGATTTATTTAAAATAAAATTTTTAGTTTTTAACTGTAAAACATGCGCGGAGTGTTGCTACATCGACAATCTTATAGCCTGATTCGCAATGGAGTGCTGCTACATCGACTAAGGGTTTGGTTTAGGCAGAGAGTCTATCAAATAATTAAAAAAAAAAATTATATTGTATTTTTCTTTCATAATAAGTTTTACTTAATTTCTTTTTATTTATTTTTAATAAATTTTTTAACTTAAAAAACCTTAAAATATACCGCTAAATAAACTATTTAACGGAAGTAAAACATTACATCATTAACAACGATGGTTCGCAAAAAAGTTTGCATTTTACAAGTTCGCGGTTCGCAGTTCGCATTTTATCTAGTACCATTTTTAACCCTTTCGTGACGCGTGACCCGTATGGCGATTTATAAAATTTGTTTCTAAACGACGAGTGACCCGCATGACGGTGCATAAATAATTTAAAAATTTTTAAATATCTATAGCATTTAGGAAAAACTTTAAAACTATTTTTGAATTGTAAATAATTTCTTTAGTTAATGCTTCAAACCGTTTCTTAATTGCATTTATAGATCGCTCAAAAATCAGTTTTAAAAAATGACGAAGAACAAATTATATTATATAGATATAAATGAAATCGTTTATATTTGTTGCAACGATAGTGGTGGTTATTTTTTTTGTTTGATTGGCAGTATAAATGCTACATTAGTTTAATATCAAAAATGATATGTTTATCTATTTCTTTTTTATTTGTTTAAGTTTACATAATGAAACTATATATTTTTGTTAATTTTAACACAATATATTTTAATCACGTAACTAACATAAACATATATATTTTTTTTAATTGTTGAATTTTCTAAAAGTCAATTCTTAGACAAAAAAAAAAAAGGTCTTGTTTTTCAAATTCTGACTAGTAGTTTTTATTTTATACTCTTTCAATTGATCAAGATTCTAGGTCTTTATTTTACGCGCAGTCATGTAGCTGTTTTTAGCTCAGTCGCAAAAGGGTTGAAATGCAAACATGAAAGAAAGCTCTGAAATTAATAGAAAAAGGTAAAAGGCCAAAACTAAAATGTTCTAAGGCCAAGGTCAACAATTTCAAGGCCTTAGTTATTGGCCTTAAGGCCAATAATTGAAACTAGCAATTCTGATTAAAACTCTCGTATAATTCTCACCTATAAAATATTTTATCTGTAATTATATAATGTTATTAAAAAATAAGTTTTGAACAGAATTACGCGCGAAACAGAAAAAAAGTCTTTCACAGAGTTCATGTAGTTTGTTAATATCTCGACAACTCATAGTTAATATACTTTCAATAAGAAATAGCAGACGTCTAATCTTTTAAGTAGGAGTATAGCGTTTTGAAAACCTTATTCAAACTGTATACTATTCAAACTGTCGCAACATTAACACAAATAAAAGATATACTGACAAAAATAAACATATTTAAACATATAGCCTAAAATAAAATATAAATATTCTATAGTCTTAGTTCTAGTTGTAAACATGAAGAAAAAAAAATGCGCAAAAAGTTGGAAACCAATATTAAGTTAAAAAAATAATTTATTAAACTATGACGTCAGGTGCTTGAATAGAGGGGCCATATTTACTGACATCCGTAAATGATGTCAGTAAATATAAGGGGATGGGGTCCTGAAAAGTTTGACAAGAGTTGACAACGAGGAAGGAGGGGGGGAAGCATTAAGAACAAAATGATGTCAAATTAAAAAAAAAAAAAAAAACTTATACGCGCAAATTTTAAAGGTATTTACATATACAATGTGGTATAGAAATGATATACTTGTATTGTGTGAAATTTGATGTAAGTTTATCAGAGACTTTAAATAAATTAAAAATTTACCAACGTTTTATTATTGTATTACCATTTGACTGCAAATCAAATTGTTTGCAAATATCAACTATTTCTATACAAATTTAAGAAACTTATTTTTAGACTCTTATTTTAGACTCTTATTCTTTTTTACATGAATCTTATTTTAACTTAAGAATCACGTTGTTTGCAACGCAACGGATTATAAAATATGCTTCAAAGCAAACGCATAAAGTCATTTGGTATTATTTTAAATACAATTGTCATTATTTCAACTACGAAACTTTATTTTCTCTCTAGTGACTCGTAAAATGTGATGTAATACGAACACATAAAGTCACTATCGCAAATACAAACCTCTTATTGCCCCAAAGCGGCTTGAAGAAGTTCTTGATAACAGCATACGGTAGCAAATTCATCATTTTGATTATGATATAAATACAATTGTAAATACAATTGTCATTATTTCAAGTACGAAACTAAACTGATAAACTAAACTATACTGATAAACCAATAACACATATATGTATAAAGCAACGGATTTGGTCATATTTCAATAGGGCGATAACCGTTTGGTTTACGGAGAACATTCAGTACCTATTGTTTCAATCGTAGATCACTTCAACAACCCATGGAAAGATGATGAGTGATTGAACTTATATTATAGGTACAGAATAAAATTTCCTTATTTTGATTAGTTTTTTTATTATTTGATGAGATATTTAGTGTTGTATAATATAAATAGCTGAGGTATTAACTACTAAATAAATGTATAGCTTAATCAGAAAAAAATCAATGCTGTTTACGCATATTTTTAATGTAACTTTAATGAGGGGGGCAGGGATACAAACAGTGACATCATGTTAAAGGAGGAGAGATGGGGGGGGGGAATTACCAAGAATTAGCAGAGTTTGACAAAAGAGGTAAGGGTTTGAAAAATTGTTAGAAATCACTGACATAATTTATTGACATCCCCAGAAATAATTAAAATAACGTCAAAATACTTTTTATTTTCCACATGCTATAAAGCATAATATTATTTAATTTCCATATTACATGAAACATATTATTATAAAAGAAAAGAATAAAACTGTAAGTATAAAATTTGTAAAAAAATGCAGCAGTATTCTCAAATCATAGTAAAAACAGTTAAAAAACATCAAAAACTTTAAGACAAATTTACAACAATAAAAAGTTATTCATGCTCAATCCTTATTATTGGAGTAAATGAAAGAACTTAACGTTTTTGAACAAATATTTTAAGAAATATACTTTTTATGTCTAAATACAAATTAGATATAGTGCCACTACATTTTACGACAAGCGTTTTGAAAATAACATTAACAAGTATAATACATGAGTATTATATAATACAAGAGTAAAGTTTGTCATAATACTTTCTCTGCTAAATCAATTAAAATTTATTTTATAAAATTGCTTTATAAAAGAGAATCTTATAAAAAAAAAGAAAAGGTAATGATGATAAAAAAGAAGGCGTTGAAAATAAAATATAAAAACGACAATGGAGATTACGATACTATCAAACAATACAAATTGTTTTATCATAACTATTTAGCAAATAATTTTTCTTGTGTAATTTTTTGTTTTAATATTATTTAAATTACTTGTGACTCAAGTAATTTAACCACACAAGTTGTTTTACTTGCATTGGTTTGAGAGTAATTATTACAAGTTGACAAATTAGCTGATCATTAAGTTCGACAATTGTAAATAGTTCTTAACAAAATAAAGCAGATAGGAGCTAAAGAAAGACAATAATAACGTTACATTATTACAATCTATTACAAACTATTGCAGTCTTTATATAGCATAAACTTTAATCTAAAAGATCAAAAACAAACCTTAAAAACAGCAGTACGAGCAATGATTCCTCCGTAATATTTTTTATATGCACATGCATATCATTATATAGATAAAAAATGATTTGAGATGTGAATAGTGAAAAGTCAACTGTTTTTCCACGTTTCATACAGGGGGAGGTTCTGGGATTTCAAACACCTCCTTTCTCTCTCTCTAAAAAAAATTAATTTAGTTATTTATTGGCAGTTAAGTTTAGCTACAGAGTAGCATGCTTGTCATAACTTTTTGTAACGTAAAAAATTGACTCTATTTTGAACATTTTGCGCTGAGAGTTACGTTCACTCTAACTAAAAATGATGAACTTGAGTCAAAAAAAAACCTCAAACAGCTTCGTCTAAGCCAATAACTAATTTTTTTCAAAGAAAGAAATTTTACTTTTTTATACAGAATTGCTAAACAATAAATAAATATAATATTTATAACTTTGTTATATTTTTCAATTGAATCAAAAATGGCAGAACTAACATCAATATGCGTTTAATTTATTAATTTTTTTTAATTTTGTTATTTAGGTGCCCCAAAAAGACCTAACGGAAGAGCACCGCAAAAATGCATTTAACCAGGAAGTTCACGCTTCCTTCCATACCGTGACGCGAAAATATGTCCAGAGCTCGTTTCAAACCTGGATCTCCTGCTTCTAAAGCAAGCGCTGTAACCACTGCGCCGTGGCCGCACTAAATAACATTATATAATTATTATAAGATTAAGGCGAAAACCATTAACCTCTGGAAAATGTAGAGTAGGGTGGAGCAATTTAAAAAATTATTTAGATTATTTATTTATTTATTTATTTTTTTATTTATTTACACTTTTGCCGATAAAAAAAAAATTTACAGTCGTAACTTATAAAAAAAATAATTACATGACCGGGGCTAGAAGAAGATAAATTTAGTCTTATCATTAAGCCCCAAAAAATGCGTCATTACTGGACAAAATATAGTTTAACAATAAAATATAGTTTCAATGTATATATCTCTGATTTATATTATAAAAGAAAATTTAAATATATAGCATATCAATTAAAATTTATAGTTTTTCAAAGAATAAGATTTAACAATTGTTTTGTAAAATAAAAGAAACGAAATTTTATAAAATAGTAAAATTACAAAAATAACATTTAGGACTTGGTTTGAAAAATAAGAAGATACGATTTTATATAAAAACATTTTATTGGTAGAATATTTTATAGCATTTTAACTTATTTAATTATATTTATAATACTTTTCATTGCCAATTAAGTAAAATCAAATAAACAGTATAAAATAAAAGTAAAAGAAAGAACAACGCAAAAATAAAAAATAAATTTCTCAAAAAGAAGATTATTATTTAAAATAATAAAAACATATGTACAATTGTTGATTAATTATGTATTAATAATCTAAAGTAATTAATTAATTAACTATTAATTATTGATTTCTAATATAAAGAAGTTTTATTAGAAAAAATTTAATTCATTTTCAGTTAACAAAAGTAATTGCTTAAGTTTTGTTTTGAATTGGTTTAGAGAATAATTAGTTTTCTTTTCATTATTTAATATTATGTTCCACAACTTTGGTCCTCGGTTTACAATAGAGACTTTAGTAGCGGAATAATAAGTTTTGGATTGAATGTAGTTGTATTTTGAAAATCTTGTATATGTGATTTATTTTTTCAAAAATTGAATAAAATAAGATTGGTAATATATTTTTATCAAGTTTGAACATGAAAATAAGAACTTGATAGAGGTTTAGTTTATATACATTTAGGATATTGAGTTCATTAAAAAATGTTTGTGTGTGTGAAAAACGATCTACGTTTGAAAATATCCTTATAGCATGTTTTTGTTTGCTAAGCAATTTTTTTATTTTTGTCGCGTTAGTGCTACACCAAGCAATGTTCGCATAACTTAAGTAGCAATGAATAAAAGAAAAGTAAATGTTCTTTAAACAAGATCGATGTAATAACTGCTTTGCTTTGTACATTATTCCTAAATTTTTTGATGTTTTATCTTCAACTACAACTATGTGTTCCCTCTGGGTTACATTTTCGTCTAGAAACACGCCTAAAAACTTTATTGATTGCTCTCTCTTTGTTAATTGATTGTCAATAAAACAGTCTGGGAGTTCTAAGGGAATATCTGATTTTTTATGTAGGCGATGGAATAAAGTGTATTTTGTTTTAGTAATATTTAAAGATAATTTGTTTGATTTAAACCATTGGGTTAGTTTGTCTAGTTCTTTGTTCAATGTTTGGAATAATATATTAATATCTTTATTGGGATAAAACAAGCTGGTATCATCTGCAAATAAAATTGTATTTAAAATGTTAGAAAATTTATTTAAATTGTTTATATAAACAAGAAATAGAAGTGGCCCTAAAATTGATCCTTGAGGAACACCACATTTAATTGTCTCATAATTAGTTTTTCCTTCATCATAAACTATATACTGCTTCCTATTGGTCAAATAACTCTCGAACCAGGACAAGTTAGTATTTTTTATACCATAACTTTTGAGTTATGATAGAAGGATTTGATGATTGACTGTATCGAAAGCTTTACTTATATCGATAAAAAGACCTAGGGTGTACTTGGCTTCATCAAACGATTTAAATATGTCCTGAACAAGGTAAACGATTGCATGATCGGTGGAATGGCCAGATTTGAATCCAAATTGTTTATGGTAAAGAATATTATTTACATTTAAAAAAGAATAAAGCCTATTATACATAACTCGCTCTAATATTTCAAAAAAACAATTAAGAATTGAGATTGGACGATAATTTGCAACTTCAGAAGGATCGCCTGACTTAAAAATTGGAATGATTTTTGCAATTTTTAGGTTTTCTGGAAAAACACCATGTTTTAAAGATAAATTAAAAATATGTAATAAACCCAGTAAGCACAAAGACGTTTAAAAGACGTTTTAAAGATGTCTTTAAGGAGGTCTAAAAAGCGCATTTGTAGACGTCTAGATCATAAGGCTAAAAGACGTCCAAATAAAGACGTCTTTATAAAAACGCGTTTTAGACGTTTATTTTAAGATGAATTTAAGTACATGACGTAACATTTTCGCGTAGTATGTGGTATATATTCATTGTTTTTATACGTCATATATTGTTATACTTTCGTATATACAAATTATACGTAGGAACCAGCAATCTTTATAATATAGCTATCACCACCTACGGTTAATAATGCAAAGATGAAAATAATATATAACAATAACAATTATATATCAAAATAGTATTTAAAACATTTATAACTTACTCTTAGTTATTATAAAATTTTACTTAGTCGTTGTTAGCTAATTTTTTACACCATACTTGACTTATTATACGGCTTGTGGGTGTATAAAAACTAAATTATTTAACTAATATATACTAAATAATTACTTTAAATTAAATTACTTTTTTACACAATTGCTAAAATTGTTGTCACAGGAATCACTAAAATAATTGCTATAATATTAATATATCTTTTTTTATTAATAATTATTTTGCTTTTTTAATAGATAGTTGACTGATCATGATAATAAGTGAAAATAGCAAGAATAATATATAAAATAAATATCAGTATATTTATTTTATATATTATTCTTGCCATTTTCACTTATTATCATGATCAGTCAACTATCTATTAAAAAAGCAAAATAATTATTAATAAAAAAAAGATATATTATTATTATAGCAATTATTTTAGTGATTCCTGTGACAACAATTTTAGCAATTGTGTAAAAAAGTAATTTAATTTAAAGTAATTTACACTTAAAACTTGAACAAATTATTGAAAATAATAAAAACTATGTTTTTACTTTGAATATACGACATCTACTTAACGCGTAATGACAAAGCCGTCAAAAAGAAGTCATAATGACATTTTTATAAACAGGTCTCAAAAAAGACGTCTTTTAGCCTTGATCTAGACGTCTTTTAATGCGTCTTTAGACTATTTATTATGCGTCTTTTAAACGTCTTTTTAAACTTTAAAAAGACGTCATTTTAAAAACTTCTTTATAAAAGACGTCTAGAAGATGTCTTAAAAATTGACGTCTTCTAGACGTCTTTTTATCTTTTAAAAAGACGCCTTTTGAACGTCATTTTAAATACGCATTCAAATAAGACGTCTAAAAGATGTCTTCAAAACGTCTACTAAAGTGCGTCTTTACCTAGACTAGTTTTAGTCGTCTATAAGTGTCTAAAATGCGTCTTGTGTTTACTGGGAAGGAATTGTTATGTATTTTATCGATTTAATAACGACATTACTACTTATAGAATCGAAACCTACACTTTTTTTGGGCTTTAACAAAGAGACTGCGTCTAATAATTCATTTTCCGTAAGTTTAGGATTAGACATAACACTAATGTTGTTTGAGGTTACGTAAGACTTAAAGTCTATTTGAGAAGTTGCTATATTTGATGATAAAATAGGACCTATATTTACAAAAAACTGATTAAGTGTTTCGGCCACTAAGGGCTTATTTACAATACAATTGTTATTAACTTTAAGATTTTTTGGAAGTAAATTACCGTGTAAACGTTTTTTACCGATTACCTCCTTAATAATTTGCCATGTTTTTTTCGAATCATTTTTGTGTTTAAATAACTGTTCCGAATAGTAATGTTTCTTTGAGCGTTTTAAAACTGAGTCATATAGCCGTTTATAGGTTTTGTAATTAGTTTCATTTTTGAGATTTTTTTTTTTTAAGAAACTTGTTATATAAACGTTGTTTTTTTTTTGAGGATTTAAGAATGCCCCTCGTGATCCAAGGGTTTAAAAGTGTTTTTGTTTTGATAACTTTAGTAACTTCCGGGAATGCTTTATTATAAAGAATAAGAAATTCAGTTAAAAAGATATCATATGCTTTATCGGCATTTAGATTTAGTTGTAGGGTGTCCCAGTTAACACCACTAAGAAGTTTATGAAAATTTTTGATGGAAGCGTCGTTTATTAACCGTGTTGTAATTAATTTTTTTCTATCACTAGACGCATCATAGTCGATGCATTTTTGCGATAGAATAAAAATAGGGAAGCGATCAGAAATGTCAGATTTAAATATACCTGTCCTTATTTTAATATTTACGAAATCATTTGTAATAATTTAATCTAAAGATGTTGCACTTTCTCTAGTTACTCGCGTTGGTTTATTGATTAGTGGAATATAACTATTTTGAAAAATTGTGTTAAAAAAGTTCTTAATATTTTTATTTTTGTCGTATTCTAATATATTAAGATTAATGTCACCAACAATATAAACCGATTTATTTATAGATGATTTTTTTTAATTATACTTTTAATGTGATTTTCAAATGCCTTAATACTTCCTGAGGGCGGTCTATATAAAGCATGGATGACGATATTTCTTGAAGTTTTATTAATAATTTCAACACATAAAGATTCATAATCATTAGTGGTTGAACTTAACTGTGGTTTCCTTTTGAATAAAATTGAATTTTTTATGTATATACACAAACCTCCACCTTCCTTATTTGATGCTCTAACTTGATGAATTACTTTATAATTAGGTAATTGAAAATTGGAATTGTTTTCAATGCTTACATCGTGACACCATGTCTCGCTGAGACAAATTACCTGAAATCTAATGTCAATTTTCTGTAAAAATTGTTTCAAAGACTCAAAATTTTTTTGAATACTTCTAATATTAATGTGAAGCATTGAAAACGAATTATCTTCCATTCCTTTATCAATATTTTTTGAATTTAGGTTATAGTATATCGGGCTAGTATTTTTAATTACTTGACTATCGTTAAAAAAATTATAATCGGGATCCGAATAGTTGTTTAAAATTATTGGCTTTTTCTGTGAATTAAAATTTATGTTTGATAAAACAATATTATCAGCCATTTTAAATAAAAAATAAATCAATATAAAAATAAAAATAAAAAAGAAATAAAAAAAATCATTTAACATGATTTTTTTTTCTAAATTTTTTAACAATGAGCTTATCATATATAACAACAGAATATTTACCGTTTATCCTATGAGTTATGCTTTCTTCAAGAAGTTTTTTTCTTATTATAGTAGTTTCTAGCGAAAAATCCTCGTTAATATAAATTCCAGAACCTTTTAGTTTGTTGGCGTTTTTTAAAATCTTTACTTTGTCTTTATAATTTAGTAACTTAATTACAATTGTTCTAGGCATTTTATTATTGATAATACCAGTTCTGTGCGCTCTTTCTATGATTACATCTTTTACATTGAGGTTATTTTCAAAAAGGTTTATTATTTTTACTTCCGTATCATCCCAGTTTTCGTTATCATTTTCTTTGACTCCTTCGATTCGAAGATTGTTTCTCCTTTGACGATCTTCTAGTTGTCTAAATCTATTTTTTTCATTCTCCCCTATGGTTGCATTCGACCATGTTTTTTTTTCAACATCACTGACTTTTTTATCATTTATCAATTTTTTTTCCAAATCGCTGACTTTTTTATCATGGCAATCCTGATAGAACGTTAGACTTTCTTCAATGTCTTTTTGTTTTTTTTCATACTATATCATCTGCTTGTTTGTTTTTTTAAGATCGGTATTTCGGTTTTCGTTTTCCTTTTTTACAACTTCACAAGAGTTCTTTAATGTATTAATTTCTTTTAGCAATCCATCAATTCGATCGTTAGCCAGTTTTAAATTTGCACTTATTAACGCTAAAATATCTTTTTGTTGTTTTTGGAACATTTCTTGAAATATTTCACAAACTAATTTTATTGAGACTTCAGTGTTAAGTTTTGAACTCATTTGTGATAAGATTTGAAAAATAAATAAACAAATAAATAAATATTGCAATATCAATTTTATTATTTTATTTCTTTCGTAGCAAAAGCACGTCCGTTCACTACAGAACCGCAATGAATATGGCTTAATATATGGATATATTATATTGCCGTTAACCAACTAGGTCATGATTGTTGTTTATAATGGCAGTTTAAATCGTGACATTAAACGCAAAAATAAGTAATATAATTAAGTAATATAATTACAGGTACAGAATAAAATTTGCTTAATTTGATTAGTTTGTTTATTATTTGATGAGATATTAAGTGTTCTATAATATCATTTGATGAGATCTACTACAAAATAAATGTATAATTTAACCAGAAAAAAATCAATGCTAGTTAGGCAGTGGAAGATGTTTTAAATTGATTACGTAAGAGATATTTCTCCATTACAATTACTGAGACATTTAAAGAAGATAGATAGTGAAGAGTTCATAGGTAATGAAGAGTTTCAGAACATAGGTAGTGAAGAGAACAAAGGTAGTAAAGAGTTTAGAAGTTGTTTTTTGCGACGTGTGTTTATTTTGTGTTACTTTAGTTAGAGTTATTGGTAGTTTTTAAATTGTTATAAAATTGGAGGCAAAAATTGCATAAGAAGTCATCTTGACCAGATGACAAATTCATGAAGTTTTAATATTTATTTTAGAGTTTTACTATTTTAGAACAATTTTGCAAAGTTACATAATTTAATCATTCTTACTTATTCTTTTATAGCGTAAACCCAGTTTCTTTTAGGTATTTTGAGCTATTTTTATTAGTTACCATAGCAATAAGCAACCATTTTACATATCTTTTTTTGATCGCCAGTAATATATTTAGTATTTGAATCAATAATAGTTAGTCAATTTGTGTCGTTTTAAAACATGAGGGTAGTTGTTCTTTAAAAAAACACACGCTTGTAAAAGGTTCTAATGATAAGATCAGTACTATCTTCTTTTAGAAACCTTGCTTGTGTTTGTGAAAGCAATTTATGTTCTACGACAACAAATGTAAAATAAAAATGAAAATAGTATCGCCATGATGAAAAATTAAGGTTACCTTTTTATTAGATGCATTAAATCTATTCAGCAAACTGTTTTAAAAAATGAAATATTGTCAGAAAAATTTTTTGGCAGTATGATTGTACTATCATTAGAAAATACTAGGATATAAGTCCTTAAATCTGGTTTCACACCGTCCGCGGAAGAAAATCCATTCTCATATTTGCATAAAACCGCATTAAAAAAACTGCAATATATTAAATAACTCTTATTTTTGCGTTTAATGTCAATATATTAAAACTCTTGTATAATTCTTAGTGGATATGCATCTAAAAAAAATATTTACAGGCAACTGATAAATAAAAAATTCTTACAAAATTTATAAAATATTTTTAAAAAATTGAGGGGTTTTTTATTATTTTTGGGATCTTATTTAAGAGTCGCAAGAGATTAATTATGTATGCAATTTATTTATTAAACGGTTCTGCAAGTTATACGAAACAGCGTTTTGGGAAAAGAAGTTTGTCATTAAAACAAAGTCTCTTCAAACTCTACGACTATCTAACAAAGAACAACATGCTGTATAAAAAACAATTTGGTTTTAAAAAACGCATTTAACTAAACACGCCGTAGACGGATAAGTCAACAAGATGTCTGAAGCTCTAAATAACAATTATTATACATTAGGAGTTTTCATTGATCTGTCTAAAGCCTTTGATAAAGTAAACCATGAATACTGCTAACTTAATTTAAAAACTATGGCAGTAGAAACAAAAATTTACTTTTGTTCAAAAACTACTTAACAAACAGAAAACGATTCGTATGCTAAGTAACAGGTAAATACTGTGAAATTCCTCAAGATCCTGTTATATAAAAACATGCGATATATTATTTTCTAGTTAGACTTACGTCTTTACATGAAAATAATTGTAAAAAATGATTTTATAAAAATGGTACTAGGTAATAAAATATTATGTCTTCTTCTTGCTCCAGCTACTTATTTTATTGTATATGTATGTATATGAAAACTGTTTTTATAGTAAGCAAAACAAACTGAAAAAAACACACCTAATATATAACGTCTCCATTTTTTGTAAAAGATTTTTATTTCATTAACGAAATATTTTTAAAACTTATATTAAACCATACGAAATACCATTTAGTTTATATATTCACGTCTTAAAACAAAATGTTTGTAAATTACAATTTAATAAAAATGGTGCTTGGTGATAAGATTAAGTATGGTGATAAGACTTAACTATGTCTTTTTCTTGCTTTTTTTCTTGTACGAGCTTTTTATTTTATTGTATAAGAATGTATATGAAAACTGTATATGATAATGTACGAAATGATACGAAACTGTATACGTAACACCTATTACGATTTCTACATTTTTGAGGGTGATTTTTTTATTTCTTCAGCAAAATAGAAAAAGACAAGTACTTTTTTGAAAACTTAGCGGCTTAGAATAAATACAATTATTTTCTTTAAAATAAGTATATCACCTATTAAATTCTCTATTTCAGATAATGTTGAATGAACTGTTATTGAACTGAAAAAACCTATTTCACTTTTATCTCCTGATTTCAATATAGATTGTACTTTCAGAGTTTTCAGTTTCTCAGGAAAAATAACTTCTTTAAGATATTGTTTAAGTACTATAAATAAAGTAATTTTAAGCTCATTGTCATAATGGTATAGACATCGTCGACTCCGGTTGCGTTGTTTCTTTTAAGGAACTTTGAAAAGTCTTATCAACCTCTAAGCTGATTAGTTTTTTATTAATTAATTCGTTTTTCTCATGACCTAAATATTTCTCAAAAAATTATTTACACAAAGATTTTGAAGCTCAAGTTTAGATAATATTTTAACAAAGAAGTTATTAAACTTGTTTATAAATGAATTTAACAACTTTATTGTAACAACACTGTATATAGTGTGGCATTCATTATCAATCAATTTGAAATTGATTGTTATAGTTTTAATAAAGCATAGTTTTGACTTACTAGCAATATAATTTATCCATCCCCACCCTGAACGAAGGTTAATTTTTCTCGTCATGCATAAATGTTACCCGTCCTATAATATAGTTTATTTTTGGACCAATCCATTTTGAAGATTGTGGCAACAATCTTTGTACTGGGACTTTTTTATATAGCAACTAATAAATTTTTCTCTGAAAAATATTAAGAAAAATAAGTATCTTTTTTTTTCTGGATTTTGTTTAACACTTGAAAAGCACAGGGAACAATGGGCCATGTGCTGCGCCCTCCCTAAGAAATCTGGAGGAAAGAGGGAAGGGTGACGTATCTGTTTATTTTTTTTACTCTTGTTGGCAAATTTTTGCTGACTGCCGACTACACATAGATCTAATTTTTCCCAATCTAGTTTCACAATGAAAAAGGTAACTATATTACAATTGTCAAAAAAAACGAAACTTTTCCAATTCTCAATTTTATATCGGGGTCCTTAATTTTACAAAAAACTAGTAAAGAAAAATAAATCAATTAATAATCCAGATAATCAAAATTCTTTGAAAACAAAGTTGAAAAATTTGATACTGATTTAAACAAACACTCTGAATTTTTCTAACATACTTTAAATTAAATTACATATATATCAACTACAAAGTGATCTGACTCGTTTTTGTGTATTAACTAAATGACTCTCCTCTTTTTTAAACAATACACTCGTTTTTTTTAACCAAACAGAAAAAAAAGCCTATGATTTTTTCTTCTTAGCAATTTTGTTCATCATGCTCCATCTTGTTATGTTTAATTTTTATCTTGAGTTTATTTTAATTTAAATGATATCAAAATTTACTTGTACTTAATAAATTTAAACATCTGGGACTCACATGGGAAACCAAACATTCAACTTTTGTCTTACTCAATAATACAAATGTTGATGAAAAAATTTCAAACTTTTAGCTGTTGTTCAAACTCTTATTCAATCTGGAATCCGGTTTGCCCACCCAATTTTCCTATATATATTAATTATTGGCAGTCCCTACCTTAACTTATGGTATGGAGCTATGTAAAAATAATTCTGCTTTGATAAAAAAGCTAGATGTAGTTGGAAGGAGTGCACTAAAATCGTTTTTAAATGTTTCAAAATACAGAAAGAAGTAAACAAATTTGCTATTTAAATGCTGGAAAGTTCAAAAGGTATTGAACAAAATAATTAAACTCGTTTTTTTGTCTTCGTAATAATAAAACAACTTCAGACATTATCGTTTCACAACTGAAACACCCATTGTTTCAGTTGTGAAACGACGGGTGTTAACTTGTTGGCCCAATTTAGTTGTTGAAAATTTAGCCATCCGAAAACCCGTTTTCGGATGCTAAATTTTCAAAATTTAATTCAAATAAAAAAGAAGACAAAAATAGCACTTTCTAAAAGTGAAAATCCCTCCAAAGTTGAACAAACTTTGAAATACGCAATAGAGTGCTGGAATGCGAAAGAATAAAAAGGAGTTTTTTAACAAATTCTGGAAGAAAAATATCTTCAGTGAAAATCACGAGAAATAACTTTCTTATTTTTCTTTTTGACTTATAAGTTACATTAGGTGTAAAATAAAATAATATAATTGTATTTAACATAATCATTATAAAAAACACTTATAATTTGTGTTTGTTTAACCTTTTAAATGCATAAAATAATTTTCAATCAGACTGCCTTATTTATTTTATTTTTTATTTGCCTTATTAATATTTGTCTTTATCATTACTTTGATCAAGTCACTTGAAACAATTCAAAATTAACCGTTGCTAGGCATTTCAGGCGTTACTATCAGCCAAATATAAAGTATATAGTACCACTACACATGTAGTATAAAAATTACTCAATTTGATAGTAATGGAAGAAATTTGATAAAGTGATTACTTTTTTCCACTTTATATTAGTTATGGTCAATAAAATATGTCGTTGCTATGCAGTTTTGGTATCCTTAGCTACCTAAAATCATCATATTAACATTAGCCTTCAAATTAGTAATCAATGCAAAAATAATCATCAAATCATTTAATTATAAAACGAGTAATTAGTTTTGTCTAGCAAAACTCCGAAACATGAACCTTGACGAACAAGTTCGTCAAGGTTTGTGTTTGGGAGTTAGGAAGGTGAAAAAGGGTTGAAAACCACAACTAAAGTAAATTCATCGACTACAGTGTCTTTCATGGCTTTGGAGAGCTGAAATAAAGTATATATAAAAAGGTGAATTCTGGCTCACTGTGCAGAAGAACATTAACACAAAGTTTTGAGAAAGTATATATCAATAATTTATAAAAGTCTTTAATTAAACTTGGGTTCGGAACTTATGCGCATATCTGCAAATATATGCGCATTCTATTCAAAGTTATGAGCATAATTATGCGCATAATATGCATATGATGCGCATACAAATTTATCAGAAAAATGCTAAATAAAATTAATTAAATATTGTCAAACATAGAAAAAAATGTTTTTTAAATCAAACGCAGGTGACCTTAAATTAAAAAACAATTTAAATTAATTAAAAAATAAATAAAATAATTACAAAAAATACTCGATTTTTTGTAATTAATTTATTTATAAATATTTCATATTATTTTCATGATTTTTAAACGAATTTCTTTATCACAAAAACTTAACAATTAAATTCATTTTTGTATTAAATTTGCTTATTTAAAATTTCTTCACATTCAAACTCGCTGAGAACTGCTACTTCCTCTAAAATGTAACCGTTTTTGTCGTTTGTATTCATCAAAACACTATTGGTATCAAAACTGTTTGTATCCAATTGTATCAAAACTGTTTGTATCCAAAAAACACAATTGGTATATATGAAAACTAAATTTTTTACGCGTTCGTTTGTCAAGAGATTTCTCAATCGTCAATAAATTAATCGAAAAATTGACAAAGGTTTTTCTGCTTTAGGTGACAAACAAATCATTTTAATAATAGATTTTGCAACTTTAAAGACTGGACAGTTTTCATATAATAGGGGAGAGTGGAGAGAAGTCGAACAGCCTGAAATTTCTGATTAGGAGTGGTGCCTAAATACTGTTATTTAATGTAAAAAATTAAATTTAATCCCCTCTATATATCAGAAATTGATTTGTTTCCTCGCGTGCGCTAAATACCTAAATTTTTAAAATTTTGAAACCTTAAAAAAATGTTTACATTGGGGTGAAGTGGGACAGAAAAAAAAAAAGTTATGTCCGCTTCTTCCCGTCGCACAGTGACTTAAAACAACAAAAAAAGGGCAATAACTTCCTCACTACTTTTTTATAAATTAAGTGCTCTTTGATAGATAATATTAAATGACAATGATTTTTAGTTTCAAAAGTAAAAATAATTTTTTTATAAAACTTTTATTTTGTATTTTCTAAAAGAAGTGAAAAAATTTGATATTTTTTTAGAGAAATCTGAAAAATATGAGGTTTTTATTCAACTAAATTAGAGAATTTGAAATTTAAATAAAAGTGTATAATTATTTTTAAAATAATTTTTTAATTGAAAAAAACAAAAAACTTTTTTTTTCTTTTTATTATATTAGAATTATATAGATATTTCAAATATAATAAAAAGGAAAAAAAAGTTTTTCGTTTTTTTCTTTTAAATTTAAAGACTTTTAAGAAAAAGAAAAAATTAATTGTATCTTTTTTTTGTTTATATATCAGCTAAAAAAAATATTCCATTGAGTTTTATAAATATATATATATTTTCCAATTAATTAACATTTATACTTTAGGAATATAAAACCCAGCAGGCACAATGACGTTGAAATAACGTTGAAACAACGTCGTAAACCGACCATATGCCACGTTGAAACAACGTTGAAATTTGGTTGAATTGGGAATAAAATCCGACGTCAAAAACTACGACGTTGAAACAACGTCGATGATTACGTCGTTTCAACGTTGATCTAACGTCTTATCGACTACATATCAACCATATTTCAACTTTGAATAGGTGATATATTCGATTGATACGTAGTTGATAAGACGTTAGAACAACGTTAAAACAACGTAAATTCAACGTTGATTTTTGTTTTTTATTTAAGTTAAATCCAATTAACTAAAAAAATATCTCAACTTTAATTGCAATAAATGAACACAATAAAAAAGCAACAATTTGCGCGAAGAATATTATATTTCACGTAATAACAAATAAGTTGCTTCAACGGACTTTATATACAATGCAAATAAAGTAAAATGTTTGGAAAAAAAAAGTTTTATTTATCAGTATTATATTCATCAATTTATCAATAATAACTATTATCAATAGTTCCAGAACAACTAGGAATGAATTGGGTGTATATACATCGGGTGAATTGCTTTTTACGCGCCGACCACCACTATTTGATCTATCGAGTGCATACTTTAATAAAGTCATTATACCTTTTCTTATTTCGGTGACTGTAGCAGTCACTTTAATTGACAAAACGATCTCTATAAAAAAAGGTATTGCCTGAATAATTTGCATCAAATACATCAAAAAGTTAAAAATAAAATAACATTAAAAAAGCGAACTGTGATTTTTAAAAAATATATAATTTTACACTTAACTTACAAGTAAATACCTAATGTTTGTTCCTTTAAACTTCTCTTTACCTTTACCGCCAGCCATAATAAATTTCGATTATAAACCATTGGTCAACAACCTGCATTATACATTGTTAATATTATTACAGATACATTAAAAAGTGATAAACATGTCTTTTACAAAATACAAAATATTCTCAATGAAAAATTGCACAAACCGCAAAGGTTTCTTACCAAACCGTAATGCAAGTAAGAAAAAGAATTGATACAGGGGAAGAGTTTGGTCCAAGGAGACCACCTTCTAAACGCAAGAAAACACCAAGAGCGGACAGTATAATCAAAAATATCTGCCTGGAAAACAGAAAAAAAAACATTAAGCTTGTCCATGAAGCTGTAATTGTTGCGTCAGACCGGACCATTTGTAGAAGGCTAAAAGAAGAGGGATTGATGTCCAGCCAAAAAAGTCAAAAAGTGACAAAAAAATTTTAAAACATTAAAATTAATGTCAAAAATCTTATATTTATGCAAAATGGTGCAACTTGCCACACAATAAAAACTGTTATGGCTTAGTTGATGTATTGCTATGGCCAGACAAATCGCATGATCTTAACCCCATAGAAAACATTTGGGGTATATGTAAAGTAATATAGTAAAGCAGTAAATAGTAAAGCAAAAGATTGGAAAAAAATCTTACTAATAAGCAAGATCTTATGGAAGAGATTATTAAGATCTGGCATAATAACCCAGAGTTGACAAAAACTATAAAAAATAAATTGCAAGCATGCCACAATGCAATGAAGCAGCTATTGCAAATAAAAGTGTTTTTGCAAAATATTTATACTTTATATATATTTTATATAATTTATAATAAAAATCGACAAATATTTAAAATGTTCAACTTTATTTATTTATTTTTATCAAGTACAACTTTATAAATAAAAGAAAAAAACTTTAAATTGCACCATTATTTTATATATATACATATATACATATATATATATATATATATATATATATATATATATATATATATATATATATATATATATATATATATATATATATATATATATATATATATATATATATATATATATATATATATATATATATATATATAAAAGCATATGTATGTATATATACATACATATATATGTATGTTTATTTATGTACATATATATGTGTGTATATATAGAGTAAAAAAAAAAGGTTAAGTATGCGTTACAAATCAACCTTTGTACTTTAAGGTTATTCTTTAGCTCAAGGAAATACAAAAGTAAGAGAAAACAGTTACAAAAAAAAATTATAACCAGACATAAAAAAAAAAGATTTATTTTATGACTGATAAGAATTTCTCAACCTTTTAAAAATATATGCTACACATATTTTTAACACAAGTTTTTTGTGTAAAAAAAACAAACTAAAAAGATTCAAAAGATTTTTATTTAAAACTACTTTTAACAACGCTTTGCATCACATTGTTTTGTATTTGTCTTAATGGTTTTACCTCCATATTTAGAAAGTTTGTTAACCTAAAGGTTTAAGAAAATAATTACACAACATTATTTTTATAGTACATTTATAAAAAGTTACAAGTAGATTAACTTAGGCTAAGTTATTAATAAATACTCAATCAAAAAACAATAAAAAGCTGCAAAAAGTAATAGTTTGAAACAACCCATCACTCCAGACCTCACCCAAGAATCATTTAATCTGTTATCATAATCATTAAATTACTGCTGCAAGTTCATCCATAGAATTTCAGAACTATTTGTCATGATATTACTTTAATTACTGGAAAGAGTAAGTTTTACTAACACCTCTTTCTAACAATGAAGAAATATCAGAAAGACAAAAGAACCAAACATTAATTAATTTCTAAAAGCGTTGAAACACAAGAACAAAACATTTATATTTATTTAAGTAAAACGTTATTCATAAATTAAATAAAATGTATTAATTTAGTAACCAATAAAATGTGTAAATCACTAAAGCGTAGAAAAAAATGTTCAGAATCTTTTCTTCCTAAATCAACTTGCAGACAGACAATTATTACCTTGAGCTACAGTTTGTGGAGTATGCACAAAAATTGTTTTCTGTTTCATTTTTTGCGTTACAGGAGTAGGTACTTGCTTACTATTCTGTTGGTTATTATGTTTTCTCTTGCATAAGCATGGTAGTGGCTCCTATAAAAATTAATATCCAAATAAAACTAACTAAAAAATTAAGTATCTTTTAAAATAGTTATTATTTTCTGAATCTAATTCTATCTGAGTATCACTAGTAGTGCCAAATTCAAATTTATCACATAACTCATGATCTAAGAATATTCATTCAATTTAAAATTGTTTTAAATACATTATATATTAAAGAATATATAAAAAAGAATATATCTAACACTGAAAACAACATATACAGAATGAAAGCATGTTAAAAAAAAAATAAGGAAAAAAAGTAATGACTTAATGTTTATATTAAAAAAAATTACATTATCTCCATGACATTTAATTTTGAGCAGCTTAAATCTGTATTAGTTAGACTTAGGTTTATGCATTTGATTGAAACAATTTATTACATTTAATGATGATGGCCAGCACAAAAAATTATCAATCGAATTTTCTCTCTCTATTTCTCTGTATTTTCTATTCAAACAGCTCGAATGTACATTTTGCTTGCCCTACTATACTTTTTCAACTGGAAAAGTATAGTAAAAAATATAATAGAAAAAATACTTATATATTAAAAATTTGTTTATGTAAAATAGCTAACAGAAAAATACAACTTTAAACTGTACATTATGATACATTATACAGTTGCTAAAATTTGCTAAATTTTTATGTTGATCCTTCTACCAACCAATATCATGGACTAAAGGAGAATTTGTGCTTCTTTTGAATTGAAGCACAAATTCTTTTTTATACAACTTTACAAAAAGAATCTTTAAAATTTAATAAAAATTTTTTAATATGAAAAATAATCAAACTCTTTAAATCACATGAATTGTTAAAAAAGCTTGATAAATCATTATTTTGTAAAACATCATCCATTTTCATACACAAATTCAACGCAATAAAACTTTCCATTAGTTATTTAAAAGCCATCTTAGATTAATAAATAATTATTCCTTAAGTTAAGGATTAGATATTTATTAATCTAAGATGGCTTTTTACTAACTAATGGAAATTATATATATATATATATATATATATATATATATATATATATATATATATATATATATATATATATATATATATATATATATATATATACATATATATATATATATACATATATATATACTTTACTATGTATGTTAGTATATTTGATAATACTAGTTTGTATATATACATATATATACATACATACATATATATATATATATATATATATATATATATATATATATATATATATATATATATATATATATATATATATATATATATATATATATATATATATATATATATATATATATATATAGGTACGTGCACTGAAATTTTTATTTTGATCATATAGTAGAATGTTATATATCATTAGAAAGGCCTTTAATACAGTATTTTAAAGGTGAAAAAATTATTAAAAACGAACAATTCTAAAAAAAGTTATAATATTTTTAGTACCAAATTTTAGATATATGGAATTGTTGAAGTAACTGTGGTCAAAATTATTATTTTTTTTACTTAAATTGTTATAACTTTGTCAATTTTTATCCAAATACCTATATCTTGGTATCACAAGATAGGTGCACTAATGGGCTACAAGTTCATTTTGGTGCCTGGATGTAGGGTGTATCTTGGGAGCCAAAGGGGGTAATGAAACACCATCTAACCATTAAGAAAATACAAGTTTTTGTCAGAAATAAGCACTTTTTAAATGTAATTGTTATATTTTATACACAAAATATTGCCATAACTTGATTCCAAAACACTGCCAAACAAAATAAGGTGATCTTAGAGTTGACCATAGATGTGGTTGTGATGTTATAACACCCTAAATACAATAATCATACTTTCTAATAAATAGTTTAATCTTTTTTACAGTAATTAAATATTTTTTAATAAGTAAAAATATTTTTTTTTTACTATAAAACATACATTAGTGAAATACAACACTAACTTTAGGGGAGGGTGTATGTCGCACCACCCCCCCCCCCCCCACTCATAAAAAATAAAAATAATTTTTTCTTTATTACAATAATTAAATGCATTGTTAAAAATTAAAAAAAATCTTTTATTAGTATTCAACATATATTATTGATGCTCACATTGACTTGAAATGAAGGAAGTATGATTCACCCCTCCCCCCTCCCCCCACGTGACAAAAAATAATCTTTTATAACTATACAACATACATTGGTATTGAAAATAATGTTGTATTACATAAAGCAATATTTTTTTTACTATAGAACATACATTAGTGATGTACAATTTGAGGAGAGGGATAGTTTTCTCCCCTTCCCTCAACCAACATAAAAAAGAAAACACATAGAAAAGACATTTTCAACATTTTCACATGCAATTATTAAAAAAGAGAAAGCACAATACATAATTGTTTTACTAGATTACAAGTTGCACTAGTATACATTTTCTCATTTAAATGATCATATTTAACCCACCAACCTAATAAAAAAAAAAAAAAAAAAAAAATGTTTTAAACATAGTAATTACTCTATGTGTTGGCTTTTAGTAAATGATTTTGATTTTAAGATCGAAATGACCTATAAGCTTTATATGTAAGCTCTAAAAACAAATAAAATATTAATGCATTTGTAATTCATGTAATTAAAAATTAAAAAAATTAAAATACATACTTACTAAGACAGTTTGTCTGAATAAGTATAAAGAATGATTAATGAATCAATGAAATTTTTAATAAAAGTTAATCAGAATAAAAACTCAAACATGTATAAGCTTCTGATTCTCCTTTTATAGCACTTGGAGAGATAACAAAACACAAAAGTATTAAATAGATGATATAAACAGAAATAAGAGGAACTCAGTAAAAAATCAGAGACATTCTAGATTTACAAATTTACCGTTTAAAGGTGGTACAGATGGAACTAAAAGTAAAATTTGTTTTAATAAAAAATACAAATTGCAAATGGTAATAAATGCATTCGTAGTCTAAAAACTAATAATTTTTATATAAAAATGGTTTTAGTTAAAAACCAGTTGATAAGAAATGCAATTGCAAAAAAGAATATGCAATTGATAAGAAATGCATACACATGTTAAAAGAAAAAAGGTTTTGAAACTTACCAGGCGTAGCCACACGTATAAAGAACTAAAGGTAAAAAAAATATTATAAAAATCAATATTGCAATCAATGAGAAATTTTTGCACATTAAAAAGAGTTGTTTAACTTACCAGGTGTAGCACAAGAGGTAGATACTAAAATTACAATGTTGTAACAAAAAATCAATATTTTAAATAACGAGAAATGCATACACATAAAATGTAATAGTTTTTTAAATTACTAGTTGCAGCACATGACTAAGGAAATAAAGTTAAACATATTGTAAAGTTATCACATTAAAAAGTTGTTTAACTTACCAAGTGTAACACAAAAGGTAGATACTAAAATTAAAAAACTGCAGCAAATGGGAAATCCATACACACCAAGTAACAATTAAATAAGTAGGAAATACATATATTTATTTATATTTCTTTAATGGTTAATAAAAATTATGCTATAATAACTTACCAGCTGTAGTCTGTGCATATTGGAATAATGATAACAAAAAAATTGTATAATCAAAAAAAAAAAGATCTTGAAATTGTCAACAGTCAATAAAAATAAGTTAATAAATCAGTTCTGCTATACGTATAACAACTTTACTAACAAGAAAAAGGTAAGAAAAAAAAAATTAAAAACAAATAATATTACTGTATTTTAAAATTATATTACTGTATATTAGAAAGACACTAACAAGATATAAGAATAAACTTTTTATTGTAAAAGTATCTTGATATTTTTATAAAAATAAGCTTATTATTATAAAAATATTTTGTCAAAAACGTTATTGGCTTAAGCCAATAATGTTTTACTTTAAAGTATAATAATGTTGTTTGTATATTTTTATATATATGGTGTATTAACAACATTGGTATCTGATACTAATAGTTAATAAAATATTCCAAAGTAACAGTTTAATCCTAAATCCTAATCTTTTTTAATATACCATCATTGGAATATATTACCATCATTGGTATATACAGTTTAAAAGACCTTAATCTTTGTTTACATGCCATGTAAACAAAGATTAAGGTTTTTAAATTTATCATTGTTTTGTATTTTAAAAAAGTTATTATTATCATGAAAAACGTATTAACTTACTTTTTAAAGTTTTCTTTTCCATAACTTTACCATTTTTATTTGAATTTTAATCTAATATTAAGAATTAAAATAATACAATGTAGTAGTAATTTTTTGTTTACAATCCGTTTCCCCCCTATCCTCCCCCGTATTTCTCTTACTGATAAAACAAAAACAAAAAAACCGAATTTAGGTACCGAAAGTCCTACACTTCTTAAACTATCTGCTCCCAATTATTTTTTGCTGAAATTTGGCATGTGCAAAGAAAATGCATGTAAAAAGTTGCCTGAATAACAAAAAAAGCGGACACGACATTCCTTCGACAACAAATTAATGTGAGAACATCAACGAAATTTTCTTGCAAGTTTTCAGCAAAACTAACCATAAAAAAGTTTAGTGATTATACATAAAAGTACTATAAAAATCAAGCCTAACCTTTCTTCTTTCCAAATATAACTTTTATTTATATATGTTTCTAAAAAGAAACACCACAAAAAACGTTTGTTTAACCCTACCTAAAAAAAGCAGTATATTTAATAAAGCACTTTGTAACATATCTGCTCTCAATTATTTTTCGTTGAAATTTGGCACATAAATAGAAAATGCATTTAAAAAATTGCCTGAATAACAAAAAAAGCGGACACGACATGACTTCGACTGCAAATTCATGTGAAAACATCAACCAAATATTCATGAGCAAAATAATCTGTTAAAAAGTCTAGTAACCATACATAAAAGTTTTAAAAAAGTAAAGATTAGCTTCTCTTCTTTCGAAAAAGTATCTATGTGTATATATGTTTCTAAAAAGAAACACCACAAAATTACGTTTACCCCACGCTGCCTTAAAAGAAGTGAAAAAAACGAGTCACAAAATTTTAGCAAAAAAATCGGTTCCGTAGTTCACGATATGCGCGTACCTAATACGTACGCGCATATCGTGAATTACGGAACCGAATTTTTTGCTAAAATTTTGTGACTCGTTTTTTTCACTTCTTTTTATATGTATATTATATATATATATATATATATATATATATATATATATATATATATATATATATATATATATATATATATATATATATATATAAAAAGAAGTGAAAAAAACATATATATATATATATATATAAAAAGAAGTGAAAAATATTATATATATATATATATATATATATATATATATATATATATATATATATATATATATATATATATATATATATATATATATATATATATACAAACAAGTATTTTCAAATATACTAACATACATATTAAAACAATTTAATCAAACTCTAAATAAAAACTTACTTAAAAAACTGTAAAAATAATTCAAATAATCTCTACTTGTAATCCACACATGAAATAATACGGTCATAAAGAAATATCCATTTAATATTTACCTAACTAACTGCATCACAAGTTAAGCCATGTATTATTATTAAAATGTCAAATTCAAAACCTTATAAAAAGGACTAATTATTAGGATGTGCGACTTTACTTGTTTTTATTGGGCTAATAAATAACGGTTGTGTTTAGATCATATCCCATTTGGAACGATTATTTTTGTTTGCGTATTTTTATAGCAAGGTAGATGATAAAAGATTAAAAAGCAAGTTAGATAAAAACAACAGTAAATATTTCGTAGGGGGTAGTGCAAATCTGCGTAACTTACTTGGATATTTGGATATTATTAATTTTAATACCAAATATTTAATGTTAAGATTACAAAAAACATGAATGATGTCCTTTATACTAAAATGAACCCAAAACCAGTTAAAATTAAAAATATATAAAGTTTTAAACTTCTCCAGTGAAAAAAACGTACTGTAAATACGCCGTATTATCCAATGCTAGTTACGCGGTTTTATACTATCCTCGACGATTTAGTTTTCTAAATGACATTGAAGCCTTATTAAATTTATTTTACACTTAAATAACGGTGCTATTTAATAAAAACAATGAATAACAATAAACAAAACTAACAAAGTGCAATGTTTAAAAATGATTTAAGTACTAAAAATGCACTTAAAACAACGGTCCCTAATTTTAAATAAACTTTTTTAGGGTAAAACCACCAAATCTAGGCCACTTAATTTTAAACTGCGTCATATGTTACCGCGATTGGCTAAGACTCTTAAAAAAATTTCTATACTTTTAAAAAACCTCTCGAGATCATCAAAAATTTCCAAACTTGTCATTTTATGATAAGTTTGGAAATTTTTGTTAACAAATTAAAAAGTTTTAGCACAAATGTTACAAGGCGTAAAAAATACCAAATCATAGCCATTGCGAACTTATTTCTGGCCATAACGTTTTACAATGTAAAAGTAGTGATAATATTTTAAATTAACTACAAAACAAATTTATTGTAAAGAGTTTAAAAAAAGAAGTTCTGCGTAAATTTTTACTTGTGTAAATTTAATTCTTTTTTTTAACAGGTAAACTAACAATAGATTTAAAAGCGCTTCGCAACATTTAAAGTTTTCAAATTAGCAAATGTTTTAAAATGAATAAAAAACGACTCTTCGTTTCCAACTTCACCGATAACGTTTAAATGCTTCGAGCGGGTTCAAACCCGCAACCTTTGGTTGCTTTAACCACTGCACCACGGCTACTAATCTAATAATAATCATTTCATTTATATCGTATCTACACTCTAAACCCGAATGGTTCTTCAAAGAACCTTCAAGGGTTCTTCGCGTTGACGCTGGTGGAACACTCGTAGAGGTTCTTCAAAGAACCTTTGAAGAACCCTTTGCAAAGGTTCTTCGGAAGAACCTTAAAATAAAGTTCTTTAAAGAACACGTTATAGTTCTTCATCGAACCGTTCAATGTTTTTGCATAATTACTTCGTTACAAGGATACTTTTTTGACTTCTTGAACATTTTTTATATTATATATTATACAATATATAATCATTTAATAGATTTTTAATAGTTAATTATAATTATTTAAGATATTTAAGCTAGTTGCTTAAGGTCGAAAATAAAATTGTAAACAACGACTTTCCTAAATATTTAACATATATTTCAACATATGGCAATAAAGAAAAAAAAACTATTTTTAAACAATTTATATAAATACTTTCAAACAAATAACAAAAATAAACTTTATTTTACAATCCAATATGTCTATGTTTATAAAAATATGTCATCAATTATAAAAAAAGTTTTCTAGTGTTAAATCCATTGTCCAATATATAAATGTTTTTCCTTGAAATTAGATGTACGAATTAACGTGAGATTTCTGAAGTCGCAGTCGTTTGAAGAATTATCTAAAATTCAATATTGGAACACAGTTTGAAAATTTTAAACCCTAATACCAAAAACAACTCCTATGAAAACCCTTTTGAGGGGTGTTAGTACATATCATAGGGATCTCATAACAAGTAATTTTGAAATCCGGGATTACCGTCCGCAAGACTTATTCAACATTGAAGTTTTTGCTTTTAAATTACGAAACCTGAAAAATTGCAAAATTCCTCCAAAAATATATGGCTGCCCTAAATTACCATATTATGAAGTAAAAAGGTAACAAATGATAAAAATACATCTTAAAACATTTATTTATTACAAAATAAATACATTCTAAAAATAAACTAATAAATTCTCAAAAATGCAACATGTTCATTGATGGTCAGTGCCTCATAGCAAGCTACTCTACGTTTTCTTGCTGTTATAATCAATGACACACTTCAGGAGTTGACTGGAGTAGTCTGGATGGGTGTTCAATCTTTTGTATCGCTCCCAATGCTTGCCAAAATCCGAATGCAGTGTTTCAGTGGCTTGTTCACTGTATAGACCAAGGCTTTTCTTTTTCAGCTTGATGAACTGTGTCACATGGTGGAAAACAGTGTAAACCTTTGGAGTAACAGAGATTCCCAAACTCATGTAACTGTTTTTGAAGATGGTGATTTTTTCCTCATAGTTGGGATGTAAAGTTTTTCCAAAGCATGCAGAGTGAACTTCATGAAAGTCTTTGAATGTCTGAATGAATTAAGATGGCTCAGAAGTGCTCTCATTTTCAGCCATTTCAGCCAATTTGTCAATTTTCCTCAGAAGCTTCATGCAGTCATTGCCATTGAAGTGCCCTCCATGAAAAGGCTGAATCTTGATGTGCAATGAAGTTGGCCATTCTGTGGCCTTTGGCCATTTTTACACTAAGCATTTGAACAGATGGTTGACCACCCCTAGCAGAAGGTGAAGCTCCATAGGTGGGATGAACTCCAAAATCAGTGCTTGATCAGGACCAAAGATTAAAGGACTGTGGACAGCATTTTGGAACTCCTTGGATCTTCTTACATCTCCGCCACTACCCACAAAGCTTTGATGTTGAGCTCTTATAGCTCCAAAGGATCGGGGATTCACACACAGAAGAAGCTTTGAAGACTCAATATCACACCAACATCAAGGGTGCTTGCTGCAATGAGACTGGATGCCACAAATAGTGTTTGCAAGTTTCATATTGCAAGAAATTACTGCAGCTTCTGATGGGATTAGTTTTTGAAGCTTGATGAGTCGAAAAATCTCTTGCACATTCCAATAATTTTCAGGAGTGTCATCAGCAACAGCCACAAGAAATTGCTTTTTCACACTAGTTTGCTTTGAGACTTGTGTCGTGAGTTTGGCAGATTTTTGGACAGGACTGTGAGGCTCTAGGTTGTTTTCTTCCTCATCAATAACTCCAATGCTCACTTTTAAGAATGACCCTCCTCCATCAATACCTATCTTTGCAAAGGCAGTCTTTGAGGAGCCAATTTCTTCTTCAATCCTGTCTTTCAAGTCCTTAATGCTTTTGCAATGAACCAGAACCCTGTTTTCTCCAGAATCCGAAATCTTCAAGCTGCTGACAGTAAAAAAGTCCTGCAATTTTTGTCCAGACTCAGCAAACTTTTTTTGAAAGTTTGGTTCAACTAATCTTGTTGGGCTGATATGATTGATGAACGATCCAAGTTTCCTCATTCCATTGTTAGACAATCCTTTATTCTGTTGAATTTGAACCATATCCCCTGTTGAAAATCTGGAAGGAAAAAGCTCTTGAGCAACAACACCACCTAATAAAACGAAACCTATTAGCATTCTCTAAAGAAGAATGTGGTAAGTATACATTTTACCTTTTCTGATTGGAAAATGCACCCCACGTCGAATTGTTCCTCCATGAGATGCTTCCTTAGATGCAACAATGGAAGATGCAACTTGTTCAGCTCCTTTAGGATCTGACAATACCAGTTGCTTCAAGTTTTCATGGCGTGAACCAATTGTGCAATGATGAGAAAGGCCTCGTGAGAGAACAGACAAACATTTTTTACAACGTTTTTCTGAACTTTTAGGTGGCTGACTGGTTGTTGCAGGCTGGTCTTTTTGCTCAAGTGGGTGAGTTTCTTTACATTTGAGCCTCCCATTTTGGCAGATCAAACAATCACAGGTGTTTGAACGTCAAGTTGCCGGTTTTATTTGGATGTCTTCAAACCTGTACAATCTTGGTTTACACATCTTAGGATCCCCATCTTCAAACTTTTTCAGTTTTAAACGACATGTCTGACATGAGGCAAGAGGAACTCTGCAGTCATTCAAGCTCAGATCATTCTTGATGAGGCGCTGAATCCTTTGCTCTGTGTGCATTATCTGCATGAAGAAAGGAGACCAAGTCTGTCAGAACTTGGTCTCCTTTCTTCATGCAGATAATGCACACAGATTTTTGACAATCCTCATAGGTTTTTGCTGAATTGGGCATTTTTGATGCACATTCTACAAATTTTTCTTCAAAACTATGATATTTATGGAGGCCTTTCCTGGAAAACAATCGCCGTAATTTGGTTGACATTATTTTGGTGAAAAGAATTTAAAAAATCACACTGGTGTTTTAAAATACACCAAATACCATCAAGTAACACTTTATTAACCTTTTGATACTTGTTATATTTGGAAAAGTTGTGTAAACTTGTGTCAGAAAAAATTTTCAGTAAAAGTCACAGCGTTTCATTAAGATAAAACTAATAAAGTCAAATAAGTCTTGCGGAAGGTAATCCCTGATTTCAAAATTACTTGTTATGAGATCCCTATCATATGTACTAACACCCCTCAAAAGAGTTTTCATAGGAGTTGTTTTTGGTATTAGAGTCCAAAATTTTCAAACTGTGGGAATATATATATATATATATATATATATATATATATATATATATATATATATATATATATATATATATATATATATATATATATATATATATATATATATATATATATATATATATATATATGTTCTAAGTTCTTTAAGTTTTAAGTGTAAGCAAACATCCTCTATACTCCAGTTCAAATAAGCTGTCATTTTTTAAATTTTAACAAATGATATATTTGTTTATCTAAATAAACCCATTCGCAATAATAAAATTCGCATGATCAAAGCATATAGGAATAAGAAAAATGCTCGAAAAAAAAAAACAAAAAAAAAAGTGTTACTTTTATAATCGTTGTTGATGGTAACAACGTTAATAAAAACATCTCAAATGTTTAAAGCACAAATCAAATATTGTCATGATAATCATTTTCTATTGTTACTATATCACTCTTTATAAATTCATACTAGTCTACTTATATAAAAAAAGTTAACAACCTCTTAGAAAAATAAAACAGCGTTTATAAAAGATTTGAAAAACCCTAAATTAAGGTTCTTCAAGGGTTTCTGTAAAGCGATTAGTAGATCCTTGTTGGTTTTTTGTATTACTTTGTGAATAAGCCGCCGGTTCTTCAAAGAACCATTAAAGGATATTAGGAACCCAAAGTTTCTTTAAAGAACTTTAAAATTTCTCCAAGAACCTTTAGGTTCTTCAAAGAACTGGCAAAGAACCCCGAAGAACCTTTTAGATTTAGTGTAGGTCAGAAATAAACTTTATTTATTTGAGCTTACCATCTTTTAAAAAATCTTTTGATTCCTTTGCGACACGATACTTTGTAATAATTTTTTCTTCGTATGTCTGTATAGCATCTAACAATGAATTATACGTCATAAACTGCAAAACATCTAAATTGAAATTGAAAAGGAGTTTTTTTTATATACTTATAGAAGTGTTCAGGATTGTGCATAGTAGTGTCCAGAATTGTAAAGCTGTAAATAAAAAATTTTTTAGAATTTTTTTTTCTCAAACATCAATCTCTTGCTTAATTAAACAGTAAAGTTTGCATATTTTTAAAAAAACGCAGGAGCAGCTAAATTTTTGTGGCTCCTCTAAAATACAGTAACTCCACGGCTCAGGCTCCACAAGATTGGTAGTGTCACACTATCAAAAAAGTTGCACAACTACACAAAAGAAAACACCAAACAACGTTTTGTATTAGTTTGATTTTAAAGTCTAAACACATTCCGTCTTCCTTTTGAGTTCATGTTTAAAAATGATATGTTCTTAAATGATGATGAAAAATAATATGTTCTCAAGCGTAAAAAAAAGTTAAAATACCTAGTTGCTGCGATTAACTATTCACAAGTAAATTTTACAATACTTAGGGTAAGGGGGACCATACCTGCGCAGATGCGGTATCCAAATGAGTAACCATTTGCTATCCTCGCCGGATACGCAAATAGGGTTTAAATGGGTACCAGACTATTTACTGGGCAACTTATAAGATTCCCAGATTTTCTTCTCATAATTATAATAATAAACAACAGAAAAAGTTTTTTTATATAAAAGCAAACCGCTAAGTACAAAGAAACATTTTTTAAACCGAGTAACAAATATAGCGTCCAACTCAGGTGGATTATCGTTGGTAGCGAATTTTGGAGAATATATTCGACTGTTATTCCCACAATCCATTTCTATTTTGTTTTTTGTGCAACTTCTGTGCTTCAATTGAACTTAACAGCAACTAATTATAAAACAGTATATTAAAAGTACATTAAGAGCCCACATTACCTGGTTTACAAACAAAAGGGATCAACCCAGACTTTTTTAGGTAACGTTAAAGTGGTAAGGGCACCCGATAAGTTGATTATTTCAAAATGGCCTAATTGACCTAAAGATACATCCTAATTAAATCTACTAAAAAATAGATCCTAGTTAAATCCGTTGAACTTAAATCCTGCCAGATAACTAAAAATTGAAATTATATGTTCTACTACTATATAGGATACACTATCTCGTTTCTTAACCCTTAAACTAAACAGAATGAAGTATTCTAATAAATTGAGACTTAACTAGATTCCCTGCACAGATTGACAGCATGCTTATAAAAACTACATAAAACTATATAAATGAAATAACAGTTTATAAAAATTAAATTGTGATCCTTGATTACCATTATATGATTATTTTTTTAATGATAAACATCTTGTCATAGCTAATAGCTTTTTTTCTAAATATTTCTTTACTTTTGTAAACTTGTTGAATTGATTGCTGCCTTGTTCTTTAAAGTTCTTGATGTTTTGTTTTTAACTTCATTATAATTTAGTCAACCAGTTTATCTGACTTATTTAAAATTGATATCTCATTCAGCTCTATTGCTCACCCAATTCAATATATTGAAATAACACGAATAAGATAGTAGTAGTAGATAGAGGTAGTTAATGAATAAGATAAGTAGTAGTAATGAATAGATAAGTAGTAGATAGAGGTAGTTAATGAATAAGATGGAGGTAGAAATCTCCATTGTAATTTACATGAGTATATTAAGCAGATTAATTGGCTGTACAATATAAGCAATGTCTGTCCTACTCAATTTTAATGTTAGTGTCTTAATACTTTTAAATGAAGTAATAAAAATCAACATATACAAAACTGTCCGGATTATGTAAGCTCATAAGACTGCTAAATACGCATTCTGTCTATGACAAGCTTTACAAAAATCTTTAATCTCTTTGAAAATGCTTTTATTTAATGCTTTAAAAAGAGCTTCATATAAATATGCCATTTGTCACTTTAAAAAAAACAAGAAGATATCAAAAATGAAGAAAAGCTGGCAAACAGTTTAGCAAAGGAGAACTATACTAGTTTATGGTATACCCTATTGACTATGCCTCAGGTCCTCCTAACCTATGTTACACATAGCATAACAACTATCGCATCTTGTCTAGCTCAATGAAGCCAACATGGTAACATGTTCCTACCATGCAACATATTTGTATCCTACCCTATATAGGATACAAATATCTCCTAGTTTTTTCAGGCAAAGGCTAGGAGGAGCCAACTCTGATATAAAAAAACACTTGTGGAGCTCTTGGTTGAGTAAAAGCTAGAGATAAAAGTGTCTCGATAAAAACTCACCTTGGGCAGACATTTAATGCATCCAGCTACTGTCTAGTAGAAAGCCTCCTAGGCAAAGACAAAGAGGTAACATATTCTATGTTGACCAGCTTCGCACCCGTCTTCATCTATTAGGCTGGCGTAGATGAATTTGCAATACATTGTTTCCAATTTAGGACATTGAATGCTGGAACCTCAAGACTCAATGCATGGGTTTTAGATTTTAGTCAGTGCTAGGATCTTACTTCTGCTACTCAATGGCTGGTGAACTTTAACTCAGATGAGACTCAATAGTTTTTAGCTAATCGTTATAACAATAATCGAGATCTTCCTATATTTATAAACAGTAATATATTTGATGAATCATCTACACTTTTGCTACTAGAATTAACTCTTACTTCTGATTATTCTCAAAAACCATATATCAAATCCATTTCAAAATAAATTAGCATGCATCTTCTTATCGTCCTTGCCACCTTTATACTTCTGAATTTGTCCGTACTTTTATGGAATAGTTGCCATATCTAAGATGGATCTTCCAATGATACCCTTTCTCTTTTAGACAAGGTGCAAAAGCGTAAACGTAGTTGGACCTGTTCTTGCAGCCAAACTTCAATCATTGCCACATCCTCTTAATTATGCTTCTCTTTCTCTTTTCTACAAATACTATGATAGGCGCTAGTGTCTCTTGTCCCATATACTAAAATTCATTCTCATGTTATGCATCATTCAATGAAGTCTTATTCCTTTACTGTGACTGTTCTTAAGTTTACTAAGTTTACTAAGTTACCCTGGTTGATTGCAAATTGAGCTTTATTGATATAATTAATAACTCTGTAAATTATAAATTAAATACTTCAACATTTTACAAAAAAAAAATACACAGTTTTACAAACAAATTTTAAAAGTTTCACTAATATTAATTATGAACTAGGACTCATTAAAATTCTGATCTAAAGAGCCTTCAAAAAACAGAAAGTTTTCATATTGTAAAAATTAAACAAACTCTCCAATAAAACTCTTCTCTCTACAACTTAATTGACAAAACCTTCAAAAGTTTACTAAACAATCTTATCTCTCCTAAAGAAAACATGTCATCTGAAAAACCATCTGATATACATTACTTTAAACTCCCTTATATTGGAAAATTTTCAAATACATTTCATCATCAATTAATTAAATACATTTAAAATATTGTAAAGATAATATAAAAGTAAGACTAGTTTTTACAACTTTTAAAATAAGTAGTATGCTTTCATCAAAAGACCCCTTACCTCTAAATTTAAAATCCTTTGTTGTCTATAAATTTGTTTGTTCCAGCTGTAATGCTGAATACATTGGTGAAACTACCAGACAGTAATTATTTATCTTATAAAATGTAATTATGGTAACTATTGTAAAACTATTAAATTTTTAATGCAGCTAAATAAATTGTTTGTATATAGAAATTGTAATTTTTTTTTACCTGATGATATCAATTGATATTGATGAAAGATGTTGTTAAATTTTATTTAATAGTTATTCATTTGATATATATATATATATATATATATATATATATATATATATATATATAATATATATATATATATATTTTCCTTTATATTTCAAAAATAAGGCAGAAATCAGTAATTTAATTAGTGAATAAATTTTATATATATAACCTTTGGTAGGCTCCCCTGCATATCATATCCATAAAGGCGGGAACAAATATAAGAAACCATTTTCCAATAAATGAAGCTTTTTTTTAAATGACAGTTTTTTTTTGGGTAGGGGATGAGTAGAGTGATGGGTCATGTCACTGTATATAAAATACAAACTTTACAAAACTATAAACTTCTATAACAAATCCCATAGTTTTTTCAAATTTTCGTTGTACATATCCTCTTATCTCCTTTCCTTGCTCTTAGTGTCTAATGCTGAATGCCTTCCGCTAAGTAACCACGAATTAACGTACTTTGAAGGATCGAAGCTTGTTGGCGGTGGTCCCACTAATTTAATGAATAACAACATTGAAACTGTTTTTGTCATTAATGAAGCCCTTGTTTGTGTGATGATCAGACTCATCTGTGAAAACCCTCGTTCGCATTCACTTGAGGAAATGGGGATATTACGTAGAGCGTGTGCTAAATAAACTAAATTTTCAGGATATATTTGTTCTGCAAGGTATTCACAAAATCTACGAATCATTTCTCTTTTATTTAACTGTAGTCTTAATGACAGGTTTCTGATTTCAGTTTCTCCAAATGTCACCTGTTTGAAATGAGTGTTAATGTTTTCAGGCCAATGATTTTTGACTAAGCGAGCCTTGCGAGCCCATTGGGCTAAATTAATGCGAGCCCATTGGACTAAATTAACATCTTTATCAGCAAGCAACATTTTCTCAATTGACTCTTTTAGTTTCATGTAAAAAGGCGTTTGGATCAATAGCTAAATCATTTTTGAAATTTTTATTGTGAACGGAAACTCAATAAAAACGGATATTCAAATTTGCTTTAGTTTCATCACTTTAGTGATGAAAATAAAGCAAATTTGTAATAGGGGCCACCACTATTTCTTCTTTCTTCGAATACTTGAACAAGAGCATTAACTTTTTAAATATATATATATATATATATATATATATATATATATATATATATATATATATATATATATATATATATATATATATATAATATATATATATATATATATATATATATATATTTAAAAAATAATAAATATACATAATTCTTAATAATATAATAACAATAGTTATATATATATACAATATATATATAACTATTGTTATTATATTATTAAGAATTTCGTATATGAAAGAAACACAAACCTTAAAGAACTATTACATAATAATAAAGTAATTTTAGTAACAAATAATAATATATCTATCAAACAAGGCACGTGTGTTGTGTTGTTATTAATATTGCTCCGTAAACTTTTTTAAATATTGTTCGGCAAAATACGCAAATAAAAATAATCGTTCCGAATGGGATATGATCTAAACACAACCATAAATAACTTGTTAAGTCTTTACTTGTTATTTGTTATGCTAATAAAAAAATTATAAGTCACGCATGCGTATTTTAGTTCTCATACTGCAATTACGAACGGTCGAACTCGTAATATAGACGTTGAGTTAACGTGGAACCAACGTCAACTTTATTTGATAGTTTTAAACAAATTTTTCAACGTTGATACAACGTTGATTTTTGGTTATACGACGTCGCGACTAATAATCAACTGTAAAGCAACGTCGAAATAACGTCGTGTGCCCACTTGGAAGGATTACTGCGGTCTCCTCGATATCATAATATTTATGATTTGAATCATAAATATTAAATATAGTTTTAAAAAACGTGCTTTTGTCATTATATATTTAGAAGTTTATTAAAATATTTATTGACAATTTTAGAGAACCATTTATTATTCGATAAGTACAACCCCAGTGGGCACACGACGTTATTTCGACGTTGATTTACAGTTGATTTTTAGTCGCGACGTCGTATAACCAAAAATTGACGTTGAATCATGTTGAAAAACTTGTTTAAAACTATCAAATAAAATCGACGTTGGTTCCACGTTAATTCAACGTCTATATTACGAGTTCGACCGTTCGTAATTGCAATATGAGAACTAAAGTACGCATGCGTGACTTAAAATTTTTTTTATTAGCATAACAAAAAAAAAGAAAAGACTTATAAAAGTATTATAATAATTATAATAAAGAATTATAATAAGAAATTATTATAAGAAAAGAATTATAATAAGAAATTTATACTTATAAAATTATAGAATTATAATAAGAAATTTATAATTATAAAAAGAAAATTATAATAAAGAATTATAATAAGAAAAGACTTACAAGTTACTTATTAGCCCAATAAAAACAAGTAAAGTCACACATGCTAATAAATTAGGCTATCTGTTGCCTTTTTATAAGGTTTTGAATTTGACAATTTAACAATAATACATGGCTTAACTTGTGATGCAGAAAGTTAGGTAAATATTAAATGGATATTATATATATATATCTATATATATATATATATATATATATATATATATATATATATATATATATATATATATATATATATATATATATATATATATATATATATATATATATATATTTATATATATATATATATATATATATAAATATATATATATATATATATATATATATATAATATATATATATATATATATATATTTATATATAATTATATATATATATATATATATAGTATATATATATATTATATATATATATATGAAGACCACACGGGTAAAACCACAGATGTCCACTTTTTGAAAATTTCAAGTTTTATATATTTTTATGATATTTTAGTATTAACGTATTTTAATTTAAAAATTCATAAAAAAAAAACTATGTTTTAAGGTTCTATAGTCATTTAAAAAAAAGGGCAACTTTGAAACAACCACTGGTTGTCCAATGTTTACCGCGTAAAAAACAAGTTATTTTTAACTAAACCAATGATAATAAAAGCGTAAGTCACATGACTAACTTTTCGGATGAAGTAAACAACATTACGTTCACAGAAAAACATTTAAAAAAACATTTTGATTTTTAAAATGTTTTTCTGTGAACGTGAATCGAATTTTTTTTTATTAAAGAGGGGGAGGGGGCGGTGGCTTTATTATCCCATCACACACTTAGTACGTTGTAGTTGTAAATTACAATGTGTTACCATCTACCT
>NC_061159.1:60458265-60723265 GCF_022113875.1 Hydra vulgaris | reverse complement strand
TGAACATTTTTTTCTATTCTTTAGTGATTTACACATTTTATTGGTTGCTAAATTAATACATTTTATTTAATTTATGAATAATGTTTTACTTAAATAAATATAAATGTTTTGTTCTTGTGTTTCAACGCTTTTAGAAATTAATTTATGTTTGGTTCTTTTGTCTTTCTGATATATCTTTATTGTTAGAAAGAAATGTTAGTAAAAACTCTTTCCAGTAATTAAAGTAATATCATAACAAATAGTTTTGAAATTCTATGGATGAACTTGCAGCAGTAATTTAATGATTATGATAACAGTTTAAATAATTCTTGGGTGAGGTCAGAAGTGATGGGTTGTTTTAAACCATGACTTTTTGCAGTTTTTTTATTGTTTTTTGACAAAGTATTTAATAATAACTTAGCCTAAGTTAATCTACTTGTAACTTTTTATAAATGTACTATAAAAATAATGTGGTGTAATTATTTTCTTAAACCTTTAGGTTAACAAACTTTCTAAAATTGGAGGTAAAACCATTAAGACAAATATAAAAAAAATGTGATGCAAAGGTTTGTTAAAAGTAGTTCAAATAAAAAAATCTTTTGAATCTTTTTTTATAGTGTGTTTTAAACTTGTGTTAAAAATAAGTGTAGCATATATTTTTAAAAGCTTAACGAATTCTAATCAGACATAAAGACTTTTTTTTATGTCTGATTATATTTTTTTTTGTAACTGTTTTCTCTTACTTTTGTATTTCCTTGAGCTAAAGAACAACCTTAAAGTACAAAGGTTGATTTGTAACGCATACTTAACCTTTTTTTTTACTCTATTTATACATACATATATATGTACATAAGTAAACATACATATATATGTATGTATATATACATACAAATGCTTATATTAATATATATATTATATATATATATATATATATATATATATATATATATATATATATATATATATATATATATATATATATATATATATATATATATATATATATATATATATATATATTATATATATATATATATATATATATAATATATATATATATTTATATATATATATATATATATATATATATATATATATATATATATATATATATATATATATATATATATATATATATATATATATATATATATATATATATATATATATATATATATATATATATATATATATATATATATATATATATATATATATATATATATAAATATATACATAAAATAATGGTGCAATTTAAAGTTTTAACTTTTATTTATAAAGTTGTACTTGATAAAAATAAATAAATAAACTTGAACATTTTGAATATTTATTAATTATTATGATAAATTATATAAAGTATAAATATTTTGCAAAAACACTTTTATTTGTAATAACTGCTTCATTGCATTGTGGCATGCTTGCAATTTATTTTTTATAGTTTCTGTCAACTCTGGGTTATTATGTTAGATCTTGATAATCTCTTCCATAAGATCGTGTTTACTAGTAAGATTTTTTTTTCCAATCTCTTGCTTTACTATTTCCCAAATGTTTTCTATGGGGTTAAGATCATGCGATTTGTCTGGCCATAGCAATACATCAACTAAGCCATAACTGTTTTTATTGTGTGGCAAGTTGCACCATCTTGCATAAATATAAGAATTTTGCTATTATTTTTTATTATTTTTAAATTTTTTTGTCACTTTTTGATTCTTTTGGCTGGACATCAATCTCTCTTCTTTTATCTTTCTACAAATGGTCCGGTTTGACACAACAATTACAGCTTCATGGATAAGCTTAGTGGCTTTTTTTCTGTTTTCCAGGCAGATTTTTCTGATTATACTATCCGCTCTTGGTGTTTTCTTGCATTTAGAAGGTGGTCTCCTTAGACCAAACTCTTCCTCTCTATCAATTCTTTTTCTTACTTGCATTACGGTTTGGTAAGAAACCTTTGCGGTTTGTGCAATTTTTCATTGAGAATTATTTGTATTTTGTAAAAGACATGTTTATCAATTTTTAAAGTAACTATGACAATATATAATGCAGGTTGTTGACCAATGGTTTATAATCAAAATTTAATATGGGTGGCGGTAAAGGTAAAGAGAAGTTTAAAGGAACAAAAATTAGGTATTTACTTGTAAGTTAAGTGTAAAATTATATATTTTTTAAAAATCACAGTTCGTTTTTTTAATGCTATTTTATTTTTAACTTTTTGATGTATTTGATGCAAATTACGCAGGCAATATTTTTTTTTATAGAGAACGTTTTGTCAATTAAAGTGACTGCTAAAGTTGCCGAATTAAGAAAATAAATAATGACTTTATTAAAATATGCACTCGACAGATCAAATGGTGGTGGTGGGCGCTTAAAAGGCGATTCACCCGATGTATAACATTCATACTTTTTCCTAGTTGTTCTGGAACTATTGATATTAGTTATTATTGATAAATTGATAAATATATTTTTGATAAATAAAACTTTTTTTTTTCAAACATTTTACCTTATTTGCATTGTATATAAAGTCCGTTGAAGCAATTTAGTTGTATCTGATTAATTTGCGTGAAATACAATATTCTTCGCGCAAATTGTTGCTTTTTTATTGTGTTAATTTATTGCAGTTAAAGTTGAGAAAACAAAAATCATTGTTGAATTTACGTTGTTTCAACGTTGTTCTAACGTTTTATCAACTACGTATCAATCGAATATATCACCTATTCAAAGTTGAAATATGGTTGATATGTATTCGATAAGACGTTAGATCAACGTTGAAACGACGTAATCATCGACGTTGTTTCAACGTCGTAGTTTTCGACGTCGGATTTTATTTCCAATTCAACCAAATTTCGACGTTGTTTCAACGTAGCATATGGTCGGTTTACGACGTTGTTTCAACGTTATTTCAACGTCGTTGTGCCTGCTGGGACATGTTTGAAAAAGCTTAATTGAACAATTTTAGAATTTCCTGTAATATAAAGTTAACGAAGTACCCGTTGGGAAATCGGCTAGCGAATAGCTAGCTATAATCGTTACGATAAAAGCAGCAATTTGGCCACGAGGATCGCTAGCTTTTTTAAGTTAGCGAAAAGCTATCGATATTTGTAAAGATAAAAACAGCAATTTGGCTACGAGGACAGCTAGCTTAATAAACTAAAGACTCACAGGCTATTGTAGCTACCGTCATATCGTAATGAAATCGCTATCAAAAAAATTTTGGTATGTAGCTATCAACCAGTTATAGATTTGTATATATTTTGTAACTAGCTATAAAGCTACGATAAATAGCTAGCGACACATTGCTACAAAATCGCAATGTTTATAGTTTAATTATTCTAATTATTATTATAGATTTAACACTTAAAATCGAGTTTCTAAAGATGATAGAGACATTAGTAAAGAATAAAATAAGAAAAAAAAATCGCTTGAAAATCGCTATAAAGCTATCTAGTCGCTCGTTAGTCTCTAGCTCATTTCTCACCAGGTAATATAAGGTTATTAGGATGTAACAATGTAAAAATTGTTATAAGTCATAACAAAATAATATTTAAAACGTTTCAAAAAATATGTAATGTAATTTAAAATGTTTCTGATATATTAGTTTTATTATATTAATGGATCCTAAAAACGATAACAATGAAAAGATCTTAAATATACGTGAATTACGAGTTGATAAATTAAAATTATGGAAAAAATTACTTAATGAAATAAAAAATACTGAAGAAATTCGCAAAGAAAACTTAAATAAAGTAAAACTTGTTTTTGTTACATTTATTTCAAAGATGAAGAAAAAACTAAAACAAAGTGAACGAAACTATGACACATTTATACAAAAAGAAAATTGTTGGCTTCAAAGAAGTCTTATGAACAATAAAAATAGCCGTTTTGGTTCTGGAAGGCCCCATAAAAAATGGAGTGTTCTTGAAGAGCGAAGCAAAAGAGAAAAAATAAAAGAACTAGCCACTGATTATCATGAAACTCCATTTTTAGCTTCTGCAAAAATTGCAAATGCTGCTGGAGAAAAAAAAAAGCCTCTATTTTAAAAAACAATATATCTAATGTTTTAGAGATAGAAAAAGTTGATGCAACTTTGGATAAAACCTTTCCCATTAATAAAGTGTAGAGGAAGCTCTTGCATTAAAAATGTATACTGATCTCAGCGGATGATATGGATGGTTAAGCGCTAAACCTGCCTATACAACAAAATTGAAAAAAATGAGTTTATATTAAAAAAAGATTTATGTAGTGTTTTTTTGCTAACACCAATATTCTATGATTAAAATTTTAAAGTTTTGCACTTAGCTACAAATACTTTAAAATTTTTCGGTGTAGTGGTTTTTGATTTCATGTTTCTGATTGTGTTAAAGACGTCGTAACTTACTTTTACCGGTACTTTCCAAGTCAATCTAGTTGTTTAAAAGTTATTTTGAAAGATTTTGTTGCCCCTCGCGACCCTCTCTCCTCTTGGCGGCATTGCTGTTGATATCACATTACTTTGCAGTCTATTTTTATCTGACATTTCAAACGGGTTGATAATTGTGTACTAGTGTTGGTAGCTAGGGTTGTATTTTTGTCAACACATTGAATCTAACATATCAGTTTCACATTTATTTGATTTGTAATAAAGTATTGCCTCCAGTTTTTTCTTTCCATCACTTTACTTATTCGCCCCTTTATGAATTGTTGATAATAAAATAACAGTTTTCTTCCTCTTTGCATGGTAGACAATCAAACTCAATGGTCTATTTTTGTAGAAAGTTGTATCGTAAAGAGAAAGTAGATTAAATACTGGAATTTTTTTTCTATTATGCTTAACTGTTCCAATATTTTATGTTTTCTTTTGCAAAGGTTTTGTTACCATATATACACTTGTAAAAAAATTATCTGTAGTAACATTATACTTGCGATCTAAACAAGGTTCCATTAGTGACATGATCACATCAGTACCTAAATTTTCTACACGGTTTTCATCTTTAATTAGATACGGTTTGATATTGAGACAAAATTTGCTCTTTAGATCAGCTAAAATCCAGAATTTGATTTCGAACTTATCCGGTTTATTAGGCATATACTGTGTAAAGAGACACCGAGCTTTAGTTAGGAACAACATTTTTGACAATTTTGTCAGCACCCATGACATAATAGCAAATTTATCAGTTCTCTACGTTCTGAATGTATACCGAATGTATATTCATAATGTCTTCAAATTGAAAACGCTACATTGTCTATATAAAATCATACACTTAGAGTAAAACATTCCGTTTTTGGGCATAAAATCTATGTATATTTGTAAGGTGAAAGAAATTTATATTTTTATATAATTTAAATCAAAACTAACAGTTTTAACTGTTAATTTCGTACATTTAAACAAAAAAGTCTAAAGGCATATAAAAATTAAGTTGGATCAATTGATCCAGTTTGGGGTTTCTAGGTATATAAAACCTAAGGCTTCTAGTTTTAAAGTTATTCTGCCCCACTGTGTGACAATTTGAGCACGAGAACCTAAGCTCGGAATTTAATCTTTAAGCTTTTTAAGAAAAATGTTATCAAAACAGTCCGTTTTTCAAAACGCCTTAAAAAAAGATACTGCAAATGGTTTTTTTTAAGGCATTTTGAATAACGGCTGTATGGCATTAATGAAAAAAAAATTAATTAATCGTCTAACTGATACTCTATATCAATAAACTCAGCTACATTGACAGCATCAGCAGCCGTGGCGCAGTGGTTAGAGTTCTGGTTCAGAACCCAGAGGTCCGAGGTTCGACGCCAGCTCTAGCCCAACAAGCGACATTGGTACGGAAGGAGGCGTGAACTTCCTGTTAAATCCTCTCCCGCGGTGCTCTATGATAAGACCGTAAAGACTTCTGGGAGCACCTAAATACATACAAAAAAAACAAAAAACATTATTACAAATTAAGTCTTCAATATACAAAAAGGTTTATTGAAAGCAGGTATATCTGATCATTTCCAAATGTTTCTATCATTCAACTCAAATAATAAAATTATAACTTAAACTAATAATAAAATAAGTAATCGCATATTTAATATTAACAATATTGAAAAGTTTAAAAAACAATTATCAGGATCGTAGAGAGGAGAGGGAGGAGAGGACAGGAAAATTTGCTCCCCCCACCTCGTCCAATTTGCATTTTTTAAATAATGAAATAGAATATTTACTTGAATAATAAAAATTAGAGTTTGTTAATAAAAGTCAAAAAATTGGAATATTCATTTAATCTAATAGATATTTCTGTCAATACAGCTGCTTTTCTATATTCTCCTGCATTTGTCGCATTCTGAAATGAGAGTTCTTAATACTTCAAACTTAATATTTTTAATATTTTAAGTTTTGTATAAACATGTAAAAATAATCTTTTTCCTGCCGTTTTTAATGATTTAATTACCTTGAAACTATATCATATTATCAAAATTTAACAGCAATATTTATATTATGAAAACATTTATTAAACTTTATTAACTACACTAAAAAGTTATATGTGTATGTATATATTATTTTTTAGTTATATTTATAGTTATTTTATAACCTAATATTTTGTCTACACTAGTATAGTTTAAGGTTCTGACGATAAGATCTTACTGCGCTTCTTTCAGATACTTCTCTAATTTTTTTTTTAACAGATAAAAACTGTTAATGTTTTAACTTGTTTTTTGGTACCAACATATGTAATATTTACTTTTTGTCATAGAACTGTTGCCAAAGTAAATAGTAAAAAAAATTTTATAAATTTTGTACTTAATGGGACATTAATAATCATTTTTATAGTTTGCGCCAACATACTCTGGGGTGAAGAAAGTTAACAAATTTTTTTTTTTTAGTGGTACCCAAAATACCCTATGAAAATTTTATTTTTAATAAATGCAAACTTAAAGTGTTACTTAAATTCATACTTTTAAAAACCGTAATTTAATATTTACAAAAAATATTTTGCCGTTATGACTACAAAGTTGAAAGAGTAAAAACAGAGGCTCCGGTCTTTCCTTGGTTATTTTAAATTATTTTTATTTAATAGTTTCAAGCCTTTAAAAGGATTTAAATATTTTTTGTAACTTTTGTTGATATATAATCAACATGAGTTTTCCATGACAGATTTTCATCAAAATAAATAACGAGGAACTTTATAAAGAAATCTTTTTTAATTTCTACTCTACCGATAAAAGTAAGATAACTCTTTAAGCAAAATACGTTTTTTTGTTAAGGTGGTACTACCCTACATTTTTTATTTTTCAAAATCTGATATTTTTCTTAAAATGATAAATATTTTTCGATAGTAGTTAAAAAACTAAATATAAAAAACATCATTTTTTTACTTATTTGTCACAAAAAAATGAGTCAGCAAAAAAGAGCAAAAAGCATGCATTCACAAGAACATAAATAACTTGAGTAATATTTGAGATAAAAACTTTAAATTTTACAAACATATAGCTGAATCGTTGGTGGAGGGCCCTTAGTAGAATTTTTTGAAAAAACAAAGCCAATATAAAATGGCAGATATTAACCTGTAAAATTCATAAAAAATGGTCCGTGGGGTATGTAAACTTTTAAATTTTGATCGAAGTAAAAAGTATTTTTTGATTATTCTACTACCAACCCTTTCTACAATATCAATGAACAAACTGTAAAAATTTCAAAGAAAAAGGGTTAGTAATTTATGAGATATCAATGTTCTAGTTTTAAAATATTTTATAAATATTATTCTGAGAAAAATAGCTTTTAAAATAAAAAATGTCATAAACTAAAAAAATCTCCAATTAAAAAACATTTAAACTGGCCACAAAAATATGATTAACCACCTTTAATATTTTGTTCTGTGTCAAAATAACCTATTTTATAATACCAATGAAAAAATTGTGAAAATTGGGCAAACATATAAACAGACATGGTTGCTAAGGCCGTTGCTAGGGATTTGAAAATTACCTTATTGCCTTTAAATACTAATTTAAGTACTTTATAACATTTTTTTATAGGAAAAAAAATTATAATCGTGATTCAGGATGTTCAAACTGTTAAAATTTGAAAATTTTTTTTTTTTGTTTTTTGATGTTTTTAATAGGGTAGTACCACCTTAAGGAATCAATAAGGTTATTTTAATGAACCAGGTAGAAATTTTTACAAGATCCTTATTCAAATTCAAAAAAAGTTTGATTATGTCTTTGTCTGAAAAATTTGAATTGGTATCGTCAGCAAACACCAAGCTCATTAGATCCAAATTTTTATTATTTTAATCATTTGATTCTTTGTGAATTGCAATAACTCCAAAATTGAAAACTTTAAAAATAATATCGTTTAAGTTTTCTTAGCAATCTATAATTGTTTCTTCAGTAACTTCGTTCAGATTGGTCCTTGGTTCAGATTGATACCTTGGTCCAGGATCGCGTTATTGATACTTGATTATTTCGATTAAAGAAGATTTGGTTAAAAAGGTGGGCGAGAACATTGTCACGATGTTTGGGCTGCCAAGAAAAGCTCGAAAAATTCTTTTAAAAAGCCTTATCAATCTTTCTTGAAGATTTTGTTAATTTATTTTTGTTTATTAGTTTTGAAACAAATTGATTCATAAGTCAGTATTGATTAGTGACCCTTTTCTCAATCCAGAGAGTTAATAGTAAAGAAGAAATACAATGTACTGTATCGAAAATAAATAATTGCTGCATTCACAAAACTTTAAATTTTGTAATCTGTTGTTTTGAAATAAGGCGCCGTTATCCATTTTTGACCCGGGCGACATTCGCGCTCCTAAAGGCCCTGCAACCTTCTAAACTGTAATGATAAATACAAACTTTTAAATTGAAAAAACTTAAAAGCACTGCACTTTTTATCAATAAAGATTAAACGAAAGAAACCCTGGGAAATCGAAAAAAAGGTGCGAAAAAATTAAAAGGCATCATATAGAGGATAAGTAATCAAATTTGATAAAAATTTTTGTTAAAGATACACATAAATAAAAAATACAATATCGCGGAAATAGAAGTAGATATAACTACCACAGGAACGGCTTCCTATAACTCCCACAGGAACGGCTTCAGTTGGCGATTTTAAACACCAAGCTTTTTATTTTGATAAAATGAAAACTTTAATAGATATAAATATAGAAAAGACGCTAACTAATCTCATGATTTAAATAATGACTGCTTTTACTATTATCCTAGTGAAATAGAAGGATCTCTTTTTAATTCCAATAACGGCAAACAAATTAAAATCCTTCGTGTAAATAACAGAAGCATAGTAACAACTTTGAAAAGCTGACTTAAATACTTAAAATTTGACTTAGTTTGATTAAACCTCTTGAACAAAAATAGACTGAGTGCGATACAGCTCATTCCACTGTCAAATCAACTTAAAATACTTCAGGCATTTTTTTTTACTCTATTGAACCTTTTTGTATTTGTGCGTTAGATTAACTCAGCCGCCCCCAGCTGATATACTTTTTGTTTGAAGTTTAAAAGTGTAAAAGTTAAGTTTGCAAAAAAAAAAGTTTCATTCTTTTCCGGCCTTCTTAAATGTTTTGGCCTCGCAGTAGCTGTCTAGGTTAGACATGTGTAAAGACAAGCCTTCGTACTATTTAAAGTTATGCTCAGTGATATTTTTGTTCGGAAAATTATTTTAGTTTTAGTTTTTATTCAGTTTAGAGGCAAAGTTTTTAGTTCTAGTTCTTATTCAGTTCAGTAAATAAATTTAGTTCTAGTTTTTATTCAGTTCATCTTAAAATAATTTTAGTTTTAGTTTTTATTTAGTTCAATTTTCGTTTGTCGTATAAATTTTTTATCTCATCTAATTATAATTTAGTATAATTTATAAATAATATAGGCATATATAATTAAAAGAAGTAAGTCTTAGTTCTATAAACAAACAAAAAAATGAGAACTTAATTAAATGTAATACACCCAGTCCCATGGCTAGAAGTTTAGAGCCCCGCCCACCGCCCTTAATAACAAACACAACAACAGCCTGCCCTTATTGCTCTAAAACTTTAAAAAATTTCAATTATTAGGTATAAGAAAAACTCCTCAAATTTGGTAACAATAAAAACTAATGAATAGTTATTGTATAGACTTTAATAATTACTCATATATTTTACAAATAAAGGGCCTAGTGATTATATGATTATCATCTAGACTAGATGAGAATTTAGTTTTAAGAAAACTCGCATTTCCAATGACGCTGACATTCGATTTCTCCGTCCATTTGTGAGCAAGCCACAGATTGAAAAAAGTCTTTCAACATATGCTTGAGTTGCAGGAGCTGCAATGAGGTCTTCAGCTAATGGTGCAATATGTGGGTAAACAGCACGTCTCATCTTCCAGAAATTTAAAGCATTTTGGCACATAAAGCTGTTCCTTATTTCAATAAAATATTTGTTGAGTTCATTTTGTGCTTCATTATCTGGAATAAGATTTATTTTTTCTACTCGCTGTTTTGCCGCTAAAAATTTCCATTTTGTTAATCCATTTATTTCTGGAGCAATCTCAACAGAAAGAGTAGATGCACTTGCTAAAGGTAAATCATATTGCACCGATTTTTTAGCCTCTGACAAAATGTATTTCTTTGCACACTCTCTGATTTGTGTATGCTCATTACCTAAAAGAGCTATTGCACATGTGGGGTCAAGTAGACATGCGGCACATGGCAGTGGATTAAAATTAGGATCGTTTAGCTGCAAAAGAACGGCAAAACGACGGCGTAGATCTTCAAGCATTTTAACTGCTACATCTTTGGCATCTCCAAATTGCTCAAGGTGACATTCTAAATTAAGTATTGAAGGTATAACACTGGATAGTGAAAGTGCATCCGTCTGAAGAATATCAGTTTCATTGGCAAAAGGTTCTAAAAGATTGACAAAATCCTGAAGCATTATCCATTCGCTATTGGCAAGTGAAACAATGTTAAGGTCTCCAAGCACTTCGTTGATAGATGTCTTTATTTCCAGAAATCTCCGAACCATAAAGTAAGTGCTGTTCCATCTTGTAGAACAGTCGCTGATCACAGTCTTACCACATTTGTTGATAATTTTTTCCAATGCAACAGAAGATTTGCGAACTTTTCCCACTAATCCACGTACCTTCAAAAGTAAGCCATGATATTTACCATCATATGCAAGTTTTACAACTAGCTGTATAACATGTGCAATGCATTCCAATTTTCTAAATGCTACGTTTTCTATTACATCAACTATCAAGTCAACATGTTCCCACTCTTCACTATTTGTCATATTCACATCGTCTTCCAGATCTGTTATCTGCTCTTCATTAACCTCACTTTCTAATTCAATAAGTATATCACGTTCAGCTTGAGCTTTCATTCTCGACAACTTTATGCCTTTGACCATGTTTGCTCCATTGTCCGAAATAACAAGCAATATTTTTTCTCTGGAAATATTCCAATATTTTAGGCATTTTTCAAAACAATTAGCAATTTGTTCACCTGTATGTGGATGTTTCACAAGATACAAATTAAGCAGAGCATTTATTGGTTTTTCGGATTTGAAGTGAAAAAAACAAACCTAAATTCCTAAAAAGGACGCAGTAAGACCTTTTTTAGTCCAGCCATTAAGACATATTGTGAAGCGCCTGCCTTCAGATATGAAGTCACGAAGTTTTCTCGTTAAAACAGTAAATTCTTCATTAAGTAGGCTAGTAATTATCCACCAATGTCACTGGATTACATGTTGCAATTATCATTTGAATAAGAGAGTTTGGTCGAATTTTATGCTCGTGTGAATTAATAGGCCATGCGGTATTCCTACGATTAATGCATTGAATCAAGGTCTGGTTCTGATTTGAGGACGATTCTAAAAGAGTGGGTCCATTTTTATCCACTGCTTTTCTCTTTATCCCTGTTTGCTTTTTTTCACTTAGTATTTTTAATTCCGACTCTTCCAGCTCAACGTGTACAGACTTATGGTTTCTTGCTAAATGTAGCTAGAAAAAAATAAACATATTTATATAATTTTTTGTTTGTATATTTATATGTTTATTTATCTATCTGTTTATCAATTAATGTATAAATAAGTTCGTATACGTTATTGAATAATTACTCTAAAATGATAAAAATGAGTCGTTTGTTTCAAAATGAAAACATATCCTCTAACAGATAAACTAACTTTAAGATTTGTTGGGTTCTTTCCACACAACTTTGTATTGCATACTTTTTCACCATCAAGTAAAACTAAACATACTGATTTGTCGGATAACGCATCGTATTTAAATCATTTCCATACTGAACTATCCCTCTTCCTACCAGCAAAAAGTTTACTCAAACTCATCGCGTAGTTGTGTTGGTCTTACAGTTTGATTTTTTTTAGTTCGAAAAAATATATTCGAATAAATATATTCGAACTATATCATAACTAAACTTATTCGAACTTAATTGAATAAAATTCAATTAAGTTCGAATAATATATCATTATAATGTATTGCAATATAATAATTATATATATCAAATAATTCAACTCGTTTCAAATCTAGAACCAAAATATTTCGTTTTAAAATAATTTTCGATTCAGTTTTTATTCCGTTCGAAAATTTAAAATTATCGTTTTTATTCTGTTCTCGTTCTTAAAATAAATTTCGTTTTAGTTTTCGTTTTCGTAAACGAAAGGCTTTTTTTTTCGTTCTCGTTTTCGTTCTCGTGTACGAAAATATCACTGGTTATGCTTTTACCAAAATAAAATGTCAAAAAAGGTAAATGCAAGTAAAACATCGATGTATTGAACACTGTACAATGTCTTACACTAATTAGAGTTAATGCTTCCGTTTAAACTAGGGATGTACCGAAGCTGAAATTTTGCCGAAGCCGAAGCTTCGGCCGAAGCCACTTTGCCGAAGCCGAAGCTTTGGCACTATATATCCTTAAAATTTAATCAGCATTCAGATCAGCAGGGGTGTAAAACAAAAAAGGTACCAAAACTAAGGTCCTTGACTAATAATATAGAAAAATCGTATAAAAATGAGGACGCCAGTCAGGGTTGCTGTTCCAGGCAGGGCAAAAACTCTCAGCGCCCCTGTTTAAAAGTTTCTCATTGTGTCGTTTCTGATACTTGACCGCATCGAGCGTTTTTTTTTTAAACTTAAGCTCTTTTGAAACATTCTCCCTAAATTTTCCTACTTCTAGTTCTACTTTTTCTGTGTGCAAACCATATTAATGTTATAAAGCATCTTTTCATGTGCTGTGTATTTTATTTTTATTTTTAATGCACCTTTTGTTAATAGAAGTGGATAAAAATCTCTGAACATCACTAGAGTAAATTTATCTTTTGCACTTGATCACTCTTTCTTTAAATAAACACTCTTAGCTGATCTAGTTGTATCTACAACATAAAAAATCTTAGAAACACACTTTATCTTTTTATTGCTATTTATTTCAATATCTTTTTTTTACTTCTCTGGATTCTTTAAACGAACAATTTCTAAACTAAAAAAAACCCAAGTTAAGACCATTTTGGATTCCACTACAACTGTTGTGAACCTGCTGCTAAAAAAAAGTACAAATGATAGATTTCTCTCTAACTTCTTTTTTACACACTTTAAAGTTTGTTTTTTTGATTATTTTTAACTTAACACTACATAACATTTTCTATAGCTTTTTTTAATCTTTTATACTTTGAAATCTTAGTATTCATTCTTCTTCTGTCTCTATAATGGATAAATCTGCATCAGTATCTGAAATCAAATATTAACTATCTGTGATAAAAACTTCCAAAGTAATCTAACAACTCTGTAGAGTGAGCTTTAAATAAAATAATAAATAGAATGCTTTATAAGTTTTTTATTTATAATTATATTATTATTTACTTTATATTTATAAATAAACAGGGACTGAGCAGGCTGATATTTATTTAGTTTAAATTGTTTATTTAATTTAAATAAATTTTGATGATAAATATAAGAGCTCAAAGTAATCAAAGCTTCAACCTTTAATTTATTTTAAATAAAATTTAAAAGTCTTCATAATATCATAAGAAGAAACCAGAATATTGGTTTACATGTTTAATATATAAATTCAATTTAGAAGTATTCATAACATTAATAAAAGAGCAAGGATAGTTATTATCATTGTTTTTCTTTCTCTTTTAATTTATCTAGTTTTTGTTGGCTTTTTTTTTCTTTTTTTATTCTCCTCGTTTATATTTCATTTGCTTTTCTTCCTTTTTTGTTGTTGAGAACTTTTTGTTTTTTATGAGTCACTCCATTGACTATTTTGTATCTATATAAGTGACACCTAACCAATTTCTGTAAATTTACGATGAAAATTTGTAAATTTTTATTAATATGGTTAAATAAAATTTAAAAAAATTAAACATACACACAATTTAAAGCAGTAGCAACGTATCTTTAATCTTCTTTAAAGAGAGATTACTAAGGTTTATCGGTCAAATGTTGAAACCAAATTTTGTTCTATTTGCGGTAATCCCACACAATTAATATGAATTCGTTACATAATACAAATTAAGGTTTTAAAAACTTCTACTTTGTTTTAAATTATAAGGTTTTTATTCTGCATAGAAATGCTGCTTCAGTTCATCTAAAGTCACACTTGGAAGCTTTTAAAGTGTATGAGGACCTTTCCTAATTTTATTATTTTTTTCAAAATATTTTTACTTATTTATGATTATCCCCTCCATAACAAGACACTTGGGAGTAAATAATACTAAGTATATGGTATAGACTCCAACTTTAACTCTGTAGTCCTAAATTTATAACTTTATTAGACAATGGCAATCAGCTTATTTTTATAACTTGTCCCACAGTAGCTTATAACTTTAATTATTTAAAATTTTTTGCCGAAGCCAAAGATTCGGCAAAAAATTGACCTGGCTTCGGCTGAACCGAAGCTTCGGCCGAACCAAAGCTTCGGTTCGCCGAAGTTTCGGCCGAACCGAAGCTTCGGCCGAAGGCTTCGGGTTTTTTTTCCGAAGGCTTCCGAAAGGCTTCGGCCGAAGCTTCGGCCGAAGGCTTTCGGCCGAAGGCTTCGGCCGAACCGAAGCTTCGGTTCGCCAAAGTTGCCGAAGCTTCGGCACGCCGAAGCCGAAGCCGAAGCTTCGGTACATCCCTAGTTTAAACACGGTTTAAAATGGTAAAAAATCAGAAGCTATAAGTGTTACACAGTAAAAGTTACAATGTGGTACAATGAAAAATCAAGGTTTTTTTGATGTTTGAGATTCAAAAAATGACCATATAAAGTTTAAACCGTTCTTATTTTGAAGGGGTTACACATTTTACATGATCATAATTTTTAAACGCTGAGAGATAATACAATAAAATCTAAAATTTATTAAGGAATATAAGTGTAGTTAAAAACAGTAATAAAATTTTTTTTATTAACTTGTTGTCCCTCTCGTTTGGGGTAGGGGATGGAGATAAAATTAAAAAAATTTTTCGTTCCTAGCCTACAACCATTGCAATTTTTTGCAAAGCATAATTATTTGACATAAGTATAAACTTACATATGTTTGGAGTTTGCTCCTTGTCAAGAAGTTAGCTATGTCAAACACCGTAAAATCATACCCAGCTAGCACACTTATTGGGCCAACGTATGTAAAACCATCGCGAATGCTGGAGTAAACAACATAACAAATAAACTTAAAGCTATCCAGTTGCAATGGATTAGTAAGATACACAGCGATAATATAAGCGGGCCATGGAAGGACGCAATGATAAACATTTTAAACTCCTATAGAGACGCAAACCAAAATGTTCACGTTTTTAAAACTAACCCTACCCATATTAAGCAACTCCCACCCTTCTATGCTCAGCTAATAACTAATTGGCATGATCTAAAAGAAAAACATAAATTAGCAGTAACAGAAATCGAAGAAATTTTAAACCAACCTATTTTTTATAACAAAATGATTCAAAAGTCGCCAAAAAAGTTCTTGATTCCTGACAAGAGTCACATAGAAAACGATATTGTCCTTTTAGCTGACTTAGCAAAAACTTTTCAACCAGGCTTTCTAAATCATAAAAGCGTGAATATTAGCGAAAAAAACTTAAGCGAAATTATCAAAGCCCTTCCGCCAGAATGGAGGCGAAAAATTTTATCCCAATCTCAAAATTACGATTTTAGAAAAGCCCCGCAATATATAGCTAAAAAGAAATCAAAATATGAATTAAAAAACCTAACTGTTTTAACATTATACAAATTATTAAACAAACCCATCAAAAAACTTGAATATAAATTTAATAATTGGAAGTCCATGTTTGATAGCATGGACAACCTAAACCATACTGATTGGGAACAATTTTTTGCCAACATTTATAAGAGAAACACTAATAATAAAACGAAATTCGATTCAAAGCAGCACATTTTATATTACCAACAAACGATAAGATGTTTGAAATAAAAGTAAGAAAAGATCAGCTATGCCCTCAATGCAAAACAAAAGTTGAAATGACTGCTCACATGATCTATAAATGTGAAAAAGTGCAACCTTTAATTTTTTATCTTTTAGACATTCTAGATCAACTCTACCCTTTAGAATACCCTCATATTAACAGTTTGATATTTATTTTATTCGGCTATGAAAAAAGAGCCAAACAAAGAGTTTTTGGGAATATTTTATTGGATGTTTTGCTAACGGAAACTTTTTATAATAGAATGAAGAGCCACTTCGATAATAAGGTTTTTACAAACAAATATCTTTTAAAAAAATTAAAAGCAAAAATTGAAAAAGTTTTAAAAAACGAGTTACTAATAATATTTAAACAAAATAAACAAGAAATACACAAGGAGGAAATAAAAAATATTTTTTGCAACGGAAGCTTGAGATTGGTTGCTGATATATGCAACTATTTTTGAATAACATTTTAGACTTTTTTAGAAACTTTTTATATAAAATACTTTTAATTTTTTTTAACTAATTGTATATATAAGATGAATGTAATTCTTTCATATATGAAATGATAACAGAGAATTAATGATTAGCTAAATATTTGATAAAAACTAAAGAAATAACATTATTCAGAAAAGAAAAACACGTGACTAAACAGTTTCAATTTTTCCTTTTCAAAACAATTTTTCTTTTTATTCTCTTTCGATTTTATTTTTTGTGTTTTTTATATTTGGTTTTTTATGGTGATTTTATTGTAATGGGTCTAAGACATCTTTGTAATGGGGGTATATATTTACGAAATCTTGTAACTTTTATTTTTTTTTTACGGTGTCAGTATGGCAATTAGCCGGATGACAATAAACTACAATACATATTATTACATGTAGTATAAAATTTATATAACTTGAATAAAATCTTTCGTGATTATTAAAATATCAAACCACAATCAACACAAACATGATTTTTGTTCTGATGATCAAGCGTTATCAATCTTATCTATTTCATAATATTGTTTATATATTATTACATGTAGTATAAAATATTAGGTAAAGAAAATAGAGTTATATGAAAATTTTAACTTCAAATATTGAATACAACGTTATACCAGTTATAGGTCAACATTAAATCAACACAAATACAACGTTGAGCCAACTTAAAACACAACATTGGGCCAACGTATAAAATAAAACGTTGAATCAACGTAGTAAATATAACCATTTTCCGACTTTAAATAAACGTTATATCAAAATTAGTTTTTAGTTGTTGGCGACGTCGCATTTGTAACCATAATGAATAAAAACAACGTTGACAGCCGATGTTCGGCCAACAAAACGCGCGGCATTGTTCTAATGTTTTAACAACGTATGTGTGCTAGCTCGGTAGATCCATCACTAGTGTGGTACATTATGAAAGTATAAAACAAAAAGAAGTTGAACAGCATTGAAATGCTCCGGTAATATGCTTGCAACCTTTCAAAAAGAAATCGGCATCGAGACTGTACTTAAACGCCTAATTTTCATACGTTGACGCAATTAGGTTCGTTTATAATATTTTAAAAATATAGAAATTTAGTAAAGTGGCAACAACAAATAGCAAACAACATCTCTTTCATAAACTTCATATTAAATGAATGGAGGAATATAAGCATGAATGGAATTATGAGATACAACTAATGAAACTTTAAGCCTTAATAAGCATTAATTTTATAGCTTTTTAAAAAATTGTTTTAATAAAATGTCGTGTTTTAAAAAACAAACGTTAAACTAACATTGGTTTTTTAAAATAAAGTGATTCTATTTAATTACTGAGTTATACTCAACTTTTTGTTAAGTAATTACAATAACTAATGGTTAAAATATTTAGCGTATCCTTTGAACAAATCTTTTTTTAATGTTTTAATAAAAATCATTTTAATCAATTTTTGTTGTTTTTGTCCAGTAAAAACTGGGTTAGCGTTTTTTAGGATGATCCAAAGTAAGAATTTGACTTTTTATTAAAACACAGACTTATGATATCATTATATTTTTATATTATTTAAAATATTTACAAATGTTTTTCCGGTCTGCGTTAATTAAAAACGCAAAAACTTATTTTAATATACCCTAAAGAACGTCAACTCATTTATTGAGAGCCGTGTTACTTCTCAAGTTACACTTTTGCTACGATTTGTCGGAAAATCTATTTGTAAATTTCGGGTAAATACAAGAAACTTATTTTGAAATTATTACTTTTCGGGTCTTAATACTTTAATAAAATAGTGTGTTAAAAATTTGTATTTTCTAACAATAATATGAAAGATGTGTTATTTTTTTCTATCATTAAAGATGTTAATAATAAATTTAGAAGCGTGATTTTTTAATCAAAGTTTTCTCGTCTGATTTCCCAAACTTCGCACACTTACCCAGTAAGCAGACACTATTCGGCCCAATAGCGAACCAGCCCAGTAAGCAGACACTATTTAGCCCAATAGCGAACCAGGCTAGGCTGCCGAGCTGTACCAGGCCTGGCACGCCAGCGCCGGGTAGCTCATTGGTTTTTCAAAGAGCCAGTATACGCAAGCCAGTGCTGGCGCAGCAACGTTTTGCTAGCGGCAAGCCAGCATTGCTTCAATTTAGGGCCAACGCTGGCAATCAGCGAACGTTACACTAAAAGCTCATCATACAAAATTATCTAATTAAGCTACTTTTTTTATCAATTTTGACAAATTTATTTACTATATATATATATATATATATATATATATATATATATATATATATATATATATATATATATATATATATATATATATATATATATATATAAATAATTATTATATCTATTATGTTTGTCAGTTATGTGTTTGTTTTTTTACTTTTTGTTAAAATAGACACAAGTAAAAACAATTAAAAACAAAAAACAATTATTGAATTCATATAATTTATTGTTTATTAATAATTTTTTTACTTCTTCTCTTTTTGCTTCTTTTCTTTTTGCTGCTACTCATTTCGCCTTAAAAAAAATTGTTACCACTAGTAAAACAATTTAGTTCATTATTTTTTTATTAACATTAGTTATAATTCATAAAATGTTTTGCAATAGGCTACTAACTAGTAGTCAAAGTACCTTAATCACAGAGGTAATTATAATTACTTTTTCCAAATCTCGTTTTACCTTTGTTTAATACAGAGACAGGTGTCTGCAGACAAAACTTTTTTAATTCTTAATGTTCATTAAAATCTTGTGAGTCACTATCATAATTTTCATCAGGTTACTTCTGTACTCTAAACATATAAGTCTAATGTTAAAATATAGTTTATAGAAACTTTAATGGTATATTATAAACACCTTAAAGTATACATTAAAAAGTATACACGAAATACAAAATAATACTTTAAGATCGACGTTCAGTAAAAATAATTTTAAGGCTAAACATTAACGGAGTTAATAAGTGTATACTTTAGTCGACAAATAATAATTAAAACTTAGTGAAGTACTTGTTTTACTTAACGCTAAATTAAAAACAAAGAAATTATAAATAAATATAATTAAGGTTGAAAAAGTATATAGAATAAAGGAAAATAAAGGTGGGGGATGATGACAACGATGATGAGATCATATAAAATATAGCATAAAAAAAACATTTATATAATGAATTTTATTTAAATACATAAAAAACACAAATTTAAACAAAATAGGCTGAGGAAAATAAAACCCAATTTTACTTATGCAATCATAGTTATAGGCTCCATCTATAACCATTTCCCTTTGATTGATTTCGGACAAATAAATAAATAAATTAAAGTTAAAATAAAATAATTTTAACTTCTTGAATTTTTTACTTTTAGTCCAATAGCTTATAACTAAAACCAAGATTACTAAATATACAGGATGTGATATAATGGAAATTATATACTTGAATGAAAACATAAATATATTTTTCTCTCCGTAAAATTTGCATCTACATTAAAAACATTTTGCGCCATGCATTTTTGTACCTTTGGCGAGTCATTAATGTCATTAATTTTGGCGAGTCATTAACGCTTATGGTCCGGCAATAGCTAGCCAGTTCTGGTTCGCCAGCTAAGGCCATTAAATGGATCACATTTTTTTTGCCGGACCTGGATTTCCAGCTCTAGCCCATTAATATACTGCTGATTGGGTAAGTCATACGAAAATTCGTCTTTAACTAGGATTACGTTTTTATCGTAAAATTTACGGTAAATACGGTAAATGCAAGAAAAACATCAAATGAAAAACAATATTTTTAAACGTTGTGGATAAAGTACCAAAAGTCGGTACTATAAGAAAATTTTTTTTTGCTTAAATATAAAAATAAAAAGTAGTTTAAATATGTAGGAGATTTTGAGTGCATTTCAATTATGAATCATTTCATACTTCATTTTGATAACTATTTCAGTTAACAAATTTGAGTACAGAGATAATTTAGGATAACTGATTCTAGTTTTATAATTTGTTATAGCTTAAACATAGGAATTTGAAATTAAAAGTTTAAAATTGTTAATAATGAAGAAATATGTGATTAATTATCAAAATCTGTGTTCAATCTGTAAAAAAAAGTCATCAAACATAAATTGGAGGATGTACCTACTAACCACCTATTTCAACAAGAGATGTTTCTATTGAGTTAAATATAAAGAGATTACAATCTTTTCCAAAAAATTCAAAAATTAAATTGTAAGTATCGGCGATTTTAACCATCATGACATTAACTAGAGTAAGACTTGAAGGGTCTGGTGAACTATAGTACTGTTCAAATATCTGGTGAACTAGTACATTCAAATATTTGATTGATCAATATATATACTCGATTGGTTATATATATTAATAGCTACCGCATACAAAATATGATTGAGCAAAAATTTTCAAACTCTATCTACAAAATCAAAAATTAAACCACCACACTTGGTCCAAATTTTGGTATATGGTAACCATTTAAATTCTTAGGTAAACTTTAGAACTTTAATTTAATAACAAAAACAAAATTTATTTTGACAATCCAAAACAAACAAGTTGTATTGTAGAAAAACAAGGTCTTTCTCATTTGCCAAAATCAATTAAAACCCAATCAAAAGCAGATATTTTTGGCATTTAGGCTTACAAATATTTTAAAAGCCCAAATAAGGTTAAACAAGCATAGTTTTTTATTTTTTTCAGCCTCAAATAAACAAGATTTCATTAAAAAACTATATTCATATAATTAATTATGTTATTTTATATCTTAGTGATCATAATAATCATCTTTGTAGGGGGAAAAAATTGAATAAACGCTTTGTTAAAAGTGTTATGTACAATATAAAATAGATTATTAACGTGGGTAGGTTCGATGTTTTCCCCCTCAGTTATGGTTATGACGCTATTGCGAACCTGAGGGTACGGAGTTTGAATGATTAAAAAATTTCAAAGTTTACATAAAATTATAATTTTTTAATATTTAAATGGAAAAAGTAATAAATTTTTACATAATATATTCCATATAATTGGTTTTTATGTATTTATATAAATTAGTGACTCTCTTGAGATTAAATCAAATGTTTAAAATGTTTTTAAAATTATAGATAGATAGAATGCTATTAAAAATATACATAATAATTATAGTTATCAAAAGTTATAAATCTGGAAAAATTTTTACTACTAAAAGTTTTTACTACCTGAGAACAGGACCTAATTGTAAAGCAGCAATTCTAATTGTTATCATCTATAATAGATACTGTGTGTCTATTGCTATATTACTGCGCCCAATGCTGCTTTTAATTTATAATTGTTTTAAAAGTAGTAAAAAATTGATAGAAAAACTGAAAATAAAGTAACACACTATAATAATAAAGTAACAGGCTGTAAAAAATATGGAAGGTTGATGTGTACTTATCTGTTGCAGTAACCATTAAAATTTTCAAGAAATAATTGTAGAAGTTTATTAGGTAGTATGTTCATTATACAATAATGTATATAGTACATAAATGTATAATGTACATATACATTAGGTACTTATATAGAGCTGTTCCAAAACACTTTAGTTTAAATATATAAATAAAAAGTAGTTTAAATATGTAGGAGATTTTGAGTGCATTTCAATTATGAATCATTTCATACTTCATTTTGATAACTATTAGAACAGGTTACCACACGGCTAAATATTAGTTCAAGCATTGAGTAAATTACAGACTCAGTGAGATGCATACTATTAAAGGGAAGGAGGTCTAAATTTTAGGTGTGCGTCTATTATAAAAGACCCCATAATTGTGTCTATTACCAGTGATGTTATCTAGAAGTTATTTGGGACTACTGGTTCCAAAATAACTTCTTGAAACAATAAAATACGTTGAACACTTCTGAAAACATTTAAGAACAGTCACTGTTTGAAATGACTTTAGTTTATAAATATATTTGTTATTAACTAATACAAACTGGAGTTTAGATCAAACATTTAAATGCCGGATACTGGTATCAAAATCAGCCTGAAGATGACATTGGCTACATTCAAATAATTGTATAAAAATAAGGAAAATTTTATTTTGAGTGGTGTCATAAAAAAAACATTCTCATTATGCAAAAGAGAATTAACAAAATTACCAGTAAGAATATACTTTGTAATTCTACTAGTAAACTAAACTTCTTACCTTAATATTGTTTAGTTCAAATTTTCTGTAATTGTTAGCTTATGATTAACTTAGTAAACTTCAAATAATGAAAATTTACTAAACTAAACCATATTTCAACAGAAAGCCTCAAACTGGAATCAGAAGAACTAGAGAAAAAAGAAAAAAGTAATAAAAAGTACTTGTTTTAACTTGTAACAAAATAATAATACTATAACAAATTTAAACTTCGGATTAAAATTTTTTTAAGTTCAAAAAATTTTAAAATTATATATTAAGCTTTTTATAGAAGTTGTTAACCATAAAATAAATTATTTACCTATCTTTAAATAACATTTAAGAATAAAATGACAACTATTTTACTTTGAAAGTTTCACTTGTTTTACTTACTCATGAACTTTGGAAAATAAAACATGAAACTCTAAATCTAAATCTAAAATCTAAAAAATCTGAAGCTCTAAAAATTCTAGTTAAAATTATTTTCGGCTAAAAAAGAAAAGAAAAAACTCTGAACTATTTAAAAATTTTATAGCTCTAGTTAAATTATTTGTGTCTGTAAAAGTAATAACACAAAACTATCTAAAGCTCTAAAAATTTCAGTGTAAATTATTTTTGTTAAAAACTCTAAATTATCTAAACCTCTAAAAATTAAATCTATTTTATTATATTATTATATATTATATATATTAATTAAATATATAAAAATAAAATCTATTTGTTGTTAAAAATATTAAACTATCGAATCTCTAAAAATTTCAGTGCAAATTATTTGTTGTTAAAAACTCTAAACTATATAAAGATCTAAGAGTGAAAATTGTTTTTTGTTAAAAAACTCTAAACTATATAAAGCTCTAAAAATTTCAGCGAAAATTCTTGTTGTTAAAAAACTCTAAACTATATAAAGCTATAAAAATTTCAGTGAAAATTGTTTGTTGTTAAAAACTCTAAACTATATAAGGCTCTAAGAGTTTCAGTGAAAATTATTTGTTGGTAAAAAACTCTAAACTATCTAAGGCTCTAAAAATTCTTTTTTTTTAATTTATAACTTTAACTTTTTTTTGTCAGTACCGATTTGGGAACACAACGCACATCGCTAGCTCTTGTTAGCTATAAACTAGCAAAATATAGATAAAAAGAGATGCAAAATGAACCACCCTTATTAACGTATTTTTAAGCATCTAATTGTAAAAATCCTGCTTTCAACACTATCATATAAAGTTGGTATTTTAATTAAAAAATAATATTTTTTTAAATATTTTTTAAACAAAACAAATTTCAAATATTTAAAAATATTTGAAATTTGTTTTGATTTAAAATATTTTTCACTTAGTAAAACTAAATTACTAAAGTAAGTTTAAGAAAAAGTCTTTATTTGTATGTATATACAGCTCTTAATAATATAGATATTAAAAACATTTCTTGGTCAACAGTGGATAATACAAAAATAATCATTTTCTCTATTTAATACAAAATTTTACCTAATTCTGCAAGTGCTTCATTGTCATCTTCAATTTCATCATTATCAAATGACTCTCATTTTCATCATCATCAAGGGATGGCTAAAAAAAAGTATTAAAAGTATAACAAAAAATTTTTTTATTGATAACAAAAGTGCAAATAATTATCTAGAAATCAAAACCGTGTTTTATTATGATGAAAATGTTTGCTTCATACAATTTTTTTAAAAAATGACCTTTCCATCAGTCCAACCTTTTTTTAGAGCTTGTAAAAGACTGAGACGTAGCTCAAAAGTCTGTCCAGTGGATTCAGAAACAAGGGTAGCAAGAAATGATGTTTCCTGTAGAACAAGTTTAAACTTCTCATGCTGAGAAAGGAGTTTTCTTTTTGGAGCTACATGAAACTCTACAGATCTTAACTCATCAGCCATTATAGTCCTATTAAAAGCTCGTTGGTGCTGCCGATAGTACTTTAATGTCCACCGTTCAGCACATAAGTCAATATCAAATAAATTTATCCTAAGATCCTAATTAATCCTCTCGTTACGCATTGATGCTAGAACAACATAGAATTTATCCAGGAAATTTTCTAAGGAACTGTTGCAGTCAATCAATTCTTTTAATTTGCCATTGAAATTTTCAAGACGGTTGTTGGTGCTATTCATGAAATTTCCACTAGCAAAATTTAAACCAAGAACCCAATCAACACGAGTATTATGCCAGTTCTTGTTAAAATAATCTACAACAATAGTTGGAGAAGTTGAAATAAATATTCTATATAGTTCATCATAAACCTCCTCTGATGTAGCGTAAGCCAATTTCTAAATAAATTCTAAAGATGAAGTCTGTTCACCCAAGTTTGTTATCCCAAGTTTGGAAGTTATAATCTCACGATTGAAAGTTCTGTAAACAAAAGTGTGATGTTGGCTTATAAAAACAATTGAAAAAGAAAGTTTTTAAGATTTTATATGATCCATATTTATTTAAAAATTAACAATCATAATAAAAATCAGAAGGTCTCATTATCCATTAATCAACTAGCGCTAGTCACTTATGGGTAACTAATACTACCTCATGGTGTGAAATAAGCAGAGTAATAGAGAAACCCCTGAAAAAACACTACGTAAAATCTCTCTTTCTGTTAAGTATGTCTGTCATGAAGACTTTGGTACCCGAATTGTCTTTCGCCAAGCAATATTGAAACTCTTAAATCTTTCAACAAACCAACTTTAAAACAAATAATAAAAAAATAATATAGAGAGAAATACATACACACATATATGTATATATATATATATATATATATATATATATATATATATATATATATATATATATATATATATATATATATATACATATATATATGGCTGGTAGTCAAGTTTCCCGAACTCTGTGGTAGCTCTCAGAGAGGCTGATTCCAGCAACAGCTGAAAAATATCAAAGTACTAACATTGCCATGTTGGGCATGGATGGTGTCCCTGTTTGTACTTTTGGTGTCCATTGCCAAGGCCACATTGGAGCCCGTTCTTACGGCTTAGGGTTTATTAATAGAAATGAGGCAATTGCTTAGGCTATAAAACAAAGTACTGAGTACTATCTATGTTTCGAGTCAAGTTCTTTAATAAATTTAAATGAATAAAGTAACAAAAACTATAAAACACAAAAAAAACAGCCACCACCAAGTTTGCAAAACCTGTCATTCACAAATATTCGTGGTCTTCGAAGTAACTTTTCTTCTGTTGAAGTTATCTCTTGCAAAGTTCACCAGACCTACTTGCTCTTTGTGAGACTAATTTGAGTTCAGCTGTCTCATCTTGTGATCTTGATGTTGATGACTATCTTCCTTTAATTCGTAAAGACTCCAATAGTCACATGCTTGGCCTAGGCATTTACATTCATAAGAATTCACCCATTTGTCGGGAAACTAGGTTTAAATCCACAGACTAATCTTTTATATGCTTTCGTTTAGCACCACTTCACTCTATCACCTTTCTCTTTGTTCTTTATCGCTTTCCCTCATCTCAAGACTGCACTCTTCTTAAAGTTATTTCCGATCATATTGACCAAGCCCTCTTTCTTTATCCAACAGCCATAATTGTTGTTGTCTGGTGACTTCAATGTTCATCACACTGAATGGCTTGGCTCTAGTGTCAGTGACTCTGCAAGCATTAAGGCCCACAACTTTTGCCTTTCTCAATCCTTAACTCAAATAGTCAACTTTCCAACTCACTTTCCAGATAACCCGAGTCATTTACCTTCTCTACTCAACTTATGTCTTGTTTCTGATCCTAGTTAGTGCTCAGTTTCTACACACTCCCCCTTAGGTGCCTCTGATCATGGTTTGGTCTCTCTAAAACTATTATCTCATTCTTCTTTATCATCAGAATCTCCCTATCATCGTACATCTTACAACTACCTGAAAGCTGGCTGGGACTCTTTCTGTGATTTTCTTCATGATAGCCCCTGGGTAGAAATCTTTTGTCTTCCTATTGACAAATGTGATTATTACGAAACTTTGTGGATTCAGGCTGGCATGGAATCCTTTATTCCCTCTCAACAATTCCAGGTCAAACTTCACTCTTCTCCCTTGTTTTTCTTGCAATGTGCTGCTGCAATTGAAAATCGAAACCATTACTTCCATATCTATCAGCAAAACAATTCTCCAGAAAACAGACGCCTGTTTATTACTGCTAGGAACCATTGTAAAAAAATTTTGTCTAAGGCTGAAGCCCACTATTCTCAGATCATGAAATCTTGTATTTCATCACAAAAGTTAGGCTCTTGTGACTTCTGGAGAATCTTTATTAGTATAAACAATAAGGGCAAGTCTGTAATTCCACCTCTTTTATATGGTTCAGACTTTGTCACCTCACCTAAAGACAAAGCTGAACTGTTTGCTAAGAACTTTTCATCAATATCATCTATTGACTCCCCTAGTTGCGCTCTACCTGATATAGCTGTCAAACAGGTTGATCCATTGCTCGACATCCATATCACTCCAACTTCTGTATCTAGAGTGATTTCCTGCTTAGACTCTTCTACAGCTAGCGGCATGGACAAAATACCTGTTATAGTCTTGCAAAAGTGTTCTCCGGAGCTGTCGTCTATCCTTTCAAGACAATTTAACAAGAGCTTATCAGAGTCTTTTTTTCTAGCCTGCTGGAAAGCAGCATCTGTTATCCCTATTTTCAAAAATTCTGAAAGCGATCTGATTTATCTAACTACCGTCTCATTAGTCTTCTTCTTATCCTAAGCAAGGTTTTTGAATCTTTAATTAACAAACATTTAATCCCTCATCTTTAATCTTATAACTAACTTTCTGATCATTAATATGGATTTGCTGATTTGCTAACAGTAATAACCGATAGGTTTTATTGTGCATTAGATAAATGCACAATAAAACCAAAGAGAGGTTAGGGTTATTGCTCTTAAAGTGTTTAATAAAGTTTTGTTTAACATAAGTTTTGTCTTAAGGCATGTCTTGTCTTGGTCCGTAATCTTTCTTCTTATGGTGTACCTGGAAACATCTTTACAATTATTTAATCCTTTCTTTCTAATTGTATATATAGTATATAAAAATATATAAATAATATGTGCAAAATTAGGTGGAGAGGTTAAGGTTATTGCTCTTGACATTTTTTAAGCGTTTAATAAAGTTTGACATACTGGTCTTGTCCATAAGCTTTCTTCTTATGGTGTATCTGGAAACATCTTTACGAATATTGAATCCTTTCTATCCAATTGTAGTATAAAAGCTGTCCTTGATGGACAGCACTCTTCTTCTTATTCTGTATCCTCAGGGGATCTTCAAGGTTCAATCCTTGGCCCTATATATTTTTTAATTTACATTAACGATCTTCCAGATACTCTCACATCAAAGGTGGCATTGTTTGCTGATGATGCTACCATTTATTCTTGTCACAATAAAAAGCCAACTCTCTCTGATTGCTTGCAGGGGGCATTTGAGCTTGAAATGGATCTCACTTCAGTTACAGCATGGGGCTCACAGTGGCTGGTGAACTTTAATTCAGAAAAAACTAATTTTTTTTCAGTCAATCAGTATTGCAATAATTTAGATCTTCCTATATTTATGAAGGGTAATGTACTTGATGAGTCATCTACCCTTCATGTTCTAGGATTAACTCTCACTTCTGGTCTTTCTTGGGAACCTTTTATCAAATCCGTTACAAAATTAGCATCTGCTAAAGTTGCATCTCTTTATCCGGCTCGACGCTTTCTTACTCTGGATTCTATTCTCTATCTCTATAAATCTCAAATCTGGCCTTGTATGGAATACTGTTGCCATATTTGGGGCGGATCTCCTAATGATACCCTTTCTCTTTTAGACAAGGTGCAAAAACGCATATTAAACATAGTTGGACCTGCTCTTGCAGCCAACCTTCAACCTCTCTCACATTGTCGTAATGTTGCTTCTCTTTCTCTTTACAAATACTATAATGGGCACTGCTCAAAAGAGCTAGCGTCTCTTGTGCCATTTACTAAAATTCATTCTCATGTTACTAGTCATTCAATTAAATCTCATCCTTTTTTTTTTACTGTTCCTAAGTGCTCCAAAAACTCTTATTTATCTGGTTTTTTTCCTCGAACATCAGAATTCGCTTCCTTCATCTTGCTTTCCTGATTTATATAATTTGCAATCTTTTAAGTCATCTGTCAATCGTTATCTTGCTCTACAACCTTCAACCTTTCTCTTCCAGTAACTTCCAACACTAATTAGTGGTTGCTTGCAGCCTTGTTAGAAGCAAAGATGCTAATATATATATATATATATATATATATATATATATATATATACATATATTTTTTAACAATTTTCTTTTTTTTAGATCATCACTGCTTTTCTGGTCTTTTAGAATTACACGGCGCATCCATCTAATCATCGTACTTTCTGTCTTTTCTAAACGCTGAACATCATCAACCTTTATTGCCCATGTTTCACTCCCATACATCATAACACTAGAAAGTCACTAGCCATTCTTCAATACCAAAACACCTTAAAATCCACCACACCACCTCAATTGGAACTCTGTCAAAATCTAGGTCAATAAATGCTAGGTCAAAAGCTAGGTCAATAAATCTTTTTTAAACTAGCCTTACAATAAAAACAGCATCTGTCGTTCCGTTTCCTGGCCTCAAACCAACTGAATGTTATTGATAAATACACTGCTCATTATTTCGTTTTCAATAATTTTTTCTAAAATCATCATTACCTGGTCTAGCAATTTGATTCCTCTATAAAAACCTCTGAAGATCAGACATTCAATGAAAACCTACATCACCTGAAGCTTTCAACACCTCTTCCAATACACCAGAAGGACCAGCAGCCTTACCTAACTGAGCTTTCTTAATAGGTATTTCACTTCATTCATGTTGCCTGTTCTGCTGGCTCACTAACCTTATTCACTGCAGACACAGCAGAGCCTTCTTCTATCCAAACTCTTTATTTAGCAAATTTTTTAAATGACTTATCTACCTTGCTTTTACCTCAACTTCATTTATAAATTTTTTACTACCTCTTTGATATAGCCTTCTCCCATAACATCTCTATTCAAGCATCTCACATATTAGTATCTTACTTAATAAATTTTGCTCATCTAATTGAGCTTTGTATATGGCTTTTTTTGACTTGCGCTCTGCTACAGAATACAGAAGCCTATCATCTTCATTTCCAGACTTTTTCTGGATGTTATGCAATATCCTATTTTCTTATATAACTTTAGCCACTTTTTCATACCACTGCCAGGATTTTTTTGCGACATTGAAGACCACTTTTTCTTTCCATATACTTCATCAGATACATTAACAAGGCATTTCTTCATTTTTTTCCACATACTTTCCACATTTCTGATCCATATTTCTGATCTACCTTTCTGATTCCACATTTCTAATCCACATACTTTCCACATTTCCACTGATCTGATTTCCTTTATTGCTTTAATTTTCTTTTCAAAGTGTTTACACACTTCATCTTCTTTCAATTTCCAAATTCTGCAATCACAAAGATCTCTTTTCTTCAGATTTTCCACCAACATGTCACAAAAAATTTATTTGTGCTGTGGAATATAAGCCTCACTTGGCATTATTCTTATGTTACTTGCCTATTTTCCATGTTGCTTTCTGATTTAGATTTATTTCACTTGTGCCTCAAAACCACATGACTCATAAACTATTTTATGTTAATCCTTTTTGGTTAACCATATATTACAGACTGTCAATCCCATAGTATCAGAAAATTCCAACAACATCTCTCCTTCAGCATTTCTGATGCTAAATCCCTTTCCACCATGCCTCAAAACCATCTGAAGCCACACCAACATACCAATTTAAGTCTCAACATATTATCGACTTCTCATTCTCACCAATATTCTTCAAAATATTACCTAGAACAATGAAGAATCCTTTTCTTTACTGTATTACCTGTTTGAGACTCGGAAAAGTCTCAGACAGGAAAACTTAAAAAAAAGAACTTTTTTTTAATTTTACAGGTATATTGCCCTTAAAAAAGACAACAAATTTAAAATAGCTTAAAATATTTTGGAAAGCCTATTTTTTTTAAAGTAATTTTTTAAAATTTTGTTTAAAGCCATTTAATTTCTTCCTGGGGGTTGAAAACAGTAATTAAATTTTAAATGTTTTTATTTGTAATTGAAATTGATCTATTTTAGGCAAGGTGCCCTTAAAAAGACAATCTTATTATTGTTGATGTTTCCTTAACGATTAACTCAATTGGGGAGATATTTTGCATGGTATTATCTGCCTAGTATAGGTATCTTATAATAGAAAAAAATCTGGAATTATTTAATGATTTTATGAAATAATTAGAAAAGTCATGAAATTTAACCCAAATAACACTTTTCGTAATGAGCATTAGGAAACTGTTTTTTTAAAACTATTTTATTAATATTTTATTTTTTTCTTTCCTTTATATCTTAAAGTTTATTTTGCGATACTAACCACTGAAGAAAAAGATACTATGGTTGAGTATGTGTGATGTAAAAATTGGAATTACTAAAGTATGAACAGAAAAAAACTAAAAAATCTTATTAAGGATGTGTAAAAAATTCAAGATAAATGAAAAGATAAAAGGAAGAAGAAAGAATAATAAAAAAATAAAAGGAAGAAGAAAGTTATGCTATGGAAAACTTGTTTGAAGAAAAGGTAAACATTTTCTATTGTATTATTCAATATAGAAACTGTAAGTTTCTGTGTCTATGTCAGTTTAAAACAAATTTACAGAAAAAAGAACATCAAAAATAAGTACAGTGCTCTATCATGTAAATTATTTATATATAATACTGTATTAAATTACTGATTGTATCCATGAAATAGCCTGCTCTAATTTAGGCAATAATAAATTTGTCAATAACAAAAGTAAAAAGTATGTTTTTACAGGGTTTTGGAACTAGATTAAATGAGTTCATTAAAATAAGTCAGAAATGCTAATATAGATTTAAAAATATGAAATTTGTTCCAATTTAGTTTTTAAAGAAAAAATTTTAAAGAATGTTCATTATGTTTTAGATGATCTTTCAAAAGAATCAGTGATTTGTGACATCATGATTGAAGACAATCAAGAAGTAACTGGTCTTTGGACTGGTCAAATTGACAGAACAGTTCAATGAAACACCACAATTTGTTAACTATGGTGTTAATAGTTCAGCTATAGGATTAGTATATGATGGGTGTAATGAAAACTGTCAAAAAATGATTTGACATTATCGTGAATGTCTTACAAAAAAACCAATGAGGTCGCTATCTGGTACATTATACTAAAAATAACTTTAAACTTTAGATTATTATATTATGTTATATAGTAGTAGATATTAAAACCTATTTTATAAATTTTATTTTCTATAAGAACTTAATAGTACATTTTCAATTTTCTTAATAGTACATTTTCAATTTAATAGTACAATTTCAACATTTTAAGTGTACATTTTCAAAAAAATGACAAATTTTTACTGCTTAATCTATTACTTAGATGAAAAATGCACCTGCCATGTAATATTTAATTTTCCCAGTCTCATTTAGCAATTCTCGTTGAAGTAATTTAATGTTAGCTTTCAAACCTAACAAGGTTTCTGCTTTAGCAATAGCATAATCAGGTAGTCTTCTTTGATTAGGTAAGTGTTTATAGAAAATCTATTATAAAAAAACATTATTTATTCTTTATAATACATTAAAAATAGATTGTGATGTGTAGAAGTTGGTATTTGCAAGAGATAATATTTCAAAAAAAATTAATGATACAGTGAACTCTTGATATCTCAAACCTCTAAGGGACCGAGAAAAATAGTTTGAGTTGGTGAATGTTTGAGTTATGGAGACATTTTTTAACACAAACCTTTGTCAATAGGTAAAAAAATTTGAGTTATCAAAAGTTTTTATCTCAAAGGAAAAATAATACATTATAAATTATAAAATTTTCTGTCGTTCTGTCTTAGTTTTGAATAAACACCTCTATTAATTATTATAATTACAATTAAAGTTACACAGCTCAGATATGAACCATAGGTTCATCATTAGCTAGCAAGCTAGCTCGTATAGCTGCAATAATATAGCCATGGAAAATAATGTACTGTGGTAACTATGTGAGTTGCTGGTCTATTTGTTTTGAAACTGTCAATAGTAGAGGCATTGATAACATCATTCGGCAGAGCATTCCAAGTATTTGCAATTGTTATTCCAAGTATTTGCGATTGATTGATTCCAAGTATTTGCAATTGTTATTCCAAGTATTTGCGATTGTTGAAAAAGTCAAGTCGAACGAGCCAGTTGCTATTAAATTCACGATAGAAGCATTTGCGATGACCATAGATGGGAGGAATGTATATTGGGTCAATATGCCAGTTGATTAATTCAGTTTTATTTTCAATTTTGAAATTTTGGATAAGGTCGCCACATTTTCTTCTGTCACTTGGTGAAGTTAGTCCAAGTATATCACATCTTGTTTTGTAATCAAGGTGCTTTAATTCATGAGGTTTTTTTGTGGCACGATGTTGAATTTGTTCAATTTCAGTAATTTTTTTTTTAAGGTGAGGGCAACAGGTGGTGATAGGATATTCTAGATGTGGACGTACATATGTTGTATAGAGGTTTTTCCAGATTTTTACAACTTTGCTAATAAAGGTATGCTTCAACATACCTAAGACTTTGTTAGCTTTAGCAGCAGCGGTGAACACTTGACTTTTGTACTTTAAATCAACAGATAGTTGAACACCAAGGTCTTTTTCCAATGTTGTTGTTTCTAGCTGGATTCTTTTGACTCTGCTATTTGGATTGGTTGATGTGCATAACTTTACATATTTTGATGTTAAGTTGAATGAGCCGTAATTGGATCCAATTGACAATATTATTAATGTCACCTTGCAGACCAAGTTTGCTTTCTAAAGTGTTAACTACACTGAGGACTTTTGTGTCAACTGCGTACATTTTGCATTTATTTTTGCTGTTAATGTATTTTGGTAAGTCAATAATATAGACTATAAACAGTGTTGGACCAAGAAATAAGCCCTGATGAATGCCACAAGTTACCTGTTTCCAATCTAATGCAACATTACCAAAGAGGGCACGTTGTGTTCTGTTAGAAAGAAAGGCATTAATCCAATTTAAAACATTTCCACTAATTCCATAAGATTCAAGCTTTTTTAGTAACCTTTCGTGAGGAACTTTGTCAAATGCTTTGGCAAAATTGAGAAATAAGGCGTGTTGTATTTGTTAAATATATTTAGCAATGTTTATGTTAATATTGTATTTGTTAGGAATTTACTTTATATTAGTAATTGTAGTATTGTAAATATCCTTGAAATGTTAACATTAATTTCAGAATATATTTTATTTGATTTATGCACAAAAATAGTTTATGAGTAATTCCATGTCAATTGAGCCAGGTCATGTCACCATACATCTCAGATTTTGCTGATTTTTATACAGTTGAGAGTACTTAGTAAAACAAAAAATCCTTGAAAATTTTAGCTTCTAGCTCCAAGAGGATCATGAAATATGATCATTTTACTTTTAACTGATCTTGGCCAGGCCCCTCTTGTCCCCTCAGAAGTGTGACCTTTGTTTAAAGGTTCCAAGTCGCATAGCTTTAAAAATATTTGATCTTTTAACTTAAAAATTTGTACCTGGCTATTTTCAGGGTCGAAGAATCCAATGAAATAATCAGAAATGTAAAAAAATTATTTTTAAGTACTTGTAATTATCAATTTAAATAAATTTCGGCAATTTTTTATATACCTGATTTTGATGTTCAAGAAAGCCATGTGGCCTTGATGATATAAAAAAAAAATTGTACACATTATTCTATGTTTAATGATCTTTCAGAAAACATAAAAATTTTGATCTGCAAGTATATGGATTTCCATATATGGTTAACGGGGCACAGGCCCCACTATTTTGTTGCAGAATCTTGCCATACATTTTTCACTACCTTTCAGACTAGCTGGAACGATGAAAATTTTTGTATTTATGTAGTGTCAATAAATGTGCATTTTAAAATTAAAAAAAGGCCCAAGACACTAGGGGAGGGGGCTGGGGGGATGTGTCCCACTTTTTTGACCGGAATCTTGAGATGAATTTTTCAGTATCTTTCAGACAAGCGTGAGCTTTGAAACTTTCAGCATTTGTGTAGTCCTGATGAACATGCATTAAAATAGTTTCAGGTCAGACGACTAGAAGGTCCATGGGGCTGGGGCACCAGGGACCATGCCCCACTTATTTCCTCAAAAAAAAAATTTTTTTTTTTTTTTTAACACATTTTAACACATGAAACTATTGTCTTCAAAAAATTTTTTTAGTTTTTTTATTTTTAACAATGTTAAACATATCTTTGGTAACATTGCTTCCACAAATTTTTGTGAAATAAATTGCTTCCACAAATTTTTGTGATTTATATTTGTTCAATTTGGTTTTTGCTCATTCTATGTTCAATGATCTTTCTTAAAATGTTTTAAGAAAGTTAATGTTTATAAGAATTTTGATTTGCATGTATAAGATTAAAAACAGTCTAAAATAATGGTTTTACCAGAATTTTATTTTGTATAATTTAAAATTTTAATTAAAAAAGATTAATATATTTTAATGCTAAAATGGTAACAGCAAGTTGCTTAATTAACTTCCAACAGAAAAAAACATCCTGTCATAACATTATATCAATAAAAAAGAAATTTATCAATTTTTCAAAATCATTATTTTATTTGATATTTGCTAATTCTAAAATGTTAACAGCAAGTTATTTTATTAAATAAGAACTATTTACAGTAACAAAAAACATCCTGTCATTACACTAGTATAGAAGAAATTTGTTACCTATTAAAGTCATCATTAACATTTTTATCATAAACAAATTGATTATAATTAAACTTTGTGAAATGGAAACTTTCTTTTTGTCAAAGTAAGATAAAAGAAATCAATCACTATTTAGTTTTGTATTACCATGGTGATTGCTTAAGTTGCTTTCATTGAATTAATTACTATTGGTTTCTCATATTTAAATTAATCTCAAAATGTTTTTAGTGTTACAGTAAGAATGGATTCATGTGATTTTGGAAAAAAATTAAATGATACTTGTCATAAACTAAGTTATGTAGAAAGACTGATTTAAAGAAATTTGATTGCTATAGAGAAGATGCCAGAGAAGAATTTATTTGGAGATCTGGAATAACAGATGATAAAATTTTAACAATCTGCCTTCATCATGAAAAGATTTTTGGTACAAACTTTGAAAAGAAGCACACAAAATGTTGCAATTTATTGGACAAGCATAAATCAAAAAAAAATGCAATCAAAGGTAAATATTGTTGAAAAAAAATTATTGTAAAATATTTTTTGAATAATGAAATTAAAATCTACTAGTTTATAAAAGTTTGAAAAAAAGCTGATCTGGTTATGCAATGTATATGGAAATAAGTACAAATAATTTTCATATTCATAGGTAATTACTAAAATCAAATTGTTCTTTTCTTTTCAGGGAGTCATAATAATAACATTAGACATGGCAAAGCAATTGAGAATTAATTTTCCAAATGTTGTGCCTGGATATCAACTTTGTCGGAGCTGCTTTGACGCTATAATCAGTAAATTTCATGAACAAGATAATTGTGAATTTGAGGAATCTATTTCATGTGCTACTTTTGAAAAGTTATGAGAGGCATTAAATGTTAGTTTGGAAACAATAGGTGTATCCCCCATAAAACTTCATGGCATTCCAAAGCATCAACGGCTATCTGTTGCTAAAAGTAAAGTTATAAAAATAATGTCAAAGTATGAAGAGCATATTTCAAAAGTATATAATGATAGGGAAGAAGAACTGAAACATAAAATTCCTCATACGAAAATTATTGACAAAAGTAAATGTGATGATTTAGACAAACTAACAGCAAAAATAAAAAAAAAGTTAATTGTTTCTGACCAAAAAACTAAAAATCAGTTATTAACATTTACACCCGAGTCTTGGTCAAGAAATTTTGCTGCAAGATATTTCAACGTCACTATATACCAAATTAAAGAAGCGCGCAAACTAAAGAAAATAAGTGGGATTTTTTCAGTTCCAGGCACTAAGAAAGGAAAAACATTTTCAGAAATAACATTAAATAGATTCAACAATATATACCATGATGAAGAATTTACTAGACAAATGCCTGGTAAAAAAGATTACGCAAGTATTGGTAGAAAACAACACATGCAAAAGCGTCTTATTTTATGTAATCTTAAAGAACTTTATGTTTCTTTTAAAACTAAATATCCTCAAGAAGTTATTGGATTTTCTTAGTTTTGCAGTTTAAGACCAAAATGGTGTATAACTGTTGGAGCATCAGGCACTCATTCTGTTTGTGTATGTACCCTCCATTAAAATGCAATACTCTTGACCAATGCTATACAAATGATCTATCAGACAACAACTATTGAAGAATACAAATTGATGTTATCAGAGGCAATAAACAAGTTAACAGCTCATTCCTACATTGCAAAATGTCAATCAAGATACCTAAAGCAACAAAAGGAAAATTTAGCAAAAAACTGCTGTATTGTCTTAGTTAACTTTGCAGAAAACTTCACTTTTGTGATTCAAGATGAAATCCAAAGTTACCATTGGTGCAAAAGTCAATGCACATTGCACCCTGTTGCCCTCTATTTATTAAACGAAAATGACCAACTTGAAGAAAAATCGTTTTGTTTCATGTAAGAAGATAATGAGCATGACACTGGTTTTGTGTATGAAGTTCAAACACAAATAGTTAACTATTTAAAAAAATATCATCCTAAAATTTCAAAGATTCTTTATTTTTCTGATGGTTGTGCTGCACAGTATAAAAACCACAAAAACCTTTACAATATCTGTCTCCATAAAAATGATTTTGACATTGATGCAGAGTGGACATTTTTTGCTACAAGTCATGGTAAGTCATCGTGTGATGGTATTGGTGGCATTGTAAAACGATTAACTACAAATGCAAGTCTACAAAGGCCCGTAAATGACCAGATATTGAATTGTAACAAAATGTTTGACTACTGTACTAACAATATTAAAAGGATTATTTTTTTCAAGATTGAAAAAGAAAGACTGACAGAATTGCGCACCACTTTGAGCTATCATCAATTTAAACCAGAATCTATAGATACTATAAGCTTTAAACGAACAAGTGAAGATGTTCATATAACAGGCATTTTTTCTTTTTCTGGTATTCAAAGTTCTCAAAATGATCAGCAAATTAACATTGATGCCTTGAAATTTAGTGAAGTTATTATGTGTAAATATGATGCGTTTGATTGGATTGGTATGATCAATGAAGTTGATAATATAGAGCAAGATGTTATGGTAACATTTATGCACCCGCACGATACTTTTAATAAACTTTTCTGGCCATCTAGAGTAGATGAGTGTTGGGTTCCAATTACCAAGTATAAATGATGCACCTGTAACAACAAATAGACGTTTATATACTTTGACCGTCAATGCATCTAAGCTAATCTTAGCATTATCTTGACAATTTCTTTTTTTTGTATTTTATTTTGTAAATAATGAAGTAAAACGGAACAAGCATAAAGCAATAAAATATTTAAATACAATATTTTCAAAGTTATCTTAAATTTAAGACAAAAAAAAATTTTTTTTTTTAAAAATAAGCGGGGCATGGTCCCCAGTGTCCCAGCCCCATGGACCTTCTGGTCATCTGACCTGAAACTATTTTAATGCATGTTCATCAGGACTACACAAATGCTGAAAGTTTCAAAGCACCAACTAGTCTGGAAGATACTGAAAAATCCATCTCAAGATTCCGGTCAAAAAAAGTGGGGCACATCCCCCCAGCCCCCTCCCCTAGTGTCTTAGGCCCTTTAAAATGCACATTTATTGACACTACATAAATACGAAAATTTTCATCGTTCCAGCTAGTCTGAAAGGTTGTGAAAAATGTATGGCAAGATTCTGCAACAAAATAGTGGGGCCTGTGCCCCGTTAACCATATATGGAAATCCATCTACTTGCAGATCAAAATTTTTATGTTTTCTGAAAGATCATTAAACATAGAATAATGTGTACAATTTTTTTTTTTTTATATCATCAAGGCCACATGGCTTTCTTGAACATCAAAATCAGGTATATAAAAAATTGCCTAAATTTATTTAAATTGATAATTACAAGTACTTAAAAATAATTTTTTACATTTCTGATTATTTCATTGGATTCTTCGACCCTGAAAATAGCCAGGTACAAATTTTTAAGTTAAAAGATCAAATATTTTTAAAGCTATGTGACTTGGAACCTTTAAACAAAGGTCACACTTCTGAGGGGACAAGAGGGGCCTGGCCAAGATCAGTTAAAAGTAAAATGATCATATTTCATGATCCTCTTGGAGCTAGAAGCTAAAATTTTCAAGGATTTTTTGTTTTACTAAGTACTCTCAACTGTATAAAAATTAGCAAAATCTGAGATGTATAGTGACATTTTTGAAATTTTCTGGCTAAATTGACATGGAATTACCCTTATGACATATTTTGGAATTTGTAAAGGCTATTAAACTATAATAATAAGTTCTAACAAGCTATTTACAGTTTTTATGATTGCTAGTGAGGGTTCGAGGGGAACTCAAAAGTACTACCAGTTACTGAAAGTTCAAATATCCAGGGGTCAAGATATCAGAAATTCACAGAATTTATTTATAAAATAACAAAAATTCAAAAACATCATACTTAGTTACCAAAAACCGAAAAATATATAAGCTTGTATAGCCACAATCTATAATTCAATCACACCCACAAATCAATTTGAATCAAAAACTTCATAAAAACTTCCAATAACGAATTTTCAATTTAATTTTTAATAAGATTTTTTAATTTGATTATGAATTAAAAAGAATTTATTTAAAAACAATTTAGAGCTCTTCATAGCAGCAGATGCACACTAAATAAAATACATTTTGAAGTAAGTTGTTTAAAATTTCAAGATTATGGTTTTCAAATAATACATATATATGTATATATATATATATATACATATATATATATATAAATATATATATATATATATATATATATATATATATATATATATATATATATATATATATATATAAATATATATATATATATATATATATATATATATATATATATATATATATATATATATATATATATATATATATATATATATATAATTAACGTCTTCGCTTTCAACAAGGCTGCATGCAACCACTAATTAGTGTTGGAAGATACTGGAAGAGAAAAGATGAGGATTGTAGAGCAAGATAACGATTGACAGACAACTTAAAAGATTGAAAATTATATGAACCAGGAAAGCAAGATAAAGGAAACGAATTCCAAAAAACTGATGTTTGAGGAAAAAAACTAGACGAATAGGAGTTTTTGGAGCATTTAGGAACAGTAACATAAAAAAGATGAGACTTAATTGAATGACGAGTAACACAAGAATGAATTTTAGTAGATGGTACAAGAGTCGCTAGCTCTTTAGAGGAGTGACCATTATACTATTTGTAGAAAAGAGAAAAAGAAGCAACATTACGACGATGTGTCAGAGGTTGAAGGTTGGCTGCAAAAGCAGGTCCAACTATGTTTACAATGCGTTTTTGCACCTTGTCTAAAAGAGAAAGGGCATCATTAGAAGATATCCACCCCAGATATGGCAACAGTAATCCATACAAGGCTGGATTTGAGATTTATAAAGATAGAGAATAGAATCCAGAGTAAGAAAGTGACAAACTCGATAAAGAGAAACGACTTTTAGCAGATGCTAATTTTGCAACGGAATTGATATAAGGTTTCCAAGAAAAATCAGAAGTAAGAGTTATTCCTAGAAGATTAAGGGTAGAAGACTCATGGAGTACATTACTGTTCATAAATATAGGAAGGTCTGAATTAGAGAGATTAAGTGTTTGTTAATTAAAGATTCAAAAACCTTGCTTAGGATAAGAAGAAGACTAATGGGACGGTAGTTAGATAAATCAGATTGCTTTCCAGAATTTTTGAAAATAGGGATAACAGATGCTGCTTTCCAGCAGGCTAGAAAAAAAGACTCTAATAAGCACTTGTTAAATAGTTTTGAAAGGATAGACGACAGCTCCGGAGAACACTTTTGCAAGACTATAACAGGTATTTTGTCCGGGCCGCTAGCTGTAGAAGAGTCTAAGCAGGAAATCACTTTAGATACAGAAGCTGTGGTGATACCGATGTCGAGCAGTGGATCAACCTAATTGACAACATATCAGGTAGAACGCAACTAGTGGAATTCTTGGCAAACAATTCAGCTTTGTCTTTAGGTGAGGTGACAAAGTCTGAAACGTACAAAAGAGGTGGAATTACAGACTCGCTCTTATTATTGATACTAATAAAGATTCTCCAGAAGTCACGAGAGCCTAATTTTTGTGATAAAATACGAGATTTTATGATCTGAGAATAGCAGGCTTTGGCATGAGATAAAACCTTTCTACAATGGTTCCTAGTAGTAATAAACAGACGTCTGTTTTCTGGAAAATTGTTTTGCTAATAGATATGGAAGTAATGGTTTCCATTGACAATTGCAGCAGCACAATGTGAGGAAAACCATGGAGAAGAGTGAGGCTTGACCTGGAATTTGAGAGGGAATGAAGGATTCCATGGCAGCCAGAATCCACAAAGTTATGTAAGAACCACATTTGTCAACAGGAAGACCAAAGATTTCTACCCAGGGGCCATCATGAAGAAAATCACAGAAAGAGTCCCAGTCAGCTTTCAGGTAGTTGTAAGATGGACAATGATAGGGAGATTCTGATGATAAAGAAGAATGAGATAATAGTTTTAGAGAGACCAAACCATGATAGGAGGCACCTAAGGGTGAGTGTGGTGAAACTGAGCACTGACTAGGATTAGAAACAAGACATAAGTCGAGTAGAGAAGGTTAACAGTTTGGGTTGTCTGGAAAGCGAGTTGGAAAGTTGACTATTTGAATTAGGGATTAAGAAAGGCAAAAGTTGTGGGCCTTAATGCCTGCAGAGTCACTGACACTAGAGCCAAGCTATTCAGTGTGATGAACATTGAAGTCACCAACAAAAACAATATTGGCTGTTGGATAAAGAGAGAGGGTTTGGTCAATATGATCAAAAATAACAACAAGAAGAGTGCAGTCTTGAGATGAGGGAAAGCGATATAGAACAAAGAGAAATGGGATAGAGTGAAGTGGTGCTAAATGAAAGCACATAAAAGAGTAGTCAGTGGATTCAAACCTAGTTTCCCGACAAATGGGTGAATTCTTACAAATGTAAATGCCTAGGCCAAGCATGTGACTATTGGAGTCTTTACAAATGAAAGGAAGATAACCATCAACACTAAGATCACAAGATGAGACAGCTGAACTCAAATTAGTCTCACAAAGAGCAAATAGGTCTGGTGAACTTTGCAAGAGATAAAACTCAACAGAAGAAAAGTTACTTAGAAGACCACCAATATTGGTTAATGATAGGTTTAGCGAAATTGATGATGACTGTGGCTTTTTGTGCTTTATAGTTTTTGTTACTTTGTTCATTTTTAAATTTGATAAAGAACTTGATTTGAAACATAGATAGTACTTAGTACCTCATTTCCACTAATAAATCCTAAGCTGTAAAAAAGACAATGGACACCAAAAGTGCAAACAGGAACACCATTCATGCGCAACATGGCACTGTTACTACTCTAATATTTTTTAGCTGTTGATGGAATCAGCCTCTCTGAGAGCTACCACATAGTTTGGGAAACTTGACTACCAGCCGGCCTCAGAACCATAAAACTGAGTTTTAGAGCTGCACCCTCATTTAGAGATAATAGAATGAGTTGAATAGTCATAAAAACAGAGACACAAGCAAAACCCATGCATCGAATCAAGAAGATCCAGTGTTTAACATCCTAAACTGGCAACAATGTATTAAAAATACATCTGCGCCAGCCTAATAAATTGAGAAGGGGTGCAAGGCTGGTCAACAGATAGAATCTGTTTACCCATTAAATATATATATAATTATCAAATTATGTTTTTTTTTTTTTTTTTTTTTTAAATTTGCATTTACTTCCAAAAAGGCTGCAAGCAACCACTATTAAGTTGGGAGTTACTAGGAAAAGAAAAGAACAGAGTTATAGAGCAAGGAAACGGTTGAAAGAAGACTTGAAAAGTTAAAGGTTGTATGAGTCAGGAAAACATAAAGATGGGAGAGAGTTTCAAAGGATTGAAGTGCGGGGAAAAAAACTAGATGAATAAAAGTTTTTAGAGCATGCAGGGACAGATACAGTAAATGAATGAGACTTAACTGAATGACGAGTTAAACGAGAATGAATTTTAGTTGATGGAACTAGAGATGATAACTCCTTTGAGCAGTGACCATGATAGCATTTGTAGAAAAGAAAAAGAGATGTTTATAACCCGCAGTAGTTTTGACAATTATAATTTTATAATAATAAAAAAATAATGAAATTCTAAAAAAGTTTTTTTTTTGTCTATATAAGAAATTGTAAAATAATGCTATTTATAAAACATATTTTAAGTATAAATAAAAATAATTTACTTCAGATACTTCGTGATTATGTGTATTGTTTAAGTCTTGCAAGATTAATGTTTGTCCATCCTCCAATGCCTGAAAATGTAGGTAGAAAGGGCAATTATTCTTATATGTCCTACAAAAAAAATGTATCAATTAGATGCTTATTTCATAAATTAAATAGGCAAAAATAAAGTATTTGTATTGCTAATAAAAAGTTCTATGTAATAAATTATATATGTATTTCTAAATCAAAAAAATTATTTATTATGAAATAAATCCAGTAAACTGCTGATAACTCAAACCTTCAGGGAAGCCAAGAAATTAGTTCAAGTTTGCAAGCGTTCTAGTTATCAGGATATTTCACAATTCAAACTTTTACAGATAAGTAAAAATAATTCAAGTTATCAAAAGTTTTTTTTTTATTCAATCTGAAATGGTAAATAAAATAAAATCTTCATTGCAACTTTTCTAAATTGTAAAAATTGACATGTTAACAAACTGTTTGCTTTATAAGTTTCAGTAATACAACAGCAAATAGTTCCAATGCTTTTATAACAGCAACTTAGAATTGCAACATTGATCAGATCGGAAAGAGTAATAGATATAAAGCATTTATAGCAGTTAATTAAAAGCAATAATAAATATAAATAAAATAGAAATAAAAATATAAATGAAAACATAAATTTTGTTTTCATTTATATCTTTATTTCTATCTTATTTTTATTTATTATTGCTTTTGATAAACTGCTATAAATGCTTCATATCTATTGCTCTTTCCGATCTGATCAATGTTACGAAGACGTTACTGAGACATAAGGAGATTTTATATTTTATGATCTATTTTGAAAATAGATCATAAAATATAAAATCTCCTTATGTCTCAGTTTTGAAGTAATATATTTTTTGATTGATATTATAGAAATCAAAAAAGTTTAATGTAATGAAAGAAAACTATTTTTAATAAGATTTTGTTAATATTTTTCTTCTAAAGTTCAATTTATTGGGATATTATCAGCCACAGGGACAAAAAAAAGGGTTTGACTCAGGGAATTTTCGAGTTATCAAGGGGTTTGAGTTATCAACATAGTGATTTTTGTGAGAAAGTGTGAGGGGGAGTTCAACAGGAATGTTAAAACACTTTGAGTTACTAAAAGTTCAATATATCTGCAGTGTGCTGTTTTTATTAATAACCTACATAAACAAATGTTTTTGTTTTTTTCTGTTGTTTTTTTTTGAACTGTTACAGTACAAATTATATTTTTTATAATAAAAATATTATAAAATCTATGACTTTGTGTATATTGTTTTAATGTTTTACAATTGTTTTTATTTAAATATACTTTATAATTTTTTGAGTATCTCACTAAACTGTTATAATATCTAGCATTATATTTATTTTGGATTTATTTGAACACTATTTTTCTATTTTTCAGGTTTAACTCTTAATATTTATTAATTCTTAAGATTAATTCATTTTTAACATTTTGAAAAACAATTCTTACATGCATCAGATTGCACAAGAAGCTAAAGAATACATAGGAAATACCATTACCCTGAAAACTTTTCTAAAGATATGAACACTAGCTAAGATTATGGGAATTAAGTTCTTTCTATTTGGGAAAAACTGAAATTTTTATCAGTGGTGGAGATAGAAGATGTCTACGAAATTGCAACTTTTGTAGTAATATCTTACATGCCTTAGTTTCTTAAGTCATCTATAATAATTCATACACAATCTAAGAAAGACTTAAAACAAAAATTTAAATTTAAAGTAAAAAAAAAAAAAAAAAAAACCATAAGAAAGAGAGAAAATGTTTAAACCTGGGCAAGTTTAACCACTTATAGTTTTTAATATTATTATTTTTATTACTGCTTTTTTGTAACTTTCAGCTTTTCATTTTTACTGTCTAACTTGAATTATACACTAAAACTAGAATTAGTTTTGTTTATAATATTATTTTTATTACTGTTGTTGTTATTGTTATCATTGTTGTTTATAAAAATTTTAAAAGCTCAGTTTTAGATATATTGCTTACATTACCACTATTATTATCATTATTATATATTATTAGCATTACAAGGGGTTTAATTCATATAAGTTTATAACTATTTGCATTATAAGGGGTTTAATTCATATAAGTTTATAACTATTTGTAACTTGAATGTAAGATCTTCATTGATTGAAATAGAACAAACAGTTATAACAGTTATTGTATGAGAATAATAATACCATCTTATAAAAAAGTAAAACAAAGTACTAACGAAGTTTGACGTTTTCTAAAGCCTTTATATTTAAATTTTTGTCCGCCATGAATGCAGCAGTACTTTATAAAAGAGTATTTAATTTGTGGAGCCATAATACTAGCTCTCTTTGGAATGCTTTTTCTAGCAGCATTAATTGTCTTAGCGTCTTTAATCCATAGTTGCACAAAATTAGTATCTTCACATTTTTTAATTACTTTCAAATTAAATTTAAATTTTGCTTTCAGATCTTCAAATGACAAAAAAACAACTTTGCAAGTAAAAACAGTTGACATTTTCCAATATAAAATTATATTTTTCAATTCAAATCTATGAAAATCAGAATTTGTTTTTACACGTGACTTTAGCAACCAATAGACGCGCATACGGTACTATAAAGTATTTTTTTAATAAAACGCATACCGGAAAAAAGTTTTTAAATAAATAACTAGTCTAAAAAGATAACGAAATCATGTCTGTGTTTTATTAAAAAAATCAAACTATTACTTTGGATTATCTTAAAAAATGCTAACTCAATAAATGGGTGTGTGGTATTATTTTAACGTCCAATAATAATTGCGATTGTGTAATAGACTACTTTTTAATGATTTTCTATTCCAATTGGCATCAAAAGAAAGTTAAGTTATCAAGTGTGCTTGCTTTTAATATTGAAACATTGTGAATTTTGGAAAGTTGTAAGTTTTAGATAAACAATTTAAATTTATTTGCGCAATAATAATATTATTTTAACAATAAAATATTAAAATTTGCTTTAATAACAGAGCTTATATATAAGCTCTGTTATTAAAGCAAATTTTATTATGTTATTGTTAGTAATATATAACTCTATAAACTTTTATACCCTAAATAATATTGAAGTATTATAATTAAACCTTAACATAAGTATAGATAAGGTAAAGAATAGCTTTAAGTCCACTTTTTAATCGACTTTCAGTTTTTCTATTAAACTAAATTAATATTCTGTAATTTAAGGTTTTTTCAAGTGTTTGACAACATTTTATTGCATTAGGTTGAACACTTTTTTCTTAAAAACAAAAGTTTCATATAATGTCAAGACTCGTATTAAATTAAAAAAAAAAAAATCATCGAATATTCTTGAAGACAATAAGAACAAGTGTATTAAAAATATTTAATTTCAGCAAGACTTATAACAATTGTTAAAGTTCTGTTTGATAACCATTTTGTAAGGAAGTGCATTAAACTTAAAATATGCCAGCTTAAAATATGCCAAGTATGACATTACATCCACACTTCTAATTTTAGTTTGTATAAAAACTTTATATTTAAAAGTATATAGTTTTATTAATTATAACTCACTTAAAAATAAGTGAGTTGTAAAAAATAAAAGTAAATATTCTTTCTCTTAAGAAAAATGAGAAAAATCAAAAAAAAAAAAAATCAAAACATAAATGAAAAATAAGTGTAGTAATTAAAATAACTTCAATGTCTAAGGCTAAGGCTTATTGCTAGCTTAAATAGACTAATAAAAAAATAAATGTTTCATTTTACCTTAATATCCATATATCACCAATATATAAATAAGATTATAAAAAAAACTTGCAAGTTTTTGTTACTTAATCACCTTATGAGACATAGTGATTTCTGATGTTATTTTAACAGCCAAAACCTAAAAAGTGCAAATCAAAATATCTTTACTCTAAGTAACTTTACTCTAAGTAAGTAAACTCATCACTATTCCTCACAAACAAATGGTTGTCAAACTAAAGGCTTATGCTTTAAACAAAAATATTATGTGTTAAATAAAATTACTTTTGTTCAATTGAAAACAGTGTGCGATTTTTTTTTGAGCAGCATAAGTATAACAAATCATGATATAATCATGAGATTGATATAATATGAAATTGTTAAATTTGAGATTGATATAATATGAAATTGTTAACATTGTTGTTACACAAGTTATTACTGAGATGAAGAAAAAGACATTGAAAATTTGTTAAATTCTAACGGCAAATGTAAAGGTCGCATATCTAGTAGGTAATAAGTCAAAGGTTCCAGTCAAGTATGCAGCAGGAAAAGTTTTAGTTTTTGGATATAGTTGTTTTATTAGGCTAGTGACACCAAATTAAGTAATTGAGTTTATCACCTTTTGCCTTATCTGAGTGATTTAACATGCATTAAAATACTAAAAAGGCCATGATGGTTTGATTTATATATACAAATTTGTAAATTATGTAGTTGCCAAAAGTTAGTATGTTAAAAAAAAGTTAAAAACTAATGCAAAAAATTACCAAGTAGGCGTAATCAATTACAAACAAAAGTAACAGAAAGATCTGAATGAAGTTCAATTTTTTTTTCACAAGTTAATGCTAAAATTAATACTAACTGGAATTGATTATCTAATTAACATTGTCAGCACAAACTGCAAGTTCTTCAAAAGTTTGATCAAAAAGGAACTTGTTTGATGCTATTTTGTTTAGTTTATTATTGTAACTTGTAACTGGTGTTACCTAAATATTTGTTAAGCAGGCTAAATCCAGGCCTCCTCCAAAGTTTAATAATAAACTATAAGGTATTGTTTTTTTTTAATATTTTTTGATTTAATTTATTTAATTGGATATGATTTTTATGCATCATTATTTAATCACCCTTGCTATAAAAATCATTATATTTAGCAAGTTTATATAATTCAAATTATATAAACTTTCCAATTAAAGTTATGATGAAGAAATGTGTGTTGCAGGGTTGCTAGGTTTAAACCAAACAGTTTAAACCAATCAAAAAAATATCAATTTAAACCAAATAATTTTTTGTTAAAAATATTAAAACTATTTGTATTTGCTCATGATAAGTTGCAAAAGATCAAACAAAAATAAGGGGCGCTGTTGATGTTCATTTTTATCAACTGAAAAAAAATATGTTTTATCTGTTTTAAATAATGTTTCACCAATAGAATGGTGGAGATAAAAACTTTGTACTGCAACATTATCATGGATATTAAAGTTTTGTTAAATGCACCAGCTTCAATTTCAATTTCAGCTAGTGCTTAAATTGAAAGAATTTTCTCAACTTTTGGGCTTGTTCATTCAATCGGGGATGAACCTTATTATTTTTTGCTTTATAAAGTTTCATTAATTTTTTTTCAGACCATGTGCAGCTTATAAGGACTATTGTCCCATTAGTTTTAAAGAAAATTAAAGTTTGCATGTAAAAAATTTTTTTCTATAAAAAAGAAAATAATACAGTAAAATGTTTATATTTTTTTATGAGTAAGATCAAAAAAATTAATGTAAAAATTTATGAACAAATAAGAAGACATCAATAAAAAACATATGCTGTCAAAAAATTCTTTCACAAATTTATTGTAAGTATTTATTAGATACACCCCCTAATTTAGTGATTATTTTTGATTATTATAAAAATTATTAAACACAATTTAAAGTCGTCACAAAAACTAAACTGACAATATAATATGATTCTGACATGGAAAATCATAAACACCGTCACAGCAGCAAATTATTTTAATATTTTACATGTTCTGCTGACTGATATTTTGACGGTGTTTAGTGTAGAAGCAGAATGTACACCTTTTTCAACAAAATTTTTTTATAAATATATCTTGATATTCAAAAAAAAAAGAAACAAAATTGGTATTTTTTTACAAATAAAATTTAACAAAAAAAGTTTATAAAAATATACATATTTAACTAAAAACATTTAATTACTCCTTCGATTTGTTAATGTAGTTGAGTATTTTTCCCTTTCTAACTTTAACTCCACTGTTAGTCTATAACAATTTGAAAATTATAATAAATTTATGTATGAAAATTATAATAAATTTTAAAATAATAATTTTATGTTAGACTAACTGTTATTCTAACATAAAATTATTTAAAACCAATAAAAAGTAAAAAACACCTTAGTCATATCGAAAACAAGGTCATCTTTAGCATCTATAAAATTAACAGCCTGTCAAGAATCAATGCATCACCTACAAAACAGAATATGTTTCATTAAGTAAAACATTAAAAAATTAGGCTTAAGTAACTTTAAAAACAGATTAAAAAATTAAAAATTACATACTATTTATAAAAAAAATAATTGTATTTATCAAGAATAGAATAGAATACTTTTAAAAACAATATCTGCTATTCCATCTGGTAGATCTAGTTCTTGTAACTTATCTTCTCTTTGTTAAACCTTCAACACTTGATAGTCTTTTTGAGTAATACCATCAAAGTGCAGTGACAGCTTTCTAACTGTAGTTTTTTTAAACTTCTTCTGTCAGTTTAACCTTTTCTTTTATTGTTGAATTGTATATAACCAGGACTTTTCAAATATTTTGCTAATGTTAGACTAAAAAAAGAAATTGATCATTAGTTTGTGTGGTCCATTAGAGAACCAGTTTAATGTGAATGAAAAAAAGCATAAATTATGATTCAATATGATTACATTTATACTCAATATGATTACATTTACTGAGTATAAACAAAATAAAAAACAAGATAAAATTACATTCATATTCGTATTTTTACATTACATTCATTATGGGATAATGAATGTAATGTAAAAAAACGAATATGAATGTATTTTCATCCTATTTGTTATTTTGTTTATACTCAATAAATGTAATCATATTGAGTATGAATACATTTATATCATTTATATAATATTTTATATCTCATTTTTTCTTTTTTTAAATTATTCTATTTATTAAATGAAATATTACATTCAACACAGCTAAAAAATAACAAGCATTTATTCATCTTCATATCATATTACAAAGTAATTTGATATGAATGTTAATGTGTGCTTGTTATTTTCTAGTATAATCTTTACTTAATCTTTGCTTGACACAATTCCAAAATTTTATTCAGCAGATTTAAAATAACTCAAACAGCTTTAAAGAAATTTATATTTCTTTGATTTCAAACAGCTTTATAGAAATTTATATTTCTTTGATTTTAATTTATCTAATCTTGATAAGTTGATAACAATCTTTTGTTTGTTTAAAATGTGACAAAGATCTTTTTGTTTGTGTGTAAAAGATTTTAATTATTATTGTTTAAGATATATTAAAGAAATTCATTGTTACCTTTATTTTGAAATTTTTTACTTTTAAAATAAATTTTATTAGTCAAGTAGTTACTATAGTTATCCAATTTTTTAATTTAAAATTAGTTTTTGTTATTGCATTTAATATTTAATAAGTTGTTTATGAGTATTTGATTCCATTGTTTAATTTTTACTGTTTAGTAGATCACAATTATATTTTTGTAACATTAACATTAAAAGACATCCATTGAATATCATTTTATGATCAATCTCTGTTGGTTGGTAAATTATAGTGTTGACTTATAATCTGATTATTGAACAGCATTGATTCTTTTTAAATAAAAATATACATAAAAAGCAGAAAAAAAAAATCGTTCTAAAGTCAGGGTTAAAAAGTAGGGTAATTGAGTGATCAAGTCTTAATGTATAAAGTTTGAGTTATCAAGTCCTGAGGTATGAAATTTGAGTTAATTTGAGTTATAATGTTCTGTAATATGAAATTTAAGTCATTAAGTTTGGGATTACAAAATTTGAGTTATCAAAATCCGAAGTGTGAAGTTAGAGTTATCAAGTTCTGAAATATGAAATTTGAGTTATATTAATCAACTTTCAAATTATAAAAAAAGTAACAAAATATTTTTTTGAAATCAGTTTAATGAACACATATTTCTTGTATTATGACAAACAAAAAAAAATGAAATAATTTATGAAATATCTTTTAAGCGTAATCTAGAAAAATACTAAACAAATTTAGAGAAGAAACTACAGGTACATAAGATAAATACTAGAGATAAAAGTACTTAAGAAACATAAGTTAAAAAAATCTTACAGAATAGAATACTAGAGAAGCATCAAATTAGCAAATATAAATTTGTTAAAAGAAGTTAAAAGTTTAGAATTAGCACATTTAAATCATAAAAATTTTAATTTGAAAATAAAAATCGAAATAAAATATATTTTTAGAGAATACTTTTACTATTTAATTTTCTGATTTTTTCGTTTTTATAAAATTTATAATTTATTATTTTAGTGATTTTAAATATAAAGTATATTTATGTCTATCAAATTTTAAAAAATTTAGTTTCAGATCAAGTGACTCTTGTTATTATACTATAAAGTAAATTATTTTATTTAGAATTTTTGCAAAAAGAAGATTTGTCCTTTATCAAACTTCAATGCAATCAAGTTCACCTTATTTTTAAATATGTTTATGCACTTTTTTTTTTGAATAAGGTTTTTTAAAAAGAAAGAACATAATGGAATTTGAAATAGGAGTGAAAAAAACAGAGAACAAGAAAAAAAAAAGTAAACTTAAAGAGGACATTCATTATAAGCTGTTGCTACCTGTTGTATTCAGGCTAGCTAATTAATAAGTTATGGTTTTATATGAAGACTGGATTTTTATTGATGCAACTATACATTTAGATTGTATCATAGTATCATTAGCAAGTAAAACTAATTTAGAGCAGTAAGAGAATAAAGACTTATAAGTTTTAAAACTTAAATTTGACACAAAAAATCTAAAAATGTAAGAAAAAGATTATGGTCAAGTTTGCTAGGCTCTGTTACAAGTTTTTTTTTTATCAAGAAAGCAATTAAATCTCACTCCACCCATTCCATCTAATGCAGAGAAGAGCATTTCTGTTATTTTTAGTTATCATCAGTAGAATGACAGTTTTGAAATGTTTATAACATTAAAAATTTGTTAAATCTCAACAAATTTGTTAAATTTACAACCATGAGTAGGGTAGGGAATCTAGATTACTACCATGGGTAAGGGGTCTAACTAAAACACAAGTAAGGTTGTTAAAGTTTATGGATTTTCTCATAATGAACTTATAATTATTTAAATTTTAGTTTGCTATATTTATATTTTATGTTAATATAACTAAATTAAGGAAGAATTGCTGTAAGTTATTTTAGTTTGATTGTTTATAGCTCAATAAAAGGAGATTTTGAATTTTACAGTAATCGCTTAAAATAAAATGACTTATGGTGTAAATAATTTTGTGAGACATAAATTTGTGTATGAAAGTACTTTTTAAAAAAAGTTAATTTTCTAAAAATCATTTTTTTTTTGTATATTTTATTTTCAACTTAGGTTGTATTATTCTGCAATCCCTAATCAGCATTTAATGCTAATAAATAAAATCTCAGTGAATAGTTAACCATAAAAATAAAGTTTTTAATGTATTACTATAGATAATACTTAGTTAACAGATTATTATGTACATCGAACAGTTTTTATTTATTAGATTATTATGTTCATCGAACAACATATTTTAAAAGTAAGTAAAATAGCAATATTAAAAGCCATTAAAAATAGTTAAACTACTTTTTACTTTACTATGGGCCTTTTTCACCTTATGGGTCTGTATATATTAAATTTATATATTTTTTTATAAAGATATTTACTTGGTATTAACATATTTTTTTATCTTTTTACAAGTTTATTATATGATTTATTAAAGGTTTCTACAAAAAAATGGGAAATGGTCTATTTAGCAGCTTAGTTAAAACAAAAGGTATATGTTTTTTCAATTATTTGTTTTTATAATTATTTTATAATTATTAAGTTAATTTTATAATTATTTTATAATTAATAAGTTAATTTTTTTTTTAATTTGTTTACTTATTTTTATATCGACAAACGATAAGTAACAGCAAAATCCTAAAAATCAGTAAATAGCAAAAACTATCAACACAAATCACAAGGCTAATTGCTTTAATTCTTACTCTTTAAGCTCTGCAGTTCTATCAACACATTTCTTTCTAAATATTAAAGTGTTGTTTTGCAGAGTATGACTTTAGGTAATTATTATAATTATTATAAGTGACATTTGGTGTAATAAAAAAATGCTTTAAGCACTTCCAGGGTCTCAAAAAAAAAAAAAAAAAAGCTTTATTTTACTCCAATCTGGTGTAATTTGGTTCAGTTTATAATTTTATAACTATAATTCTCTAATATTGATTTATAATGTATTACTAAGTGCGAAAGAAGTTATATTTTATTCACTTTTGCAAACATTTTAAAGCCATAAATTTGATATAATCTTAAGTTGGTAGGCAATAACACTTCGTACAGTTAATCAATTTGAATTAAACATAAAACAAGGTTTTTTCGAATTTACAACCAAAGTATATTTGTATAATAAATTCCTACTATATAGAGTTCAGTGTTTTTTAACAGGGTAAATTTGCTTAAAACATTTTAAAATACACTGATTCTGATAAACCATTGGTGTTATAAGCATTTATTGTTAAATGCGTAATACTCGCTATGTTATATTTATCTTTAATAAAAAAAAAGTTATCACATTTTGTCGATATTGCAAATTTGTCGATATTGCATTTTTAAACTTTGCAAAAGTGTTTGATAGAGTTTTTCATCGAAGACTACAACATAAATTAAAAGCATATGGAATCAATGGTAATATTGGCAAATGGATTAAGTCATTTTTCACTAGCAGAAAACAACAAACTGTTTTAGGTAATTACTCTAGCGACTGGACCGATAATTTAAGCGAATTTTACAAGGATCTGTACTTGGTCCAACATTATTCATCATCTACATAATTGACTTTAAGGATAATTTAAAATCAGTTCATAAAATTTATGTTGATGACACTAAACTGTTGCAAGAAATAAGACCTGAGTTTCTGTCTTGTCTAATTCTTCAAAATGATTTAAACATTGTCACAAAGCAACAAAAATTCCTCAAGTTTACCTTATGCTGAAAGGTGTCGGCGTCTCAATTTTACTTCTATGGAAACTTGCAGGCAATGCGCGACTTTAACTTGCAGTTTAATAATTTAAAAACGGTTTTGATATTATTAATTGGCATAATCCACCACTTTGCAGATCACCATCCAACAAATTAACGTGTGATTTCACATGCAATAATGCTCGACATTTCTTCACAAATTGTATTGTGAAATTGTATTGTGTTAAAAAGTAGGGTATTTGAGTGATCAAGTCCTAATGTATAAAGTTTGAGTTAACAAGTCCTGAGGTATGAAGTTTGAGTTGATAATGTTCTGTAATATGAAATTTAAGTCATTAGGTTTTGGATTACAAAATTTGATTTATAAAAATCCGAAGTGTTAATTTAGAGTTATCAAGTTTTGAAATATGAAATTTGAGTTATTTTAATCAACTTTTAAATTATAAAAAAAGTAACAAATTTTTTTTTGAAATCAGTTTAAGGAACACATATTACTTGAATTATGACAAACAAAACAAAACAGAATCATTTTTGAAATATCTTTTAAGCGTAATCTAGAAAAATACTAAACATAGAATACTAGAGAAACATAATATATATACTACAGATACATAAGAAAACATAATATACATACTACAGATAAAAGTATCTATTTTAAGTAAGATCTATTTTTTTGCTTATATTTCTCTTTTGACTTATGGTGCAGAAATAAATTTGTGTATGAAATTACTTTTTAAAAAAAAAGTTAATTTTGTAAAAATGATCTGAGACTTTTTTCAACTTAGGTTGTATGATTCTGAAATCCTTAATAAACATTTAGTAATGCTGATAAATAAAATTTCAGTTTATAGTTAACCATAAAAACAAAGTTTTTAATATATGACTACATATAATACTTATTTAACAGATCATTATGTACATTAAGTAGTTGAATAACATATTAGTAACTAAAATAGCATTTTTAAAAGCCATTAAAAATAGAACTACTTTTTATCTTATTATTTGAAAGATAATCTTTAACAAATTTAAAAGGTGTTACTATGAGAAAACAGTAACTGGAAAATAAATGAAAAAAAAGTTTATTTTAAGAAAAAAAATTGTAAGAAAACATAACTATTAATTAAACTGAAATATTGTTTATTTTTGTAATAAAAATAATGAAACCAAGAATTTATTTTTAAAGTGCATCTTGAAAAATAATAATTTGTACTAATTATTCCAATAAATTACTGCATATTGAACTATTAATCATAATTTAAAAATATGGAATATATTTATTTTCATTTTTTATTTTCATTTTTCTAGAACTAACTATTTTTTTTGTTCTTCTGAAATGTGTATTGTGTAATAATGTTATTTGATAACCAGCTTTAGGATTTGATGTCAACCTCTATCAGTTTGAGGTCAGAAATAAATTTCCGCCCTCAAACTGTTAAAGGTTGGCATCAGGTTTGGAAAAAAATTTGAGACATAACATAACATAATAAATATAAGAATTATTAAAACTTCATTTAATATTTTTGAAAGGTTTTTTACTAATATCAATATTAATTGCACTGTAAGAATATTTGTTAACAGGAGAAAAAGGGGTGAAAAGACCTTCCTGTATTTGAATAATGTTCTTCTAATTATGATTTTTCTCTTCTTAAACAAGGTCCAAAAAGACATTATTAAGTTAGTTGGACCTCCTCTATTCACTAAGATTTAATCACTCTTCCATTGTCGTAAACTTGCATCTCTTTTACTTTTTTACAAATATTAACATTCAGCCCTTTTAACAAACACTCATTCCAGCTTGAATTGTCATTCATCAAGTTTTCTTCTTTTTTGTCTCTGTCCATTCCTGATCAAAAATCTTTTATCTATATTGTTTCTTTCCTTGCACTTCAATGCTTTTCATTCTCTCCAATCTTTATGTTTTTTATACTCATGTAACCTTTAAATTTTTTTTCTCTAAATCTGTTTTCTTGCTCTTTAACATTGTTCTAAGTTTATAGTAAATCTCAACTTTACAGTTAAAAGTTTTCTTTGTTAAAAATGAATTAGTTAAAAAAAAAAAAAAAACAAGCAAACAGATTGTTTAAAAAAAAAACTCCTTAAAGTTGAATTGAAAACTCACAAGTATCAAGTAGAAACTCAAATTGAAATTACAAAACTAAACTGACACCAGAAAAGAACTTATTGTATTTTATAATTTTATATATTTTGTATGCATATTAAAGGGTAAACAGATTCTGCTGACCAGCTTCGCTTCCCTTCTTCATCTATTAGACTGGTGTAGATGGGTTTATAATAAATTGTTTCCAAATTAAGATGTTTAATACTGATCTTCTTGACTTGTTGGGTAGATTTTTCTTGTGTCACTGTTTTATGATGAAGCAACTTTTACTATTATCTTCTAATGAGGATACATCTTTAAAACTAATTCTTTTTTGTTCTGAGGCTGGCTGGTACTCAGGTATCCTAAACTTTGTGGTAGCTCTCAGTGAGGCTGATTCCATCACCAGCTGTAAAATATTAGAGAACTAACGTTTCCAATGTTGCATATGGATGGTGTCTCTTTTCATAATTTGTGCATGTTATGTGCATTGTTGAGTCCTTATTTGGGCCCCCTTGTTACGACAGAATTGCTTGGATTATTTTTTTGAATTAACGCATCTCGATTTGCGATATCTGTTAAATTATCTGGTCTTCAAAGTTTAAGTTTATGGAAAACCACGAAATTTACGGAATAGGCGAATAAACTTTAATTTGTTAGTGAAAATGTTATGAAAAACAAAACAATAAATTTATGACTACAAAAGTAATAATACTACAGTGTTGTAACTTTTATAACACTCTTTTATGTTACATTTATAGCTTATTATTTGATCAAACAACACATAATCAAGAATAATAATAAATAAAAATTATTTAGTTAAGTAATTCCAAACTTTAATTAAAGTAGTAATGCATCTAAAAAAAATACAATGGCTATTTAAACAATGTTAAAAACCTCAGCAACTTTTGCGTATACATATTTTTATAAACAGTTTAGCATTTTTAAACATCTTACAAACGGTCCGGAAAAAACGCGCGTTCACTTTTAAATTAACCAATGAAAACACTGGTAATTTACTTCTTAGGAGAAATCTATATTAAAAGGGGAGGGAGGGGGGAGGCTAAAAAATTAAATTTTGTTTTATTATTTAATCAATTAAATCATAATAAAAGTAAAGACAAAAATATATATTTCTAAATATACTTCTTTATAACTAAAATTTATTAAATTGAACACCTCTGTTTTTAGTTTTAAGTAAATGTCAGTACTACTCTCAGTGGCGAAACTGCGGGAGGGGGGGGGAGGGGGTGAGCAGACAAAAAGTGTCCTAATTTTAAACCAATTTTAGGTTGCATGGGAGATAAGGGGCTCAATTTAAAAATAGTGCGGAGGGGGGCGATTTTGTTACTGACTACTCTAATGTGCTTAATACAAAGGTAGGTGGGGGTGAGAATTTTAGTCAGGATGTATAAAATGGGAGGAGGAAATAATAAAAAAAAGCGAGAGGATTTACAATGAAAGTTTTATTATTTATCAGTTACCAATGCATATTTTTTTTAATTTTAAGGCCAATTTTCACTGAATTTTTGTTTTAAGATATAGTTTTTTCTTTATAACAAGTGACTTGTTATAAACAAATAACACGATTTTCAAAATCAGCCCCATATCGCCCATGCAATCTAAAATTAGTTTAAAATTAGGACACTTTTTGTCTGTTATTCAAAGCCCCCCCTCCTCTGCAGTTTTGCCACTGAGAGAAGTACTGACATTTACTTAAAACTTAAAACAGAGATGTTCAATTTAATAAATTTTACTTATAAAGAAGTATATTTAGAAATATATTTTTTTGTCTTAACTTTTATTATGATTTAATTGATTAAATAATAAAACAAAATTTGTTTTTAGCCTCCCCCCCTTCCTCCCCTTTTAATATAGATTTCTCCTAAGAAGTAAATTACCAGTGTTTTCATTGGTTGATTTTAAAGTGAACGCGCGTTTTTTCCGGACCGTTTGTAAGATGTTTAAAAATGCTAAACTGTTTATAAAAATATGTATACGTAAAAGTTGCTGAGGTTTTTAACATTGTTTAAATAGCCATTGTATTTTTTTTAGATGCATTACTACTTTAATTAAAGTTTGGAATTACTTAACTATTTATAATATCTTGATTAGGTGTTGTTTGATCAAACAATAAACTATAAATGTAACTTAAAAGAGTGTTATAAAAGTAACAACACTGTAGTGTTATTACTTTTGTAGTAATAAATTTATTGTTTTGTTTTTCATAACATTTTCACTAACAAATTAAAGTTTATTCGCCTATTCCGTAAATTTCGTGGTTTTCCATAAACTTAAACTTTGAAGACCAGATAATTTAACAGATATCGCAAATCGCGATGCGTTAATTCAACCCTTGTCACATTCTAGGCCTGGGCATTTACATTTGTAAGAGTTCACTCATTTGTCGGGAAACTAGGTTTGAATCAACAGATTATTCTTTTATGTACTTTTGTTTTGCACCACTTCACTCTATCACCTTTCTCTTTGTTCTATATTGCTCTCCTTTTTTCTCAAGACCACATTTTTTTTTTAATTTTATTTTTGATTAAATTTAGCTAGCCCTTTCTTTTTATATTTTATCCAATATTGTTGTTATTGGTGACTGTTATGTTCATCTGGCATTAAAGCCCACAAGTTTTGCATTTCTCAATCTCTAACATAGTTAGTAAAAAAAAAATTAAAAAAAAAAAGAAAAAAATATAACTATTTTTATAAGTTAAAAATTAAACAAAAGATTTAATTTTTCTTTATTATTTTCTGTATAATAATTGTTTGAAGATGTTTAAATTTGAGTTTCTCAGCAATACCTATTTAAAAAAAAATTAATTAACCACTCTTCCATTGTCGTAAACTTGCATCTCTTTTACTTTTTTACAAAGATTAGCATTCAGCCCTACCAACAAACACTCATTTCAACTTGACTTGTCATTCATCAAGTTTTCTTTTTTTTTTTCTCTGTCCATTCCTGATCAAAAATCTTTTATCTATCTTGTTTCTTTCCTTGCACTTCAATGCTTTCCATTCTCTGTAATCTTTATGTTTTTTATACTCACGTAACCTTCAAATTTTTTTTCTCTATACCTGTTTCCTTGCTCTTTAACACTGTTCTTAGTTTATAGTAAGTCTCAACTTTATAGTTAATAGTTCTTTCTTTGTTAAAAGTGAATTAATTAAAAAATTAAAAATAAAAATACAAACAGATTGTTTTTAAAAAAAAAAACTCTTAAAGTTAAATTGAAAACTCACAAGTATCAAGTAGAAACTCAAATTGAAATTACAAAATCAAACTGACACCAGAAAGGAACTTATTGTATATTATAGTTTTATATATTTTATATGCATATTAAAGGGTAAACAGATTCTATCTGCTGACCAGCTTGGCTTCCCTTCCTAATCTATTAAACTGGTGTTGATGTGTTTATAATACAACTTTTTCTATAATCTCCTAATAATAAATTTCTTAAACAAAGTTTTTTTGTTCTGAGGCTGCCTGGTACTCAGGTTTCCTAAATTCTGTGGTAGCTCTCAGTGAGGCTGATTCCATTACCAGCTGTAAAATATTAGAGAATTAATGTTTCCAATGTTGCATATGAGGCCACATTTGGACCCCCTTGTTACGATAGGATTTATTAATAGTAATTTAAAAATTGCTTGGATTATTTTATTTTAATTTTATAAGCTCCAATTGTCACATGCTAGGCCTGGGCATTTATATTAGTAAGAGTTCATCCATTTGTCAGGAAACTAGGTTTGAATCAACAGACTATTCTTTTATGTGTTTTTGTTAAGCACCACCACTCTATTACCTTTCACTTTGTTCTTTATTACTCTCCTTTATCTCAAGACTTTTTTTGATGTTATTTTTAATTAAATTTACCTATCCCTTTCTTTTTATCTTTCAGCCGATATCGTTGTTGTTGGTGACTAATGTTCATCAGGCATTAAAGCCCACAAGTTTTGCATTTCTCAATCTCCAACATAATTAGTAAAAAAAAGAAAAAAAAAAAAGAAAAATATAACTGTTTTTATAAGCTAAAAAATAAACTAAAGATTTAATTTTTCTTTATTATTTTCTGCATAATAATTATTTGAAGATGTTTAAATTTGAATTTAGTTTCTCAGCAATACCTATCAAAAAATATATATATATTTTTTTTACTTAAACAGGTATTTCTTTCCTACTAAAACTTAAAAAAGTGTCTCTATTTTTTAGCATAATTTATTTAATTTTGCATGATTAATTTATGCATAGTTTTGTATAACATAGTAGTAGACTTTGACCATCTTCTGCTGCTTTTAAAAAACCTTCCTAACCAATGTGTTTTAATAAAGTTGTTTTTAGTTGAAAAAATTATTTAAGAAAATTTTATTAGCATTAATTTTATACGCATCACTGTTAAAAATTTGAATTGCCTATGACTCAATGATTTCTGATTCATGGAGTGTACTTTAGTGGTTATAAAGACAGAAATGTTAATAAAGTTTTTAACACTAATAATGGTTTAATTTTAGTACACATCAACTAATTGTATTATATAGTTTTATATATTTTATATGCATATTATTGGGTAAACAGATTATATCTGCTGACTAGCTTTGCTCTCTTTCTTCATCTATTAGAATGACTTTGATGTGTTTATAATACATTGTTTTCCAATTGATGTTTAATGATCTTCTTGACATTTTTAATATTTTTATTTAATAGTTTAATTAATTAAATTTCATTTGTTATACTGATTTTTTTATGTATATATACTGATTTAAAGATTTGATAACTTATCTCTGTAGCTGATTTGATTATAAATTTGGATTATTAATTTGGATTTAAAGACTGACTTTAGTGGTTATAAATACAGTTATCAACACCAATTTTTCTTTTGTTTTTTGTTTTTATTAATTTGTTTTCCTTTTTTTTATACATGTTTAAAGTTTAAATTGGTTATGTTTAGTGTCTAGAAATGAAGTTGCTTCTGATGAATTTATTTCAAAATGTTGTGGTGAAATAAGCTATAATATTGGAAGTGATTGGTTGCGATGGGGAAGACACCTCGGTCTAAGTGATTCAGATCTTGATAACATTGGCTCTGATAACAAAAATTGTTATGAAAAAGCTGATAATGTTTTTAAAAAATGGAAACAAAAAATTGGAAATCCTTCATGGGAGCAATTAAAAAAAGAATTAATGGCTTTTAATCGATTAGATATTGTGATTAAAATTGAAACAAAATTTGGAGGTAACAATACTAAATAAGAATCATATTTTCTTTTTTTTTTTTCTATTTTCTGATATGTGTTTTCTATTTACTGATATGATAAAACTATGTATCATTGGCATACGCTTTACTTTACTATTTTAAAACTATAGGAATTAGGGTCGGCATTCGGCTATGCCGACCTCAAACACTTTTAGTTTGGCATTCAATCCCTGACCCTAACCCTTACATCTAGCAACTCTAGTCTTGGTGTGCGACTCTATTTAATTTATTGCACATTACATCATTACACAGCAGGCATCAATGCGCACTTTTTTCAGTGACTAGATCCATTATGTCTGCTCCACTTAACAGTTTGTCATTTATGGATTACACACAAAAAAAATCATTTTAATTAAAAGTGAGTATTTTATCAGTTTTTTACCAATAGTTAGTAAAATAATTATTAAGCTGTTAGAAATAAGACTCTATTTAATTCAGAAAAACACGCTGTAATTGTAGGGAGAATTAAACATTGGTATTGTCCCTTTTACTTTTAGGGTTTTGACAAGACCTTTGACAATTCGTCACATTAGAATTATAGGGTTCTATCTGCCTTTTTTTATGTTGTAAGAACTTAACTTTCAATATTTATTTAATACATGTTTTACAGCTGTTATTCATTATAATTATAAATTATAAGTTGTTTATGTTTAAAAAATTTTAAAAAATGATACTTAATATATAATTTTTTAAGTGGTTTGTTTTTATTATTAATTATTAATTAAAACTCTGATTGTTAAATTCTTTCAACATAAAACAAGGCATAAAAGATAGAACCCTGTAATTCTCATGCGACGGATTGTTGACCAAGTTATGTAAATTGCAGGAAATAATTTTAGATGAGTCATATTTAAGTTACAAGAGCAGACTGGCAAACTCAACTTGATAGGGTGTGGGTTGGGTTAAACATAAACACCTAGATATTGGTCTTGGGGTGAGTGAATGGCGAATAGGGAAAACATCTTTTAAAACAGACTTGGCTATGATTGTTAGATGTCAGGTTTTTACAAAGGTAAAAGTGTTTTGATTTTTGTAGGTTCGGTATTGTATTCTTCCTTGTAAAGGTCAGTCATCTAGCAACTCTAGTCTAAGGAAGCCTTTTCTGCCTGATTTGATTTTTCTGTAAGCTCTTAGCATTTTTACAGACACTTTAAATGTTTCAAATAAAGTTTTGATAAACAAGGTCATGGATAAAATTGAATAATTTTGATAAATTATTAGGTTTTTTTATAGTTTCACAACACTATTTTCTTTTTGCTCAGTTTTTTGGGTACAGTTTCATTTGTTTTTATTTCACACTAGTTGTGTTTTGCTTTGTTAGCTCTTTGTTAGCTCTACATGATTTCAACTGTCTAAGTTTTTTCAGTTTCATACTAGGTTTGTTACAAGGAATGAAACATAGACGAATTTTTTTGTAATTTCTCAGGAGGTCAAAAGTTATATAAAAAGACATTTGTAATTAAACCTGGCGGGAATGAGTTGAATCCTTTAAGAATTTTTTGTTATTTTCTATAGATACATTTTTAGTGTTATTTTTTTACTCCATATTTTTATTTCAAGTTTTAGTTATAAATAAGAACTTTATATTGTCTAGAGATTTCAAGTTCACCAAACAAAAATTTCACTGTTTCTTCCAATAAAGGTAATTTTTTTAGTTGGATTACGCTTTCTTTGCTTCAAAAGTAAGAAAATTATTTTATGTTAAATAATTTATTAAGTCAAGTCCTTTTATTAAGTTTTAACTTTTTCATTTGATTTTCAATTTTTTTCATTTTTATGTTTACTTACTTTAGTTGCTTATTTTATTATTTTTGCTAATCATCAATTTTGTTCATTGTATTTTCGAATAATGTGTGTTTATTTTTACTGTATTTTTTCAAAGATTTATTGTAGTGGCAAGTTTGACTTTAAAAGTGTTAACACAATAAAATAAAATAAAAAGATGTTAATTGAATTCACTAAGAATTTTAATTTAGCTCACTAAGTATGTTATAATTCCTAGATGTAGCAGTGTCACAATTTAAATAGTATTGATAAATAATTCTTTATTTTGTTAACAAAACGACTGAAAAATCTGGCCAGTTTTTTGCATCTAAGTATTATTTCTGTTGTCAGTAATTCCACTTCCTGACCAAGCCTGCTCTAAAAATGTTAACTACTCCTAATAATTGGTTGGTAAGTACGCTACTAATATTTAATATTTTAATTGCTTACCACAGCAAATCCCATATGTTATGAATGTTTTTTTATTGTTTAATTTTTATGACTATCTAGATATGGAATATCGATTTTGTAGGTTTTAGGGGAACCAATGATGGACTATCACAATTTAAATGGTTATGATAAATAACTTTTTATTTTGGTATCTCACAACAACAAATCCCATCTGTTATGAATGTTTTTTTATTGTTTAACATTTATGACTTATCTAGATATGGAATATCTAGATGGACTATCTTATTGGTTTCAGGTGAATCAATTACCAAAGAGACACTTTTTTGTATTATCAGCCTGAAATAAATTATAAATAACAATCCTTTGTAAAGTAGGCATTGCTCTAAAAAACTAAATCCTATCCTAATTTTCAATATATCCGGTATATCCGGCATATCCGGCCGGATACGTAAAATGCTATATCCGGTACACCTCTAGTCTTAACACAATAAAATAAAATAAAAAGATGTTAATTGGATTCACTAAGTATTTTAATTGAGCTCACTAAGTATGTTATAATTCCTAGATGTAGCAGTGTCACAATTTAAATAGTAATTCTTTGTTTTGTTAACAAAACGACTGAAAAATCTGGCCAGTTTTTTGCAACTAAATATTATTTCTGTGGTCAGTATTCCCACTTCCTAGCCAAGCCTGCTTTAAAAGTGTTAACTACTCTTAATATTTAGTTGGTAAGTACACTACCAATATTTAATATTTTATTTGCTTACCACAGCAAATCCCATCTGTTATGAATGTTTTTTTTATTATTTATTAAATATGACTTATCTAGATATGGAATATCTAGATGGACTATATATATTGTTGGTGGTTTTAGGTGAATCAATTACCAAAGAGACACTTTTTTGTATTATCAGCCTGAATATAAATTATAAATAACAATCCTTTGTAAAGTAGGCATTGCTCTAAAAGTGTTCACTGCTCTTAATAATTGGTTGGTTAGTTCGCTTGCAATTGAACTAGAACTAGTATTAAAAAAACTTATTAAAAGTTATTCTAACTCACTTGAGGCTTTTTTCAGTAAACAAAACCTTTTGACATATTTGTCTTTACTTTATTGTGACTGCAATAGTAGTTTAGTGGCACTTTAGAAATCAGATTCAATGATTACATCATTTTCCAAGATAATTCTATTAAGGCACTATGCATATTTTGGAAAATAAATATGTAATGTTTTAAAATAGATTATTTTGTTTATAGAAGTTTTTCAAGCATAAATATTTTGATAAAAAACAACTTTATTTTATGTTTAAAATGTTATATATTCATTAATTCTTCTAGTTGCTAAAATATAAAGGAAGAAGAAAAATTAATTCTTATAGTTGCTAAATTATAAAGGAAGAGAAATATAAAGCAATCTTTTCTACCATCTGTTTTTTAATTAATAGTTTTTTTTTTAACTAATTTACTCTAACAAGGCTGCAGGCAACCACTTTTTATGTTGAGACATACTGGAAAACAAAAATATTTTAAAAATGCAAGAAATTGGTTGACAGATTAATCAAAAAATTGTTAATTGTATCATCTAGATTTCTCTTAGCAATTTTTTTATAAAGTACTTTATATTAATTTATTAAAAAACTAATCCAAGTTGGCTTATATAAAAATGTTGTTATATTAATTTTTAAGCTTCATTTTTAAGTTCCTTTCACACTTAAATCTTTTAAGTACATTTATCATTTTCTACATCAAAAAAGCATACATGTTTGTTTTCATATTTTGCAAAAATTTTAGTTGAAAGTTAAATTTAAATTAGTTAAATTCAGTTAAAATAATGCTGAATCAGCATTTTAGTTATTATCTGAAGGAACTACAAAGCAACTTTGACATATAGTATCTTCATAATGGCTCGGGGAAATTTCCTAAAATTTAGTACCCTAATAGATTTTTACTTGCGGAATCCAGAAAGAGCACCCTTAAGACTCAATTATCTCAGGAAATGCCTTGTTTATCTAATTTTGTTCAAAATTATTGATTTGTAAATTCATGATGTTTGGAGGTAAAATAAAGACTTTGGCCTGAAATCCCGAATTAAAAGTTTAATTGCATATCATTATTTTATCTTAGGTCTACTGAATAAAATTAGATTCATCAATTATCTCTCTAATATTTTATCAAAATTTGTGTTTTAAAATTTTGTCTTTTTAGAAAAATTTTTGTTTTGTAACAAAAGCAATTGAAATGGTTTTTAAATCATTTGTTTGAATAAAACATCAAATAGTGTTATTTATTGACTGGTTTAGGACATTTATAGTCATAGGCCAAGGAAGGGTCAGGGGGCCTCTGACCAACTTCCACCCCTAGATTTTGATCAAGTATTAGAGAGACAAATGAATCTAATTTTATTCAGTAATTAGGATAAAAATAATGATATGTAATTAATCTTTTTGTTCAAGATTTTTGGCCACAGTCTTCATTTTAACTTCAAATATCATGAATTTGCAAGTCAATAACTTTGAACAAAATTGGATAAACAAGGCATTTTCTGAGATAATCAAGTCTTGAGAGTGCTCTTTTTGGATTACGCAAGTAAAAATCTATTAGGGTACTAAATTTTAGGAAATTTCCCGAAGTCATTATGAAGATACTATATGTTGCATTGTAGTCGCTTCAGATTATCACTAAAATGCTGATTTAGCATTATTTTAACTGAAAATATCTTTAGAACCCATGAATATTTTTGACTAAAATTTTTGCAATTATTATTTTTTAAATATGGACTGCAAGTGAGGTAAAAATGAAAAAATTCTAAGACATAAGGGTTTCCTAATTGTTTTTTTTTTTTTGGATGATTTCATATAGAATTACCCTGCAATAGTTGTGTTGTGGCACTTTTAAAATCAATGATTACATCATTTTTCAGGCAAAATTCCTTGAAGGTTTTTATAAGCACATTTTGGAAAGCAACTATGTAAAATTTTAAAATGAAATTTTGTTCATAAAAGTTTTTCAAGCATAAATATTTTAACAAAAAATATCTTTATTTTAGGTTTAAACTGAGTTATATATTGATATATTGATTAATTCTCTAAAATAGGAACAATCTTTTCTACCATCTGTTTTTTAAATAAAAAATTTTTTTTTTAAACTAATTTACTCCAACTAGGCTGCAGACAACCACTTTTAATGTCGGGACTTCCAGAAAACTGAAATATTTTTAAAATGCAAAAAATTGGTTGACATATTAATCAAAAAACTGTTTATTGTATCTGCTAGATTTTTTTTTTTTTCAAGTTCTTTATAGTAATTTATAAAAAAATTGATTAAAGGTAGGTTATATAAAAATGTTGTTATATTAATTTTTAAGCTTCATTTTTAAGTTACTTTAATATTAATTTATATATATATATATATATATATATATATATATATATATATATATATATATATATATATATATATATATATATATATATATATATATATATATTTTTTATTTTACTTCACCTCCTCAAGGCCGAGAAGGCCATTACAGACGAGGAGGCTACTTATTTTGTGGCTATAACCCTCTTTCAACTCTATAACTCCGAAACACGAACCTTGACAAACAAGGCCGCTGCGCGGAGAAATGAGTTGAGCGCGGTACTACCAGGGACGTGGTGGGGATCGAACTCCGAACCACTCGTTTATGAAGCGAGCGCTCTACCACTACACCACTACCGCATATATATATATATATATATATATTTATCTGGATTGTTAAGGTTAAATTGTAACAGTTTAGAAATCATAACTTTATAAACATGACAATATATTCCCCTAAGTTTACGTAATAAAAAAATCTACTTTAAAGACATAATTTTCTAGAACTTTTATCAGGAAAGTTTTATTTTTAATATAATAACATTAACTTAAAATAAAATTTTCGTTTAATCAATTTTAGTAAAAAAAATTGTTAGAAGTAATAATTTAAAGCCTTTATAAAATATTTTGTTGGCAGATGAACAATTAATAACGTAATCACAAATTAAAAAATTTATATATAGACATAGCAAAAATTAAAAAGTTTGTCAAATATAATAACATTAACTCTAAATTAAAAAATTTTGTTAAAAATATCTCATATCTCAAATCAATAAAAATCAACTTCACAAAAAATTATGATTGTGATGATGACTTTAATAGAAATTGTTTTGTTTTATTTAGATTTGTTGAGGATGTCGGCTGAACTAAAAAAATTTTATCTTAAATATTATGGGAAAATTGGTGAACTTCAACCACTACTAAAAGCATCTGCAAATGTTGATCTCATACAAAAATTTGTTGATCTATGTATTGTTGATGCAGTGAATGCTCAAATGGATGCCATTTTCAGTGTTGAACGAAAGGAATTTCTTGAAAAGCAAATTCGTTATACACCAATTCCATACAGTGAAATATTTATGAAAGAAAAACCAGTAATATTAATATCTGGAATAGCTGGTATTGGGAAAACATGGTTGCTTAGAAAATGTTTGCTTGATTGGTCAAATGATTTAATTTGGAAAAATGTTGAACTTGTTTTCTATTTAGAATGCAGGAGAATTAATCAATATTCATATATTTCTAATATTAATGATTTACTAAATGTGTTCTACAAAGATATTGTAAACAACTTTAATATTAGTAATCATACTGCATTGTTTTTAATTGATGGATTAGATGAGTTTAAATATTTCAATGAATTGTTAAACCCAAGTTTGACTTGTAACTATCCGATTGTTAATGCTTTAGCAGAAATTCAAAAATACAGACATGTAATTGCTGGTAGAGTTTATGCAATAGATCAATACCAAAGTATATCTACAGAACATAGCGATAAGTTAACCATTCAAGTAATGGGGTTTAATGAAAATGGAATAAATAATTATGTAGAAAATCATGTTATAGAAGAAAAAAAAGAATTTGTCAAAATAACTTTAAAGGAGTCTCCAATCACAAAAGCCATGGCATCTGTTCCGTTTTATTTATCTTCAATGTGTAAAATTATAAGTGATTCGAAAAAAATAAATACAAATTCTTTCTTAACAATGACAGAGTTGTATACAAATATTTTTTTATACTTTTTGCGAAAACATATCATAAAAAACAATAAACTGATATATGAGATAATGGAAGACAGTTCCAATAAAAAGTATATTTTAAATATTTGTAAAATTGCATATAAAATGTTTGTTAACAATAAAATAATTTTTTCCAAAGATGAAATTCAAGCTTTTATTAATGACTTTGATAAAAATGAAGGTAATTTCTTTGGATTTATAGAAAGGATTGAAACAGATCTTGGTTGTTATTATCAATTTGCACATTTGACAATAATGGAGTTTTGTGCATCTGTATATGCTTATAATTGTTTAAGTAGTGATGAGATTGTGGCCAATGAGAGGCTGAAGAGTTGTTTATCAATGATTTGTGGATTAGCCAATAAAAACCCAAATAGTTTATTAAAGTTTCTTGTTAACCTGGATTCTTCAAAAAAAACCTATAAAGAATCTTCATTTTTGTTTTCTATTTTAGGTAAGTTTACGAACTTTGTTGCATTTTGGTGAGACTATTTTAGATATTCATTCAGGTGTTTACTAAGATGTTTACTAATATAGAGCAGTGGTTCCCAACTCTGTGCCCCCAGGTACCATAGCGCCCGGGAAATGATTCGTATGTGTCTACCACTATTAGGCAGTGAAATTTTTCATAAATATTAATTAAAATGCTAAATACTTTTATTTATTTGATAATGTTTTAATAATTTGATTGCCTAAGTTTATTAAACACATTCATATGTTTGCAATATTGTATGTATGAGTGCTTCCTTTGCTGACAGTACTTGTCGCAATTTGTTTCATTGCAAGCCATATGCTATCCTGTAATGGGAGTGCTATTAGCACATCAACTTGTACATGCAGAAAACCTGAAGTAGTCACATGTATGTACTGTCCCGATTAAAAATAAGTGGTGCTTACCACCCTTTTGATATTCTAGAATGTTTTATATAGTTTAAAAAGGTTGGAAACCCCTGATATAGAGCTTTTTACTTTATTTTTTTTTTTTTTACAAGAGATTGAAAGGTTCAAAATATTATTTTTCATTTATGTTTAAGAATGTTAAAGGGACTACCAAGTCCCGAGACATGTTGTGTTCATATTAAAGAGAATATTAAAAAAAAACGTCTAAGCAAATTTTTTTTGATTAAAACTAATTAATAAATGTATACCAAGAAAAACAAATCTTGTTGTTTTAGTCGAAGCTCGTCTTCTTCGTTTTCTCTGGCGATTTTCCAGGCGCATTATACAGACTTGATAATTTATTCAGGCGCATGATAATTTATTAGAGCATGACGTCATTGGAAACATTCTAGAAATTCTTTAAAAATTTTACTATTAAATTTTACTCATTAATTAACTTTAGTTACTTATTTTATTAAAAGTTTATTTTATTAATTGTTCGTTAGTTTTTTACAAATCTAACGAACAATTAATTAAACCAAGCACTAAGAAAAGATATAAGAATTAAGAATCTACTAATAAAATATATAATTTGTAATTAACTTTCAAAATTTTGACAATTTAAAAAATATATATTATAAAACATTTATTTTTGTAAACAAATGATAATAGTTTGAATGTTTTACAGCTTTACAGATGTGGCTCCCTGAATGAGCCATAATATTAAAGAAATAGTTCATTTGATAATATATTCTTAAAAAAATTTATGCTAGATATCTCAAAACGCAACAAATCGTAAATAATACAATTGCTAAAACATTTCAACAGAATACTCTAGAACTTTATTTTGCTTAGTCAGCGTGTTTTTTGAACCAATAGAATTAGTTTGTTCGCAAATTTGGCGGGTTTTTAGTGTTCGCGAATATTCTTTTTATTCTTCCACAAGATGTTTTAAGAACATTAAAGTTAATTATGATTCCATATATGTCTGTAAAATAAAAATTAATATATATTAATTTTTTAATTTTTAAGCCCCCACCATAATATATATTGGATGTTATAATGGAAATATAAATAATGAAATAAGATCACCTCAATACCAAAAAATACATTTTTGAAAATCAGAGAAAAAATGTGTTAATTTTTGTTTTAATATTTACAAAGTAAATTAATAAAAATGCATTATTATTTAGGTTAAAAATTATTTTATCTAATATTTTAAAAGAAAAACTTATAACAAAAGAAATCAAAATGCACGTGGTCTAGACGATTATTTTTAAAAAAATTGCGCAAATAAAATACTGTATTGTTTTTAATTTTATTTCTGTTTTTAATTTTATTTTGTTTTTAATTTTATTTTGTTTTCAATTTTATTTTACAAACACATTTTAGAACTTTAAAATATAATAAAAATGAATATGATTTGGAAATTGTATGTAAAAAAAAACAATCGGTGTTTTAAACAAACAAAAAATAAATCTATGACGTCATGCTCTAAAACTCCTATGAATTAAACCCGCTTGAATAAATTATCAAGTCTGTATAATGCTCGTGTTTATTTTACATACTCAAAATACCAGAAAAAACGGAGAAGACGAGCTTCGACTAAAACAACAAGATTTGTTTTTCTTGGTATACATTTATTAATTAGTTTTAATCAAAAAAAATTTGCTCAGATGTTTTTTTTTTAACATTCGTTTAAATATGGACACAACATGTCTCGGGACTTGGTAGTCCCTTTAAGCAAGTTTTCTAAAAAAAAATTCAAAAAAAATATTCTTTATCTAATATGACAACAAAAATAAATAAATTCATTTTGTGACCCTTGTTTGCTTTATAAATGCTGAAGGTTATTGTTATAGCGGTTTTGGTTTTTTTTAGATAAGACTTTTTATTTATTCATTTTTTTTTGGAGAAAGGCATGGGGTTTTTTTTTTTTTAATTTAGTTAACCAATAGATTCTTCTTAAAGAAACAAAACATAATTTAAAAATTCACAAACTGTTTGCATAATCTTATATATGTATACCTAGCCGTTCAGAGGGTGAGTCACCCAAGCAAATTGCCCCGGACCCTATGGGGGCCCCAACAGCAGCGATAACATTTTTTCCTTCTTTTTTTTCCTTCTTTTTTTTTCCTTCTTTTTTTTTTCCTTCTTTTTTTTTTCCTTCTTTTTTTTTCCACATCAAGACCATTAAGTTAAATAATAATAAAATAGCTCATAAAGTTTAATGAAAATTGTCGCAAAAAAAACTCAAGATCTAATACTTCTTTTTTAAAAATAAATTTAGTGTTGTGTAAGTTATTTACGATCCGTTAACGGGCTGTTCATAATGGTCAATAAAATAGGGGGAAGGATCAAGGTCTGAATTTTTTTGACATTTGTTGACAGGTGGAGGTCAAGACAAGTTGACGTCAACAATGTTACTTTTCTTTTTTTAATTTAGTTATGCTAAAAATGAAAAATTAGGCAGTTTGCAGTTCTGTGTTACATACTCGCTAACCTTCAGTATTTTAATAAAGCTAGTTGTATTCCTACTTTTTAAAAACCGTGTTGTGCTTTAATAAGAACCGACAATAAGTGTTTCATTACTGAAAATTTTTCGAAAATTGTCAAGTTACATGCACAACAGGATAAATAATAAGCTAAAACAAAGTCTGTAAATTTTTAAAAATTTTTAAAATATCATCTAGAGGTCGTTGTCTTAAAAATGTAGCGTTTTTTAACCTTTTTTTCAACTTTAAATTTAATTTAAACATAAAATGACGTTAATTAATAAAAAATAATTAATTTCTTAATATGTCTTTATATGTATGTAGTATAGGTTATAAGATGAACTTTTGGCTAAATTTTCAAAAAAATTGGTAATGTCTAGAGGTCGCTGTATTATAAAGTTGAATTTTTTTAGCATATTTTTTTACTGAAAAATTCTCTAAATGCTTCAAAAAACTTAATACTTTAAATAAAATGCAAAATTTAAGTTTCGAGGATAATTGACCACTAAACATTGTTGCATGATTAAATAGTTTGCAAAATAAACTTCTGTATGTGTGTATATAAATTTCATAAATTTATTTTAAAAAAGTTGGTTGTTATATCAATTAGCAAAATTGAAATTTTAAAAATAATTTTAAAACTAATTTATTGGATAAGAAAATATTTTATTATTACAATGAACGTTAGAAAAATAATCAAGATTGTTTAATTGGTTACCCTGAAACCAATAAATTATCAAGCTTTATTTGCCTACCAACACAAAAATATGTGTTAGGTAGATGCTCTCATTTACATTTAAATTCAAAAAACGACACTTCTGCAAGAGATATTTTTAAACTTGTTCTTGGTGAGCTTAAGGAAGTTTGGAAAAAAGCTGAAATACCAATTCGATCAGATAATTTTTGTCATTCATTGCTTGCCAAATTATTAGGGGAAAAGGTGAAAATAAAAATACTCGATCAAACAAGTTGAGATTTTAAAGCTGGAAATAAAAAAATTGTCAGATTTTGTAATGAACTTGAGCAACTTTTTAATAAGTTATTAATATCACCTAGACCAAAATGGAAAGGACAGCAAATTAAAACTTTGTTTTAATTTGCTGTCCTTTCAGTTGCAACTTTTGTCAGCCAAAAGTTGCAACTTTTGGCTGTTCTGTCTCCTTAGGTTGCTTTTAATTTTTATTTAAATAAATATTGCTAAAAAATAGTTATATAATGAATGTATATAATGGACGTATATAATGGACAGCCTCTAATCCTGGTCTGGAAGATCTTCTGGAAGGTCTTCTGTTTATGCAAGTTTTGAAAAGACACCTCTTGTGTCTTTAAAATCTCGACTAAATATTTTATTATATTTTAAAATGGCGTATTTACCTTCACTTCGAAGTCGTTTCACCTCTTCCCAAAGTTTCCTTCGTTGTTCAATCATTTCTTGCGAAAAGTCCTCGTTAATATACAGTGGCGGGATAGCTCAGATGGTTAGAGCGTTAAAAGAAAAGTGAAAACCCGGACTGTTGAACGATACGAGTTCAAATCCCGCTACCGCCAACTCAGCGCTTGAGTAGTACTTCGGTCTGCAAAAATGTTGGTCAATAACGGACGCTACTTTGGATTAGTCTTAATGACTATTTGTGGCTGTTCCTATGCTAAGCCAACAATATCTTCGGATATAAGAACATTGTATAGGAAAATATAGCATAAAAACTCAAATAAATAACTCTTGCCCCATTTGACTTATTAAACAAAATTTCTGAAATGAAACTTGAGGAACTCTTAAGAAATGTAATGATTGCTTAAATTCCAGTGACCTTAAGAGAGCGATTCAGTAAATTAAAGCTCATCAAGAATCTATTGTGCTCAACTATGGGACAAGAACAAACAATTGATCTTGCCATTTTGAAAAATTTGAGCAGGTCTTTTTTTTTTTTGAGTAAGGGGCCCTTAATTCCTGTGCATGGCCTTGTATATATAAATCCTTCAAAATTTATTTTTCTTAAAATTAATTTTACTAAAATAAAGTCATTATCAGTTTTAGAGGTAGTTTACAAATTTTATTCAAATTTTTATTTTTTATCTAGTTTTTATTTGTGTAATTTTGTATTTTTTATGCTCAATTTAAATTTTTAAGAATTTTTATGGTTTAAATTTTTTGTTATAAATTATATTGACTTTAAACAACAATTGTGTCTTAAAGAAATATAAAAGTTTCTATAGTCAACATAAAATTAAAAATAAATTCCTTAAAAAAGTTTTTTTTTTATTGTAAAACTTTTTAATTATGTTCATTTCTTATATTAGCTACTTCACAATAATAATGTATATATATATATATATATATATATATATATATATATATATATAGTATATATTTTTTGTATGTTTGTGTATTATTGTTTTTATTTGTATAAATATGAAACTTTTTAATTCTTTTGTTCATTTCTTATATTTGCTACTTCAAAGTAATAATTATATATATATATATATATATATATATATATATATATATATATATATATATATATATATATATATATATTATATTTTATTTGTATATTGTGTATTTAATTTTCCCTGTATGTAGGTGTTGAATGGAATAATTTTTTTTTTAATCAAGTAAAGTTTTATAAAAAACTTTAATTTTTTATTTTTTTATTTTTATTTATTCAAATACTCAATATTCTCTATAACTCTCTACAACAAATTTTTTTTTTCGTAAAAAATAAATAATTAAAATCCTTAACTATTCCATTTGACCTCATTTGACCTCATATATGGTTTAAATTTTTTGTTATAAATTATATTGACTTTAAACAACAATTGTGTCTTAAAGAAATATAAAAGTTTTTATAGTCAACATAAAATTAAAATTAAATTCCTTAAAAAAGTTTTAAAAAAAGAAAATCATTTCAAGAAGTCTTTTTGGTCTCACCAATATATATATTGGTGAGACCAAAAAGAAAATCATTTCAAGAAGTGCAGAACACCAAAGAGCTTGCAAAAATCAAAAATGGTCGAGTTCAGGAGCCACGGAACATTCCAAAACATGCGGTGGTAACTTTGATTGGCTAAATCCTAAGACCTTGGCAGTCGTTCAAGAATACAAGATACGAAAAATTAGAGAATCTCTGGAGATAAACAAAGCGAAAGTTCGATGTGAGATAGGTATTGGGGAAGGTGTTCTAAATCGAGATGACGGGGATAAGGTTAAAACAAGAACTTGGGGACCCATTTTGACAAAAATTTAACTGACGTCATTATTATATCTAATTGGTTTTTATATTTGACGCTTTTTAATGTCTTCTTTTTAAACGGTTTGTTTTTATGTTATTTTGTAACGTTTTTATTATTACCTGATGACGCTGACCACAATAGGTCAGCGAAATATCGTTGATATATTTTTACATCAAAATATATTTTTTTTTTTTTTTTTTTTTTTAACATCTTCACTTCCAACAAGGCTGCAAGCAACCACTATAAGAGTTGGAAGTTACTGGAAGAGAAAAGACTAAATCTGTAGAGCAAGATAACGATTGACTGATGACTTAAAAGATTGCAAATTATATGAATCAGGAAAGCAAGATGAAGGAAGCGAATTCCAAAGAACTGATGTTCGAGGAAAAAAACTAGAAGAATAAGAGTTTTTGAAGCACTTAGGAACAGTCACAGAAAAAGGATGGGACTTAATTGAATGGCGAGTAACACGAGAATGAATTTTAGTAGATGGCACAAGGGACGCTAGCTCTTTAGAGCAGTGCCCATTATAGTATTTGTAGAAAAGAGAAAGAGAAGCAACATTACGACGATGTGACAAAGGTTGGAGATTGGCTGCCAGAGCAGGTCCAACTATGTTTACAATTCGTTTTTGCACCTTGTCTAAAAGAGAAAGAGCATCACTAGAAGATCCGCCCCAGATGTGGCAACAGTATTCCATACAGGGACGGATTTGAGATTTATAGAGATAGAGAATAGAATCTGGAGTAAGAAAGTGTCGAGCTCGATAAAGAGATGCAACCTTAGCAGATGCTAATTTTGCAATGGATTTGATATACGGTTTAAAAGAAAGATCAGAAGTAAGAGTTAATCCTAGAAGATGAATGGTAGATGACTCATCTAGTACATTACCATTCATAAATATAGGAAGATCTAAATTATTACGATAACGATTGGCCGAATAAAATTGAGTTTTATCTGAATTAAAGTTCACCAGCCACTGTGAGCCCCATGCTGTAGCAGAAGTGAGATCCTTTTCAAGCTCAGATACCCCCTCCAAGCAATCAGAGAGTGTAGGTTTCTTATCACGACAAGAGTAAATGGTAGTGTCGTCAGCGAATAATGCCACCTTAGATGTGAGAATATCTGGAAGATCGTTAATGTAAATTAAAAAGAGTATAGGGCCAAGGATTGAACCTTGAGGAACCCCTGAAGTTACAGGATGTGAAGAAGAGTGTTGTCCATCGAGGACAACTTTTATACTACGATTGGAAAGAAAGGACTCAATAATCTTAAAGACATTACCAGCTACACCATAAGAAGAAAGCTTATGGAGAAGACCAGCATGCCAAACTTTATCAAAAGCTTTAGAAATGTCAAGTGCGATAGCCTTAACCTCTCCACCTCTATCTAATGCACGGTAAAACCTATCGGTTATTACTGTTAGCACATCAGCTGTAGAACGAGAAGACCGAAATCCATATTGATGATCAGAAAGTAAGTTATTTGATTCAAGATGAGAGATTAAGTGTTTGTTGATTAAAGATTCAAAAACCTTGCTTATGACAGGAAGAAGACTAATGGGACGGTAGTTAGATGAATCAGATCGCTCTCCGGAATTTTTGAAAATAGGGATAACAGATGCTGCTTTCCAGCATGATGGAAAACAAGACTCTGATAAGCACTTGTTAAATAGTTTAGAAAGTATGGATGAAAGCTCCGGAGAACACCTCTGCAAAACTACAACAGGAATGTTGTCAGGACCACAAGCTGTTGAAGAGTCTAAGCAGGAAATTACTTTAGATACAGAAGCTGAAGTGATGCGAATGTCAGCGTATAACTATTTAAAAATAGTTATACGCTGCCTTTTTTATTAAAATCAACTTACATATTAAATTTATATATATATATATATATATATATATATATATATATATATATATATATATATATATATATATATATATATATATATATATATATATATATATATTATTTCTATATTGTGTTTTTATTTGTATAAAAATTTGAATTTAAATCTTTAAACAATTTTTTGAATTTTTTGAATTTTTTTAAAAACATTAAACAACGTTAAATTACGTGTTAAAGAAATAGTACAATATTAATTGTCACAAAAAATAAAATCAACACAAAAAGAAAATGAATTCCTAAACAAAAATTTTTAAGTTAAAACTATTTAATTGTTTTTTTTGTTTCTTATTTTGCTTCTGCAAAGTATTAATTTAACATCACTAAAAAAATCATCAAATGGTTTTTAATTTAAAATGGTTTTATTTATTTGGTTTTTTTATTATTTTACTTGTTGTATATAACTTACCTTGTATTTTTTAATCTTAAATGTCATTTTAAATAATTTTATCTGATATACTAAATTATTGGACTAAAGATGAACCTGAAGTTGGACATGGACATGAAGTTAACAAAAACAAATTAAAAAACATTTCAGTTTGTTTGTTTTTTATTAAAAAAGCCTATTTTATAGTATAAACAAAAATATCAGAGTATGGTTTACTCTATTTTGACCTTTTTATAAGTAAAAGTAAATGCGTATTATTTTGAGATGCATAAATGATAAAATAATGCATCAGCTAAGGGCGTAATAGTATACATACAGGTGTGAGCATGAGTCCAAACTGTGTATTATATTGAACATCTAAGAGTATATTTCTTGATCCTTGTCTTGTGAAAAGTCTTGTTTTTGGTCTTGGGTTGACTTTGTGATGTCTTGGTCTTGTTTTTTGTCTAAAAGTCTTATGTCTTGGTCTTGTGCAATAGTTAATTGGTCTTAGTTTTGGTCTTAAACTAGGATATCAAATTGTAAACAACAATTTTATCAGCATTCAGTATATAAAATGTTTGTTAACAACAAAAAAGATTTTTTATTTGTTCACTTATTATTCTGTTATTGCTTGTTTTTTTTTTACAAAAAATGTTTTCAATAATAATCTTTTATATATATATTTTTTTGCTGCTTTTCTCATGAACAAACATGTTTTTCCTCATGAATAGACATGTTTTTCCTTATGAACAGACATGTTTTTGCATTGTCAAAATTAGAATAAAATCAGTTGTCATCATAAAATGTAAATTGTAACACAGTTGTAATCATGAAATCATACTTCTTAATTTCAAGAAAAATGTTATTTTAAAATGGTTAATATGCGAAAAATTGATTGACTTATTTGTTTCACATGTTGAGAAGATGAAGAAAGCTCAGGCTGACAAAATTAAGTCAAAATTTTTGAAGTCAAACAAATGTTTGTGTTCTATGGTTCATAATCAAACTTGTATAGATTAGGAATGTAACAGTGGCCAGGTGAAATTAATTATGATAATTCAAAAGAATCAAGATTAATTAATGCAATAGAAAAAAAATTATTTTCTTTGTGTGTGTGTGTTTAGAATATTTCATATACTTTGTAAAAATACAAAAACGGAATAAAGCACATTCCCTCATGCTCTGATACTTTTGTTTATACTATAACATTGTTTTTTTTTTAATTAAAAAATTAAATTTTATAGTATAAACAAAAATATCAGAGTAGGGTTTACTCTATTTTGAAATTTTCATAAGTAAACGTAAAATGGGTACTTTTCCAAGATGTATAAATGGTAAAATAAAATATCAGCTAAAAGTGTAATAAAATATATGCAGATGTTAGCATAAGTCCTTGTCTTGTCTAAAGTCTTGTTTTTGGTCTTGGGTGTACTTTGTGATGTCTTGGTAATAGGTCTTTAATCTTTGTCTTAAGGTCTTAAGTCTTGGTTTTGAGAAATAATTATTTGGTCTTAATTTAGTTTCGGTCTTTGCCTTACCCATCTTGACTATATCTCTGGTACTTATAAGGCATTTTTTATTGTTTATTTTAAAATACTATTGCTGTGCAGAATAATGTAATAAAGTCTCCTAACTTTGCAGACATAACATCACATAAAGAAAATAAATCTCTTCTTTTATTTACTGTAGCCTTTAACACTTTGTCAAGGTTTCTGTTTTGATAATTTAAAAGAATCAAGATTAAATAATGCAATAGATAAATAATATATTTATATTTTTTTTTTGTGTTTGTTTCTTGCTAAGATCAGATTAAGATTGTTCAGTTCAGTTGCTATCTTATGTGAATTCTATAAAAATTCATCATTTATTTTAATGCAATTTTTCAAAGCACATGACTTGGTTTTAATGTTACCAGTAATTTTTCTTAAAATTTGGCTTCAATTGTGCATGTTTGTATTTTTTGAGTAAATCAAAAAATACAATGCATTTTGCAAATTTATGAAAAAAATATAATCCTGCATTTTTTTTAAATACCTATTGCTTTTAATTTATTTTATGATAAATACTTGATAAATAACCATAACTCTAGAATGCAGGGTAAGTAAAGTTATACATTTTTCAAAAATCTTTGTATAAAACAATCGTTAGCACATGTAATAAAGTTTCATCTTTTAGATTTATTTTCTTTCTATTTATTTATAAATTGTTTCAAAAGATACTTTTACTGAAATAACTGAATATTTTTTCTAATAGATTGTTTGTTAACTATTTTACTTTTAATGGTTAATCTTTTTTTCTTATTGGGTATGAATAAAGTTAATTCTGTTGAAATGACTTCTATTGATATATGACTGTTATGTTTATATTTTTGGACAATTCTGTGTGAAAATGTGCAATTTTTTTTTTAATGCAACTCCAAAGTTTTAGATTTTGTTAATTTTTACATCACTTAAAGAATTTGATAATCCCTAATGAATATTCCAAAAAATTTTACATCTAATTCCAAACCTTTTCAACAATATGACTATTTAAACTTTTTATTATGTTGCTCTGAATAGTTTAGTTATAGTTTTTACAAAGAGTTTTTTTTTTCTTTTCAAATTTACAAAAATTTGTTACTTATAATTCAGGAATTGTGAAAAAAAAGGTGGTACTCCTTAGAGCTTAATACACAGAAGTTGGTGTTTAAATATTTCAACTATTTTTTGCTAATATTTAAGACCGGTTTATCTTTAAGGTCTTAAAAAATAAAAACTATAAACTCACTAATAAGAAGAGAAAAAATTCCCAATCAACTGTTTGTTAAGACTACCTTCTCCTGTCTCCTCCTTCCCTTCCTATCTCGTCTCATTTATTACATCTTAATAAAAATTCCCATCCACCCCTCATTGTATTACGGACATGAGAGTAACTTGACATTAATGAAACAGGAACACATTTGACCGTATCAAATTGTTTCTTTAGTTTAGATGCTGACTTGGTTTTACTGTTTATTTAGAAGTTTGATCCGATCTTGAAAATTTCTTGAATTATTACCTAGGATTACTTGAATTATAAAAGTGCAAATGTAAAAGATGCTCAATTTTTTTTTTTTTTTTTTAAATTATTCGGTTGGAGTTATCAAAATCAATATAATTATGGACTTTCCTAAAACAGAAGTAAAGAGCATTGTATGTATGAGCAAATGTATGTATAAGCTGTATTGTATGTATGAGCATTGTATGTGTGTATTGTATTGTATGTATGTATGTACTGTATGTATGTATGTATTTATTGTATTGTATGTATGTATTGTATTGTATGTATGTATGTATACTGTATACATACTATGTATGTATGTATACTGTATGTATGTATTGTACATACATTGTATGTATGTACTGTATTGTATGTATGAGCATTGTATATATGAGCAAATGTACATCATTAGTAGATAAATTTTATTGAGGAAGTTTAGATTCATAATTTGACTTTTTTATTCAATGTTTCTAGATATTTTATTGAATTTTTATTACTATACTAAATAAGTTTTGACAAAATTAGTTTAGTGAATAATAATTTTTTTTTTCTCTATTGGCCAGTGGCAAACGTTGGTCAATAAAAAAACGTTGGTTTTTATTTTAATATATTCTATTTTTTCTTTTTATTTCTATTTTGTCCTGGTCTCTGGTGTGCAGAAGCTTTAAACATGTTGGTTGACTTATGATCCACAAAAAAGAAAAAAATTCATAAGATTTAATGAATTGAAACTTATTATTTTTGAGCACAAAGTCCCAGAGTCTTTGCTGCCATTATGCCTAAGGATTCAAGGTTCAAAAACTTTTGAATTTTATTTTATTAAAAGACCATATGCTTTTTTATATTTTTAGAGCTCCTGGATACTAAAAACTAGGAAAAAGTAATCTTTTTGCGTCTTTCAAACCGCAGTCCTTTTTGGAACTTTACATCCCTGAGTAAAAATTAATAAATAGGGGGAGGAGGTCCTAATAAATTTAGGTTGAGTAGGAAAATTTTTCAAAAATTATTAAACAGCAACTTCTGTGTATTAAGCACTTACAAGTACTACCTTATTTTGCCTTTCAATTTTATAATTGTTCATGTTTCATAAATGTTTTATAACTTACAAATTTAAGTTAATTTGACCATGTTATTTTTTTTTTTGTTATGAAAAAACCTCTCTAGTTCTTTGTAACAACTTAAATAGTTCATCTTTGATCCAAAAACTAACTAAAGAAAATATTCGTTTTCATAAAGTGGTCAGAAAATTAATTATTTTGTACTTCTTTGCTGCTAAAACAAACTAATTTTGGTGTTCTTAAGTTATCTAGTTTACAGTCAAAGTAGTTTACAATCAAACCTGTATAAATTAGAATTAAAACAGTGGCCAGGTGAACTTAATTATGCAAAATAGAAGATTTTATCCCAGTATCTAATAGCATAGTTCAAAGTAGACTACTAGTATTTAGGTTAACACCATCTTAATTTTGTTATAGTAAATATAGTATTTTAGATTTCTATTCACATAAATAGGTGAGGTTTAAGCTAAATCACAGTTTAAATCTACATTGTCTTTGGTACAATAATGTATATGGAATTAATATCAACAATCAATAAAACAAAAACCTAAGTAAATAAAAATTTCAAATAAAAAGCAAATCTGCTTTTGTCTAAATTTGATTTGAGATTTAATTTAAAACTGATAAGATTAATCACAGTTTAAGAGTTCACCATTTCAGTTTACTGCTACAAGAAAGTTAAATTGTAGTAGTTATAAAAAATAAAATCAAAACAAGGTTACTGATCTAACAAATATAATGTTACTAAAATATATTATAAATAAGTAGAGAATAGATTTAATTTCACTAAATATTTATTCTGATATTGTCATAATAATGATATTGTATGTCTGATATTGTATAAATAATTTTTATTGTGTAAAATATTACTCAATTTCCAAGTTATTTTCTAGTTATTCTGATTTTAAAATCACAAGGCACAGATTTTTTTAGATGTTTTTAAGTTAGCTTACTTTTACTTTAGGTTTTTTTTAAACGCTTTTTTGTTCATCTACAAGTTATATGGCTTTTTTTTTTTGCACCAAAAAACAATTTGATAAAATTATTTATAAATTATGATTCTTCTTCTTCAAAGTAAAGCAGTTATTATTTTTATTAGTATTATTATTATTTGTAGTTTTTCTCAAGCAGAGATAAATACCTTTGTAAAGAGATTTTTGTTTTTAAATTAACTTGTGTTTGCCTTGACCAGATCTCAATTTGTGTGTTTTAAATAAAAGTTTTGAATCTGATCACAAACCATCATTTGCAAAAGATAGCACAAGTACATCATAGTTCAGATAAATTATTCTCAATAAATTTGTATGAAAGTTTAAAATTTGTTAATTTCATTTTTTTTAGCAATTAAGACAAAAGGTTTTTTTATTGGATAAGGTTAGTTTATTAATTCAATTAGTGAAGCAATTTATGGACCATGAATTAATTTGGATATAAATTCTCATCCAACTTGAATTTATAGAGGATGCAAGACAAAATCATACTTTTGAACAGAATTGTAAGGCCTTCAGTAAAGCTGTAGCTTTACTGATAACCTAACTAGATGGTTTGTTTTTTGAATGATTCCTCTAAATCTTAAATTTAATAACAAACAAATTGTAAATAAATCCTTAGTCGCTGAAACACTTAACCAGTTTTTTGTAAATATAGGTCCTACTTTATCATCTAATATAGCAACTACTCAATCACACTTTAGTTCGTACTTAACCTCAACCAACCTTAATGTCATGTCTAATTATAAACTTACAGAAAAAGAATTACTAGACGCAGTCTCTTTATTAAAACCCAATAAAAGTTTAGGATTTGATGATATAAGTAGTAATGTCATTATCAAATCAATAAAACAAATTACAATTCCATTACTACATATTTTTAATTTATCTCTAAAACAAGGCGTTTTTCCAGATAACCTAAAAATTGCAAAAGTAATTCCAGTGTTAAAATCAGGTGATCCTTCCGATGTTACGAATTATAGACCAATCTCAATTCTTTCTTGTTTTTCTAAAATATTGGAGCGGGTTATGTATAATAGACTATATTCCTTTTTAAATGTTAATAATATTCTTTATCATAAACAGTTTGGATTTAAATCTGGTCATTCAACTGATCATGCAATCACTCACCTTGTTCATGATATATTTAAAGGGTTTGATGAAGACAAGTATACCCTATGTGTATTTATCGATTTAAGTAAAGCTTTTGACACTGTCAATCATCAAATCCTTCTATCCAAACTGAAAAGTTATGGTATAATAAATACTAATTTGTCCTGGTTTGATAGTTACTTGACTAATAGAAAGCAGTTTATTTCATATGATAGCGGAAAAACGGAATATAAGTCAATCACCTGTGGTGTTCCTCAAGGATCAATTTTAGGACCACTTTTATTTCTAGTTTATATTAATGACTTATATAAATTTTCTAACATTTTAAACTTAATTTTGTTTGCAGATGATACAAACTTGTTTTATTCTAGTAAAGATATCAGTAAATTATTTCAAACAGTAAACAAAGAACTTGAAAAATTAACCCAATGGTTCAAATCAAACAAACTATCTTTGAACATCAATAAATCCAAATACACTTTGTTCCATCGTCTTCATAAAAAACAAGATATTCCATTAAAACTTCCTGATCTTTTTATTGATAACGCATTATTAAAAAGAGAGCAATCAATAAAGTTTTTAGGTGTGGTTCTGGATGAAAATTTAACCTGGAGGGACCACATAGGTCTAATTGAAAATAAAATATCAAAAAATATAGGTGTTTTGTATAAAGCCAAGCAGTTTTTAAATCTATCTTGTTTAAAAAACTTATATTTTTCTTTAATTCATTGCTACTTAAATTATGCAAACGTTGCTTGGTGCAGCACAAACGCAACAAAAGTAAAAAAACTGTTTAGTAAACAAAAACAGGCTATAAGGATAATTACAAACGTAGACCGTTTCTCTCACACTAAAACATTATTTAATAAACTTAATATTCTAAATGTATATAAACTAAACCTTTACCATATTCTTATCTTCATGTTTAAACTTGATAAAAAAATATCACCAATGTTATTTAATTCACTTTTTGAAAAAATAAACCACATATACCCTACCAGATTTTCAAAAAACAATTACATTCAATCCAAAACACATTATTCAGCAACCAAATTCTCAATTGCAAATCGAGGTCCTAAGCTGTGGAATACAATATTAAATAATGAGCTGAAATCTAATTATTCTTTAAACCAGTTTAAAACAAAACTTAAGCAATTACTGATGATACATGAAAATGAATTAAAGTTCTTCTAAAAAGCTTTTTAAAACAAAAAGCAAAACAAAAAGCAAACAAAAACAAAAATTAACCTACTAATTACTCTTTAATATTATATTTAATATTCTAAACAATAGTCTGCTATTGTAAATGTATTTCTTATCTTATAAGTTCTGAATTTACAAACGATTTTTTAAGTTTTATTATTTGAAATACTAATTACTAAAAATATTGTAAAATTTTATATTTTCAATTTTTATTAAAAAAAGTTATTGTAAATTCTTTTTGTAATATTAATACTTATATATCATCTTATTTTACTAATCAGTTCTTAAATATAAATACTCTTTGAATTACTAAATATTTTAAACGTTATATATTTTATTTTTTACATTTTGTTAAATATTTTATTTGATGAATATGCATTTTTTTGATAATGAGAAATTTTTAATAAAATTAGTTATATTATTTAATTTTTATTCGGTTTATTGTTTATTTATATGTATACTGATATTAATTTACAAACTAATATATAATAATATTAATTAACACATTACAAAATTCTGTTTAAAAAACATGCGTTTCACTATTTTTTTTTTTTTTTTGTGGTTTTTTCATCTGGTTTATTATTACGTTATATTTAGATTACGCTAAGTTTAAATTGCGTTTATAACGTCAGAAAAAATAACAGTAACTAAATTTTTTTTTATTACTTTTATTTTTCGTTTTATTTATTTCACATCATTATACTTAATAGAATTAATAGTTTATTTTCTGTATAAAATAATGTATAATTTATTATTCGACGTGTTATCAAGCTTAAAAGGTGATCTAAACGTTTTTTTTTTTGTGAACTCAAAAATACTTTCATTTTAAACGGTTGCGATAGTTACGATATAATTCTATAAAACTAAGCGGTTGATTTAAATTTTTTTGTTCGAATTTGTGAAAAGATTTTTATAAAGTTCGATCATCGAGTTTTATGTATATAAAACCAAACGTTTTGTTTTTTTTGGAAAAAGTACGAAATTATTCTGTTACCATTGTTTATTAAACTTCACACTGGTCACAAATACTTTTAAAAATTCGTAAGTAAGTATTCTTCAGTTTTATATTCGTTTATTTGTTTTTATTAAAAAAGTTTATGTTTTTAAACAAAATTTATATTGTTACATAACCTTAACTTACGACGACTGTTTTTCGTGTAAATTTGATGATAATAAGTATTTTTTTATTGTTGATATATTAGTTAAATTATATTATAAATATACAAGATTAAGGTGCTAAAATGTGTAAACCTTTAAATTTAATGTAACATTTTTTATAATATTTTGATTTCTATCTTTAAGCTTATTTTTTTAAATATAATATAGCAAATAAATACGTGTTTTTATAATGTTCAAACTTTTTTTATATTTAATCTCTTGGAAATGCGATAATTGAGTTTGAAAGAGTGAGTTTTTTTTTGTGGAAAGGTAAATCGAAAATAGATTTAGAATATTATAAATTAAGATTTAGAAAATATGTTTAAAAATAAATCAACTTGCCTTCAAAATGTTAGTGGTGCAAAAAAAAAAAATGCATATTTATAAACCTTGAAAAAAATTCTTTTATGAAGTATAAGGTAAGACCTTCGTCACAAAAACTCTACGCTACAAAAAATATATTTTCATCACGTAGAATTTATTGATTTACAAATTTTTTACTTTAAAAAATGTTTGGCATGCTTTAGTATGCAAAAAAACTAGTACAGTATGATAATGGTATGTAAGTACCTATGCCATACTAATTTTAAAACATACTGAGCTATTATTTAATTGCATTTTTACCCGTTTATTTTTAATCGTTCGTCTAAGTTTGATATTTTAGAAAAAACCGGTTTCTTTTGCAAAAAGTTTCAGAGAAATATGATTTACATGAAACAATTGTGAATGAGGAATTATTTTTTTGTTTGCGTTGAAATGATTGTTTCATGGATTTAATTTTTACTTTTTAAAACAATATGTCGTTTGATGTGATGTTATTGTAATTTTTAAATTCAATCGGTTTATCTTATGTTTGTTGCTTGTTTTTATATATTATATATATTACATTTTGTAGCTTTAATAATGAAATTATGTTGATTTTGATGTGTAAATGTCTCATAATTATGAATCTTTTATGTGTGTGAACAACCGTTCTAATTTTTGTTATGTTATTTTAAATATGTTTAATTTATAACTTATATTTAAATTATTTTGTTTTAATAATATGATAAATTAACAAAATTTTAAAATTGTCTTTTTTATTATATTTTATATTACATTTTTATTTATATTTATTTTTCATATGAATTATTTTATCTAAAGGTTTCACACTTTTATTATTTTTGTATATCATTTTAATTTAATATAAATTTATGTATATAATATTATTGTATAAAATATAGTCTATTTGATAAAAAATAAAAAATTGTATGTTTTTTATTCAATCATAAATTAATAAAAATTATATGTATGAATATGTAGAATATTATAATGTATATAATATTATAATTTTGATTACTTTATTTTATTATTTGTTCATTTTTCTAATTAATATTTATTTTTACTTTAGATCGTCTAAGTAAAAGTGATGAAAGTAAAGATTACCATGACTTTAAATATTTAAGATTAAAGATTAAAGACCAAGATTACCATGATTTATTCATTGAATGTTTTTATGAAAGTCAATCATCATTTAATGATGAAATTAAATCAATTGTTGATAAACGAGAGTGGTGGATTTCGATTGTCGATTGGAAAACTTCTTACTTAACTTCTTGCGAAAATTATTTCATAAATCATTACGTAAAATCTGGAAGAAAGTTATCGTGGTTAAATGTTAATAAAAATATTTTAAGTGATGAAGAAAAAAAACTTTTAATACAATGTTCAACTAATGTTCGCGATGTTCGCTTTTGGTGTCCAATTAATTTCGAAGGTTGGAAACCGAAAGATAAGATTGATAAGTTAAAGATATTCATCTCAGATATAATAAGGATCTCACGTTATTTAATAACAAAAAAAGATTTTGAAGAAAATTTTCTTCCGTGGATTAATTTTTGTAAAGAATTATATCTTTATCTTCAAGACGACATTGATTTTATTAAAGAAATTTGTGAATGGATTCATTGTTCGAATGTCAAGAAGTTCCAGATCAAGTACCGTGGAAAAGATTTTGAAAACCTCGATGAATTAAAAAACTTTACAACACGATAAAATATTTAATACCTTAAATATATTAAATAAAAACAATACTATAAATAACTAATGAAATATTTAATGTATTATTTTATAATAAATACGTTTTTAAATATACAAATTAATTTTACTAGTTTATTAGATTTAATATTTAAAAGTTTAATTTTTTATTATTAAAATATTTTATAAATAATTCGTTTTCAAATATATTAATAGTTATAATTATGATATAAATTATTAAATATATTATTATAATATATAAATTTTCATATATATTATTATTATTAATAATATTATACTTGTAAAATTATAAATTACGTTACATGATTTATTGTTGTTTTTTTTAAATATTATTTTCAGTTTTTAATTATAATGTTCTTAATATATAATTTTTTAAATAATATTGTTAATAAATATTTGTTTTAATGAATAATAAATGTTTGTTTAATATTTTATTTTTATTAATTATTTTATGTTTTGTGATGTTTAAGAATTAAATTAAAAAATCTAAATATGCAAATTGAAATAAAATGTTAATTTTTTTTATTTTATTATCAATTTCTTTTCAAATATTATCGTATTTAAGATAAAGTCATAAGTTTTTAAGTTGATTGAATTTTGAATAAAACAACTTTTTTTTATTAGATTTGCACTTTTTATACACCTTTTACACAAATTTATGTTTACAAAAAAATAACTTTTCAAGGTTTTCGCCATTGTTTCTTGAAGAGATCAACAAAATAAAAAAAGTCTTCGTCAACAAAAAAAAAATTCGATGGTTTAGTAGAATTTTTCTTCGAAGATTTTTAGTTCGAAATTTCATATTTCATCTGACGTTTTTATTTAATTTTAAACTGACTTTAAATTTTACTTAAACGATCAAAATTTTTTATATCAAATGTTAATAAATATTAAAACAAATATTTTAAGTTAAAATACTTTTTTTAAATGGTTTTCAATTTTGTTGTAAAAAGTTTTGTTCTCTCTACATAGCAGTTTTAAACCGTGATTTTAATTACCGTGAACTATAATATTTAGAAAATATAGTAAAAAACAATGGAAGAATTTAAACAACGTTTTAAGCTAGAAAGAATTAAATAAAAACCAACTAAACATTTAATGTTTTTTAGAAAAATTCAGTTTCAAGTTTAGACTAATAAACACGTTATAAAAATAAAAGTTTTTTAAACAAAAAATAATTTGAGTACGCAAGTTTTGATTTTCAAAAGTTACGCGAACATTTTCAATGCCAAAGAGATAAATGTTGGTCTTATGTTACGTTAAGGCCATTTGTCACAAAACTGCAGCTAGCTAGTTCTGTGACAATAAAACCACAACTTTTTTGAACAAATTTAGTTATGTTGAATAAAAACAATATAAATAAATAAATACTTTTTTATAATTTAAATATAAAAAACTATTTTAATTCAAAAAATCTTTAAAATACTGTTTTTAATTTAAGGAAAAGTCATGTTTTAAAACCTTTTTTAAATTTTGAAACTTATAAAAAAAACATTAAAACAAACTATGTGACTTAAGGGGAAAGCCCCCCCTTCCCCCCTAAACATAAGTATTAAACATTTTAAACAAAATCAAGAATATAAAACATCAATATGATATGAATAAACAAAATCCTTGAAAAAAAATACAAAATGGTTTTTAGTTGCCATAGTTACCACAAAAAATACATAAAAATGGGCAAAAAATGCATTCACACAGGCCGTAAAAACTAAATAACCATGCAAGATCTCTTAAAAAGCTTTCACCAAATGCTTCACAAATGGTCAAAGGATGTTTTAATAGCGGTATTTTCCTGTAACTAAAAATCTGATCTATGTGTGCACATTTAAAGATGGTGAAAATATTTTTTATACAAAATATCAAAAATAAAAAAATCTAAACCTCAATTTAAAAAACTGTTTGTATTAAACCACAGTTTATAATCATAAAAACAACTCCAGAAAATTTCATCAAAGTTGGTTAAACGGTTCTTGAGATAGAACGGCCGGCGTGTGACAAAAGACTATTTTGAGAAAACGCGAAAAGAAAAAAAAATTAGCACATAAAACTTTAAGTAAAACACATACTATAGTTAAAATATCTAATAAAAAGTATTAGAAACCTCCTGCTTCATACAACTTCCCTTCTTTTTTCTTTTTCTTTATCATTTTTGTTATGTTTTTTGCCACAAATTATTTTTCTTCGCAACTTGTTTTAATCAATATTTCTGTACTTAGAATGTAACAGTCGTTTATAGTTTAAATTTTTACAACCTTTAAGAGTATATACTCCTGGAATTATGTCCAAAGATTCATAAACTAAAATCGAGGCTTTTCGACCAATGTTAAAATTAGCTACTGCATCATAAACTCCAAACTCTAATTGACTAAATGATATAAATTTCGTTTTAGGTAAACGCTCCCAGATAGTACAATTAAAACTTTCATTAGTATTTTGTGTCTTACCATGTAAGTACTTTTCCAAATGTTGGTCAGCACTGAGTTCTGCAAAGATTGGTTTGATTTTATAAACAATAGAAATTGGTAAACCTGGTCCAGGTTTATAAGTATTTGTTTCATTGGCTTTATCTGAATTATATTTGCACCAACTATCAGCTCCTACTGGGCAATGTGGAAAATGTAGATTATTCTCCTTATTGGAGGCAACATGATAAAGCAATGCCAGAGTACCAGCTTTCATAGATGCTAAATCTCCTAAATTAGCTCTGATTGCAATACCAAAATAACTTTGCAACCGATCAATTGTCGCATCTGTTAAAATTGAAAAAAACTAAAAACCACCAAGGTTTTTAGTTTTTTTCTTCAACTTTCTTAATCTTGTACCAATACGTTTTTGATAATGTCCAACAAACTCAAGTTTTTTTACTTCCAAACCAGGGTAGACATTCATAACATTAAAATAGCTCTTACTGTCCCTATCACCTAAATAGTTTACATAGCGAAGCTTGCGTTCTGTAATAGAACGTTCAAATATTTTTTTCATACCAATTGGCTCCATACCCCCAGCAGACCCTTTGTAGTCATATGCACACTTTTGTACATTTCTCCACTCAGCAAAATGTAAAGGTTCACTTTTCTTTTTTGGTTCCATTAAAATACAAGCTTTACAAATTCTACTCATTGGTTCTACATCCAATATCTTTCCACTATCAATAGATATAGCAGTCATTACGCCATTATATGATGAAAAACCTCGTCGCTGTCATGTCCCATCACATGAAACACCAGTATCAACAATATCAGTATTCGAATTGTGTCTGATTTCCGCAGCAGCATCACACATAGTTTCTATTGCTACTTTTTTCACAACTTTAGAGATTGTTTTAGCAAGCTTGTCGTAGTTATTTCTAGTCATTGGCGGAGGAATATTCATTAAAGAAGTGAATTTTTCAAGTCCTGCGTGACCATGACCCAACAACCGCATTGTGTAAATAGCTCGTTTATTTATCTCGTATCCTGCTAACTACTTTTTTTTTGAAGTACAAAACTTTTTACGAAATAAACAATCTGAACATTTTAAAACTAAAAAAGAGGCAAGTCCATGTTGATCTTTTAAGTTGTCAGACAACACAAGAGAGTCTTCATTGAAGCACATTGGACAAATGAGTTCTTTAAAAATAACAGATAACACTTCTATATCTATAATTCTATATCCAGACAGTAGAGTAGAAGTTTCAACTACATCAGTTTGTCGTATTTTTGAATGTGATGCTGGAATATTTACGATATTATCAGAAGCGTCATTTTTATTTTCATCACTCAGACAGTGAACCACAGTCTCATTATTAATTAAAATATTTACAATTGGAGTAGATTCTTTATTTACACTATCAGCAACAACTTCTTCTTCATAAATTAATGATTTTTTAACTGGAAAAGATCTACACCTTTTCCTAGCAAGATTAATTCGACGTTTTACTTTACAACTTTTTGGCATTCTTGTTAAATTAAATTAAATTATTCTGAGTGCGTTTTGTCTCCTAATCTCGCTTACTTTTGCATGGCTGAACAAGAAGTATAATAGAATGAAGCATCCTAACCCAAGTTAGGCATTTTACATCAGCTTTTTTTTTTTTTTTTTTGTTCTTTAAAATGATTTTCATGAAAAACAAATTACATAAATGAAATCTATAAAAATTTTCATGTTTAAAAACGGTCATACTAAATTTTTGTTTTTTTGATGATTTTAGGGGGAGTTTCCCCCTTATAGTATGGATATATTAATTTCCCGTTAACCAACAATGTCATGATTGTTGTTTATAATGGCAGTTTAAATAGTGACAATAAACGCAAAAATAAGTTCTAAAGAATAAAGTAAACAAAAATAACTCTTGTAAACAGAATCAACTGTTGTTCATTTTTTAAAGGTTTTTGTCGGTAAAATGCGAACCGCAACATTTTATTTTAAAGACCATTATTGTTAAGATAAAAATAATAATAACAAAAACTCTCCAACTCTTAATTATTTATTTTAAAGCTTTATTTAAAATAAATTTTTTAGTTTTTAACTGTAAATCATGCGCGGAGTGTTGCTACATCGACTATCTTATAGCCTGATTCGCAATGGAGTGCTGCTTCATCGACTGAGGGTTTGGTTTAGGCAGAGAGTCTATCAAATAATTAAAAAAAAAAAAAATTATATTGTTGTTTTCTAGTTTCTCTTAATTTCTTTTTATTTATTTTTAATTAATTTTTTCTCTTAAAAGTCCTTAAAATATACCGCTAAATAAACTATTTAACGGTAGTAAAACATTACATCATTAACAACGATGGTTCGCAAAAAAGTTCGCATTTTACAAGTTCGCGGTTCGCAGTTCGCAATTTATCTAGATGGCCATCCATTAAGGACGTCATCCGAATAGGGGGGGAGGGATCAAGTTAAAAAGGACAAATAAAGGACAAGGGGAGGGGGGAGGTTGTCAGAAAAGGACGTCACTTTATAGATTTTTTATTTTAGTTTAATTAACTTGGAAAACTACGTAAACATGTGTTTTTAAGAAGATAATGTATGAGAATATTTTTAATTTTATTTTTCAAAGGTGTAGCAGCAGATTCAAACATCATTGCGAGATTAAATAATTTTTTTTGAGTTAAAAATAGGGGGGTGGGTTCAGGATTTTATGACGTCTTTCCAAAGGGGTATAAGGAAAAAGGACAACCGGTTACAAAGGAGGGGAAGGGGGTCAAAAATTGGCTAAAAAATGGTGACGTTCTTTATGGATGGCCCCTAGTATCATTTTTAACCCACTCGTGACGCGTGACCCGTGAGGCGTTTTATAAAATTTCTAAACGACGAGTGACCCGCATGACAGTGCAAAATCAATTTTAAAAATTTTTAAACATCTGTGACAATTAGGAAAAACTTTAAAATTATCTTTGAATTGTGAATAATTTCTTTAGTTAATGCTTCAAACCGTTTCTTAATTGCATTTATAGATCGCTCAAAGATCAGTTTTAAAAAATGACGAAGAACAGATTATACTATATAGATATAAATGAAATCATTTATATTTGTTTCAATGATAGTGGTGGATATTTTTTTTTTGTTTAATCAGCATTATAAAAGCTTCATTAGTTTAATATCAAAAATGATATTTCTTTTTTATTTGTTTAAGTTTACATAAAACTATATATTTTTGTTAATTTAAACACAACATAATTTGATCACGTAACTAACATAAACAATTTTTTTTTTTTTTTTAATTGTTGAATATTCTAGAAGTCAATTCTCAGACAAAAAAAAACAAGGTCTTGTTTTTCAAATTCTGAGTTGTAGTTTTTATTTTATACTCTTTCAATTGATCATGATTCTAGTTGTTTATTTTACGCGCAGTCATGTAGCTGTTTTTAGCTCAGTCGCGAAAGGGTTAAAATGCAAACATGAAAAAAAGCACTGAAATTAATAGGAAAAGGTCAACAATGTCAAGGTCTTAGTTATTCGCCTTAAGGCCAATAATTAAAACTAGCAATTCTGATTAAAACTCTTGTATAATTCTCACCTATAAAATATTTTATCTGTATTAATATACCGTGTTATTAAAAAATATAATGTTATTAAAAAATAAGTTTTATACAGAATCACGCACTAAACAGAAACTATGAAAGTCTTTCACAGAGTTCATGCAGTTTGTTAATATCTCAACAACTCATAGTTAATATACTTTCAATAAGAAAGTCTAATCTTTCAAGCAGGAGTATAGCGTTATGAAAACCGTTGTATATTATTTAAACTATCGCAACATTAAATAAAAGATATACTGATAAAAATATACATGTTTAAACATTTAGCCTAAAATAGGATAAAAATATTTTATAATCTCAGTTCTTATTGTAAAAAGTAAGAAAAAAAAAACACAAAAAAATGGCAACCAATAATAAGTTTAGAAATGATCTGTTAAACTCTGACGTAAGATGCTAGCAATAGAGGAGCTATACATAAATAATCTCAGTTAATATAAGGGGGGGGGGGGGGATATGGGGTACTGAAACGTTTGACAAGAGTTGACGACGGGGAAAGGAGGGACTAAAATTGAGACCAAAATGATGTCAATTAAAAAAAAAGTTGGTTTTATACGCGCAGATTTTAAAGGTATTTAAATATACAATGTGGTATAGAAATGACATATTTGTTTGCAAATGACATTGTTGTTTGCATAATAATGTAAAAACCTTTGTTAATTATTTCAAAGGTTTACCTTTAAATGCAAGGAGACTTTACAATAAAGAACCAGAATTGAAAGCAAAAGATCTTGATTATGTGCAACACAACACAGGGCTGTTCAATTCTGGCGTGAAAAAGCTGGTGCCTACTCTAAATCAAGTTGTTTCAAGTCGGATTATAGAAAAGAACTTTCTCATCAAGCTTGACTAGTTAAGCAAAAAACTTGAAAGTCATTTTACCAAAACTTATAACAAAGTTGCAATTGACAAGGACATAAATCACGTGGATAAAATTGTCAATGCAAAGACTTGAAAAAACTCAGCAAGTTCTTGAAACTAGAAACCTCTCTGTTGACTACGACATGGAGCTGGGAGTGGATGGTGGTGGTGGTTTTCTAAAAGTAAGCTTTGGAATCATGGAAAATGTTTCAGTTTTACAATCCGCCATCAAAACGACTTCTCACCAATTCTCTGGCCAAAGATTCTGGTGTTAAGCGTCAGTTACTGATTGCCATTTCTGAATCTCCAAGAAAACTATAGCAATGTGAAGCAAGTTTATGATATGCTGAACATTGAAAAACTTCCCTTTATTTTGCACTGTGATATGAAGCTGGAAAACATCATTTGTGGTCTAGAAGTACATTCTAGTGCACACCTATGCTCTTGGTGTGACATTTCATTAAAAGATCTTGCTAAGTGAAAATCTCTAAGAACTTTTGGATTAATCAGGAGAGATTATCAGGCATTTAATGCGGCTAGTGCTAACATCAAGAAAGCAAGTTTATTCAGAAGCTCTGTTCATGAACTCATCATCTTTGCCTCAGATGAACCTTTTTTTCCTGATGTTCAGAGTCTCCTATTTACAACTTCAGGATACCTCCATCACTTCCAAGGTAAATACTGTCATTCACCATGTTCCAAAATTCATCTAACGCCACAATAGCTCTTTGGGAATTTATTCAGAGCAAGCAACTGAAGCGCCCCATCATCTTTTCAGTAACAATTGGCAAAAATACTAGAGACCAAGCAATCACCCAGAATATAAAGACAGCTTGCAAAGATGCACTTCACACATTAGCAGCAAAAAACTTTATTAGGAATATATACAAATCACTTTACTTTTTTCTCAAGAAATAACAATTAGAATTGAAACTTTACTTTATACGAATTAACAAAGTAGTTATCTACCTGTGAATTTACTGCAGAATTATTTTTTTTATGTTTTTGAGATGAATAAAAATTCTTAAAACTATTTTTGTTAGATACTTATTAGCTTTGTATTTAATGGGATTTTATGCAAAATTTAATATGCGGATTTTCTTCCACGGACGGTTGTGTAATCAAAACTTTTAATCTTTTTAATCTTTTTAACTTTTTTTTTTTTTTAACATGTTTATTTTACTTTTTGGAACTTATAATCGAGTAATCACCAATGATAGTACAATAATTCCCCCAAAGAATTTTTCTGGGTCATGCATCATGCAATATTTCATTTTTTTACAACAGTGAGCATCTTTTTTTAGCTTACAAGACTCTGCTTCAAATATTGTTCTGATGTACTATCAAACAGAACTTTGTGTTCAATACTCATTGAGGTAAAATTATTACTGTATAAAGTATCCATCCAAGAGTAACTTTACGCATTATGACTCCCAACATTATTAATTTTCTTTGAACGAAAGTATTAATTTTTACCTCAAAACAGAACTCAGCAACTAAACTAACAAAACAAAAACCTGATATTAGCTTGTCAAAGAATTTTTTTTGAAAGAATAAAACTAACTTGTTTTGTTTGTTCTATTCTTTCGAAAAGAAAGAGTAGAACAAACAAGAAGACATAACTGGCTGTTTAATTATTTTGATTTTTATCTTCCTAATTTTTAATTTAAACGAAGAGATATTTTTTATTTAATCAAAAAAATTTAATTTTCTAATTTTATGCATGTCGTTTTTTGCTATGAGTTTTTAGTTTTATATTAGAATTATGTTTTAAATAATAGTTAGTTTAGATAAACGAGACTATTAATTAGAGATATATTCGTTATTTGATAAATGTTTAAAAAAATTTTTATTTAGAAACTATTATTTATTATTTTAATTTATTTTAAAAATTTTAATTTTGTAAACTTAAATATAAAATGGTAACCATGGTTATATTTTCATTTTGCATTTTGATAACTAAAAACTCTATACCAATGAGTACCTCTTAAAAAAAGTCTAAAAAAACCTGTAAGTTTAAAAAAAATAAAATTATAAAAGGGAGTATTAGATAACTTTTTTTCTTTTTTTTTCTGCTGTGCTTTTATAAACAGATATTAACAATATAAACTGACTGGAGAGACAAGAAGAAAACTTATCATTAAGTACCTGAACAAATTTCATAAGTATTAAGAATAATAAAATTTGTTCACTATATAAACTGAAAAAAAAATGATAGTATCAAAAATTTAAAGTTTAGATAGCAAAGTTAAAATAGTGAATAAAATAATTTTAATTTATAATATTTTTAATATTTTAAAAATCATAAATATATCTTTAAATACTTATTTCGAGCAATAAAAAAATCAAAAAATTAGTTTAAAAAAAACAAAGAAACTAATAAATTAATAAATAAACACAGCAAAAAAATAAAAAAAATCAAAAGCTAAAAATATGATTATTCAAAAAAAGTATATACACATCTAAAACAATTTTTGTTCATGGCTTCTAAGTGTTAAACTTCAATTGTTTTTGTCAAAAAATGACTTTATTGAACACAAATTTGCTTACACGACAGCAGCACAAAGAAAACTTGTTTTTTTTTGTGAAAGTAGAACAATTTTTTTTCATTTTCGTCATTATGATCAGGTAAAAACAAAAACAGCACAAGAAGCAGACAAACGCAGTCGATGTTTATATTTTCTAGGTTAACAATTGTAATGTAAATCACTCTCTCGAAGTAGCCCCCAAATGTAGTTCTTCATTATGTTCTCGTTATACTGTCTTTGGGAGCGACGTAAAAAGTTAAATATACCTTCATGAGCAAAGCGCTCACCTTGCTCCTTGAAATAAGCGTCTTACTTTTTTTATAATTATAGTAATTTAAAATCGATGTTCGGAAGAATGAATTCTGAACTGGAAAACTTTAGTTTATGGTTAAGAGCAAATAAACTGTCATTAAACATTTTATAAATAAAGATTTTTGTGCTGATTTTTTTATTATAAAAATTCTTAACAAAGAGCACTGCGGATGAGCATTTAGTTGAAAGTTCACGCCCAAACTTTAAGCTATACTTTAAGTAGTACTTTAAGTTTATACTTTAAGTATAAGAAACGGGCTGAATGAAAAAATGAAAAAAAAAACGGGCTGAATGAAAAAATGAAAAAAACAAAAGTTTGATATTTATGTGTAAATTTCTTAAGACAAATCGATTTTCCGGGATGGGAAGCAACCCAAAAAAAAAATCTCCTAAGTGTTTTTAACTTCAGGTTATTTACCTTTTATTTTTTTTATTTTACCTTTTATTTACCTTTTATTTTATTTTTATTTACCTTTTATTTTTTTTTATTTAACCTTTTATTATCTTATTTAATTTTACTTAAACAAAGTGGAGAGAAATTTCATTACTAAACTCTTAATCCTTTTTGAAAATGAAACGAACATTTATGATAATGAAACTTTTTAATCATTTTAGAAAAAAGTTTAAAATACTTTCAGAATGTGTACAACTTCTTCAACTAGATGAGTTTAGAACATTATTATCAGAAGAATAATGATTTCAAAATATTTTAGATATTTTTAAAAATATTTTAAGATGAACTTAAATACGCTTTTAAAGTAATTTGCATTGCGGATTCATGATGCAAAAATGATGAAACAGTTTAACAATTTGAAGTAAATAACTACGTTTCAATTCATCAACAACAGAATTTAAAACAATTGGATGCGTGAGTATTCATGTTCACAATTCTTTGTTTTACTTATTCGCTTGCCTAAATGCAAATGGTGGGGTGGGGGTAGGGTCGGGGAACAAAAAAGGAAAGGGAAATGGTAATTTTAGTAAAAATCTAATTAAAATATTACCTTTTTTTGTTTTGAGATATTAATTTTTTGTCGTTAACAAATAAAAATTATAAAAAAGGCTGGAGTCTTCATAAGCTTAGAATCAGTGGTAGCGTTTTTCGAAAATTAATAAGCGTTTCCACCCCCTCCCCCCATCCCTTGCATTAAGGACTCGAGAGTAATGATATTTGCCTGAATGAAATATATTGTGAGTCGTTATGCAGTGAATGTTGTTATACAAATCAAAAAAAAAGCATAATTATTAAGAATATATATAAAACAATCTGTTATTTTTAAAAAGTTTAAAGATCATTTTAAAAAATTCCAACCAAAGCGAATTAAACGCGGAAGAATGTTTACATTGTTTCGACCTAAACACTAATATAATAAATCATTCATCAAGCAAAAATGTTAAACATTATTCTAATTTTTTACCTTTTTCCAACAATAAACATGGCAACAAGAATAACCAAAAACTCCACTTTTCTTGATAACATTTTTTTTTATTATTACTATTTAGGTTCCCCAAAATGACCAAACAGTCTTGTTAAAAAACACCGCAGAATTGTATTTAACCAGAAAGTTCACGCCTCCTTTCTTACCGTGACGCGAAAATATGCCTAAGACTCTTTTTGAACCTGGATCTTCTGCTTATAAAACAAGCGCTCTAATCACTGCACCACGGCCGTACATAACTTAATAACGAATAACTTTGTGATGACCAGGTTCATAGTGGTATAATCAAGAGTGACCTTTCTGATCATTTATCTTCTTTCTTAGTTTCCAATTCCATAATACTTAGTGGATATGCATCTAAAAAAAATATTTACTGGCAACTGATGAATAAAAAAGTCTTACAAAATTTATAAAACATTTTTAAAAAATTGAGGGTTTTTTATTTTTTCGGGATCTTATTTAAGAGTCGCAAGAGGTTAGTTATGTATACGATTTATTTCTTAAACGGTTCTGCAAGTTATACAAAACAGCGTTTTGAGAAAAAAAGTTTGCCATCAAAACCAAGTCTCTTCAAACTCTACGACTATCTAACAAAGAACAACATGCTGTATAAAAAACAATTTGGTTTTAAAAAATGCATTTAACTAAACACGCAGTAGACGAGCAAGTCAGCAAGCTGTTTGAAGCTCTAAGCAACAATTATTATACATTAGGAGTTTTCATTGATCTAAAGCCTTTGATAAAGTAACCATGACTACTGCTAACTTAATTTGTAAACTATGGCAGTAGAAAAAAAAATTTACTTTAGTTCAAAAACTACCTAACAAACAGAAAACAATTCATATGCGAAACAGAAAACAATATCATAAGAGTATATATATATATATATATATATATATATATATATATATATATATATATATATATATATATATATATATATATATATATATATATATATATATATATATATATATATATATATATATATATATATATATATATATATATATATATATATATATATGTATATATATATATATATACATATATATATATTACAGAGAACGACTCAGACTCCAATTCCAACTCCAAAGCAAAATTTTTGAATATTTCCTTGAATTCTTTAAAACAATATTATGCAACGATTAAAAAAATCTTATTTGCCAAATATATATGAAAAGTTCTTTGAAGGTTAAATAATTATTACATGCACATGCAATGCAGAAAAGTTTTACTATTAGAGTCAGAGTCGCGATTTTGTTTAGCAACTTTGACTCACTTTCAATGTCGCAACTCCAACTCTATGACTACGCAACCTCAATTGCTCTGTTCTTTAATAGCATTGCAATTGCAAACATCACTCTGTTTGCAGAATACACTAACATAGTTTGTACATATGTATATATATATATATATATATATATATATATATATATATATATATATATATATATATATATATATATATATATATATATATATATATATATATATATATATATATATATATATATATATATATATATATATATATATAGATATATATAGATATATATAGATATATATATTATTAGTTTCTGAATCTGATGTATTGAGTTTACAACCATTTATATAAATTAGATATCTCTAATTTTTATAGCCATTGTGCATAACTAGACACTTTTCAATATTAAAACTAAGCAGCCAGTCTTGTGTCCAAGCATATGCAGAGTTTAAATCGCACTGTAGTTTATTATGTAACTCATCAGAAGAACTAATTGACATGATTTTTGTGTCATCAGCATAAAATTTTGTAATATTTTTCAGAGATTCTGGAAGATCATTTATATAGAGTATATATATATATATATATATATATATATATATATATATATATATATATATATATATATATATATATATATATATATATATATATATATATATATATATATATATATATATATATATATATATATATATATATATAAATATATATATGTATATATATATATATATATATATATATTGTGCATAACTAGACACTTTTCAATATTATTTAATATTGAAAAGTGTCTAGTTATGTACTATGGCTATAAAAATTAGAGATATCCAATTTATATAAATGGTTGTAAACTCAATACATCAGATTCAGAAAGGGACTTAGGAGTGATTTTTTCAGATAACTTAAAGTGGAAAAATCAAGTATTATCGAATGCAAGCAAAGCTAATCGCATGTTGGGCATAATAAAAAAATCTTTTGTTCGATTTGATGCTGAACTGCTTAAATCCCTATATCTTTCATTTGTTCGACCGCTACTTGAGTTTGCTATACCAGTATGGGCTTCTTATCAAAAACAAGATATAATCATTTTAGAAAAAGTACAGCGTCGTGCCACTAAACTAATACCTCAAATCAGTAAATTATGCTGTGAAGATCGACTTGCTTATCTTAAAATACCCTCACTTATTAAAAGATGACAACGAAGAGACATTATACAACTATATAGAGTTTTCAAAGGTTATGATAAAGTTGAATTTAAAAAAATTTATTCATTTAAATCAAATTGTACTCGCGGCCATAGCCTGAAATATTCTAAAGAATTTTCAGTACATAAGTATTGAGAAAATATTTTGCTTAATCGAGCTGCAAATTATTGGAATGCACTGCCGGAAAACATTGTCAGGGCTACTTCAACGAATTCATTCAAAGCAAAACTTGATCGATGGGAGTCAAACCATCACGGGATTCAGCTGTCTTTGTGTGCTTAAAACCACACTCGCTGGTATCAATACCAGTCACAGCATAAACTAATACTAATACTAATACTAATACATATATATATATATATATATATATATATATATATATATATATATATATATATATATATATATATAAATATATATATATATATATATATATATATATATATATATATATATATATATATATATATATAAATAAATATATATATATATATATATATATATATATATATATATATATATATATATATATATATATATATATATATATATCAATATATATCTTAATATATATATATATATATATATATATATATATATATATATATATATATATATATATATATATATATATAGTATATATATATATATATATATATACATATATATATATATATATATATATATATATATATATATATATATATATATATATATATATATATATATATATATATATATATATATATATATATATATATATATATATAGTATAAATATATATATATATACATATATATATATATATATATATATATATATATATATATATATATATATATATATATATATATATATATATATACATATATATATATATATATATATATATATATATATATATATATATATATATATATATATATATATATATATATATATATTATATATAACACAGACACACAAAATGTCATTACTATTCTAAAAAACACAAAGTGAAAAGTGTTGGTGCAATTTTGATGTCTTTTGTTAAAATTTCCTCATTATACTTGTAACTTAGTTACACTTAATAAATAAACTCAATTTTCTTTTATTATAATATTGTATCGATTATAGTTTATAGATCATATATTTTAGAATATAGAAAATTAAAAAGTATCTTTAAACGATAAATAACTAAACAAAATTAATAATCTCAAAATAATCAACCAAAACAAGTAGACATATTTAATTAACTGAGTTAGCGCATAATATTGTATGCGCCAAGTTCATAATATTAATTTTTCTACTTATTTCCAAGGTAATGTCTAATGTAGGTCTTAGCGACGTCTAATATAGGTCTTAGCGACGCCAATAGGACGTCTAAATATGGAAGTCCTAATATCGTCTTTATATTAACGTCACAAGGACGTCCTAACAAAGACGTCTTTACCGGACGTCTTTAGGACGTCCTAATTAGGTCTGAGACGTCGCGAACTAGTTAAGACGTCCGTAAGACGTTTGATTGACGTCTGTGCCCGCTGGGAATCAGCGAACGTTACACTAAAAGCTCATCATACAAAATTATTCAATTAAGCTACTTTTTTCATCAATTTTTACAAATTTATTTACTATATATATATATATATATATATATATATATATATATATATATATATATATATATATAAAGGTAACTACTTTAATTATATTATATATATATATATATATATATATATATATATATATATATATATATATATATATATATATATTTATATATATATATATATATATATATATATATATATATATATATATATATATATATATATATATATGCATATATATATATATATAAATAATTATTATATCTATTATGTTTGTCAGTTATGTGTGTTTTTTTTTTACTTTTTGTTAAAATAGACACAAGTAAAAATAATTAAAAACAAATAACAATTATTGAATTCATATAATTTATTGTTTGTTAATAAATTTTTTACTTCTTTTCTTTTTGCTTCTTTTCTTTTTGCTGCTACTCATTTCGCCTTAAAAAAAATTGTTACCACTAGTAAAACAATTTAGTTCATTATTTTTTTATTAACATTAGTTATAATTCATAAAATGTTTTGCAATAGGCTACTAACTAGTAGTCAAAGTACCTTAATCACAGAGGTAATTATAATTACTTTTTTTAAATCTCGTTTTACCTTTGTTTAATACAGTGACAGGTCTGCGACAAAACTTTTTTAATTCTTGATGTTCATTAAAATCTTGTGAGTCACTATCATAATTTTCATCAGGTTACTTCTGTACTCTAAACATATAAGTCTAATGTTAAAATATAGTTTATAGAAACTTTAATGGTATATTATAAGGTGTTTATAAAAGTATACATTAAAAAGTATACTCGAAATACAAAATAATAAGATCTTACGATGTTCAGTAAAAATAATTTTAAGGCTAAACATTAACGGAGTTAATAAGTGTATACTTTAGTCGACAAATAATAATTAAAACTTAGTGAAGTACTTGTTTTACTTAACGCTAAATTAAAAACAAAGAAATAATAAAGAAATATAATTAAGGTTGAAAAAGTATATAGAATAAAGGAAAATAAAGGTGGGGGATGATGACAATGATGATGAGATCATATAAAGTATCGCATAAAAAATACATTTATATAATGAATTTTATTTAAATACATAAAAAAAAACTTAAACAAAATAGGCTGAGGAAAATAAAACCCAGTTTTACTTATGCAATCATAGTTATAGGCTCGATCAATAACCATTTTCCTTTGATTGATTTCGGACAAATGAATAAATAAATTAAAGTTAAAATAAAATAATTTTAACTTCTTGAATTTTTTCCTTTTAGTCCAATAGCTTATAACTAAAACCAAAATTACTAAATATACAGGATGTGATATAATGGAAATTATATACTTGAATGAAAACATAAATATATTTTTCTCTCCGTAAAATTTGCATCTACATTAAAAACATTTTGCGCCATGCATTTTGGTACCTTTGGCGAGTCATTAATGTCATTAATTTTGGCGAGTCATTAACGCTTATGGTCCGGCAATAGCTAGCCAGTTCTGGTTCGCCAGCTAAGGCCATTATATGGATCACATTTGTTTTGCCGGACCTGGATTTCCAGCTCTGGCCCGTTAATATACTGCTGATTGGGTAAGTCATACAAGGACTTTAACTAGGATTACGTTTTTAACTAGGATTACGCTTTTAGCGTAAAATTTACGGTAAATACGGTAAATGCAAGAAAAACATCAAATGAAAAACAATGTTTTTAAACGCCGTGGATAAAGAACCAAAAGTCGGTACTATAAGAAAATTTTCTTAAAGTACCGGAAGTGCGTCTATTGGTTGCAAAAGTCACTTGTAAAAACTAATTCCGATTTTAGATAATTTGATACAAACTAAATGAAATTTCAGTTAACAAATTTGAGTACAGAGATAATTTAGGATAACTGATTCTAGTTTTATAATTTGTTATAGCTTAAACATAGGAATTTGAAATTAAAAGTTTAAAAATGTTAATAATGAAGAAATATGTGATTAATTATCAAAATCTGTGTTCAATCTGTAAAAAGAAGTCATCAAACATAAATTGGAGGATGTACCTACAAACCACCTATTTCAACAAGAGATGTTTCTATTGAGTTAAATATAAAGAGTTTATAATCTTTTCCAAAAAATTCAAAAATTAAATTGTAAGTATCGGCGATTTTAACCATCATGACATTAGCTAGAGTAAGACTTGAAGGGTCTGGTGAACTATAGTACTGTTACATTCAAATATTTGATTGATCAATATATATACTCGATTGGTTATATATATTAATAGCTACCGCATACAAAATATAATTGAGCAAAAATTTTCAAACTCTATCTACAATATCAAAAATTAAACCACCACACTTGGTCCAATTTTCGGTATATGGTAACCATTTAAATCCTTAGGTAAACTTTAGAACTTTAATTTAATAACAAAAACAAAATTTATATTGACAATCCAAAACAAACAGGTTCTATTGTAGAAAAACAAGGTCTTTCTCAGTTTGCCAAAATCAATTAAATCCCAATCAAAAGCTGATATTTTTTGGCATTTAGGCTTACAAATATTTTAAAAGCCCAAATAAGGTTAAAAAAGCATAGTTTTTTTATTATTTTGAGCCTCAAATAAACAAGATTTCATTAAAAAACTATATTCATATAATTAATTATGTTATTTTATATCTTAGTGATCATAGTAATCATCTTTGTAGGGAAAAAAATTGAATAAACGCTTTGTTAAAGTGTTATGTACACTATAAAATAGATTATAAACGTGGGTAGGTTCGATGTTTTCCCCCTGCAGTTATGGTTATGACGCTATTGCGAACCTGAGTGTACAGAGTTTAAATGATTAAAAATTTTCAAAGTTTACTTAAAATTATAATTTTTTAATATTTAAATGGAAAAAGTAATAAATTTTTACATAATATATTCCACATAATTGGTTTAATGTATTTATATAAATTAGTGACCCTCTTGAGATTAAATCAAATGTTTAAAATGTTATTAAAAATAATATATAGATAGAATGCTATTAAAAATATACATAATAATTATAGTTATCAAAAGTTATAAATCTGGAAAAATTTTTACTACTAAAAATTTTTACTACCTGAGAACAGGACCTAATTGTAAAGCAGCAATTCTAATTGTTATCATCTATAATAGATACTGTGTGTCTATTGCTATATTACTGCCCCCAATGCTGCTTTTAATTTATAATTATTTTAAAATTAGTAAAAAATTGATAGAAAAACTGAAAATAAAGTAACACACTATAATAATAAAGTAACAGGCTGTAAAAAATATGGAAGGTTGATGTGTACTTTTCTGTTGCAGTAACCATTAAAATTTTCAAAAAATAATTGTAGAAGTTTATTAGGTAGTATGTTCATTATACAATAATGTATATAGTACATAAATGTATAATGTACATACATTAGGTACTTATATAGAACTGTTCCAAAACACTTTAGTTTAAATATATAAATAAAAAGTAGTTTAAATATGTAGGAGATTTTGAGTGCATTTCAATTATGAATCATTTCATACTTCATTTTGATAACTATTAGAACAGGTTACAAAACAGCTAAATATGAGTTCAAGCATTGAGTAAATTACAGACTCAGTGAGATGCATACTATTTAAGGGAAGGAGGGTCTATATTTTAGGTGGGCGTACATTATGAAAGACCCCTTAATTGTGTCTATTACCAGTGATGTAATCTAGAAGTTATTTGGAACCACTGGTTCCAAAATAACTTCTTGAAACAATAAAATGCGTTGAACACTTCTGAAAACATTTAAGAACAGTCACTGTTTGAAATGACTTTAGTTTATAAATATATTTATTATTAACTAATACAAACTGGAGTTTATATCAAACATTTAAATGCGGGATACTGGTATCAAAATCAGCCTGGAGATGACACTGGCTACATTCAAATAATTGTATAAAATAAAGGCAAATTTTATTTTGAGTGGTGTCATAAAAAAAACTTTCTCAGTATGCAAAAGAGAATTAACAAAATTACCAGTAAGAAAATACTTTGTAATATTACCAGTAAACTAAACCTCTTACCTTAATATTGTTTAGTTCAAATTTTCTGTAACTGTTAGCTTATGATTAACTAAGTAAATTTCAAATAATGAAAATTTACTAAATTAAACCATATTTCAACAGAAAGCCTCAAACTGGAATCAGAAGAACTAGAGAAAAAGGAAAAAAGTAATAAAAAGTACTTGTTTTAACTTGTAACAAAATAATAATACTATAACAAATTTAAACTTCGGATTAAAAATTATATTAAGTTCAAAAAATTTTAAAATTATATATTAAGCTTTTTATAGAAGTTGTTAACCATAAAATAAATTATTTACCTATCTTTAAATAACATTTAAGAATAAAATGACAACTATTTTACTTTGAAAGTTTCACTTGTTTTACTTACTCATGAACTTTGGAAAATAAAACATGAAACTCTAAATCTAAATCTAAAATCTAAAAAATCTGAAGCTCTAAAAATTCTAGTTAAAATTATTTTCGGCTAAAAAAGAAAAGAAAAAACTCTGAACTATTTAAAAATTTTATAGCTCTAGTTAAATTATTTGTGTCTGTAAAAGTAATAACACAAAACTATCTAAAGCTCTAAAAATTTCAGTGTAAATTATTTTTGTTAAAAACTCTAAATTATCTAAACCTCTAAAAATTTCAGTAAAATCTATTTGTTGTTAAAAATATTAAACTATCGAATCTCTAAAAAGTTCAGTGAAAATTGTTTGTTGTTAAAAAACTCTAAACTATATAAAGCTCTAAGAGTTTCAGTGAAAATTATTTGTTGGTAAAAAACTCTTAACTATCTAAGGCTCTAAAAATTCTTTTTTTTTTAATTTATAACTTTAACTTTTTTTTTGTCAGTACCGATTTGGGAACACAACACACATCGCTAGCTCTTGTTAGCTATAAACTACTAAAATATAGATAAAAAGAGATGCAAAATGAACCACCCTTATTAACGTATTTTTAAGCATCTAATTGTAAAAATCCTGCTTTCATATAAAGTTGGTATTTTAATTAAAAAATAATATTTTTTAATATTTTTTAAACATTTATTTGAAATTTGTTTTGATTTAAAATATTTTTCACTTAGTAAAACTAAATTACTAAAGTAAGTTTAAGAAAAAGTCTTTATTTGTATGTATATACAGCTCTTAATAATATAGCTATTAAAAACATTTCTTGGTCAACAGTGGATAATACAAAAAATAATCATTTTCTCTATTTAATACAAAATTTTACCTAATTCTGCAAGTGCTTCATTGTCATCTTCAATTTCATCATTATCAAATGACTCCTCATTTTCATCATCATCAAGGGATGGCTAAAAAAAAGTATTAAAAGTATAACAAAAAATTTTTTTATTGATAACAAAAGTGCAAATAATAATCTAGAAATCAAAACCACGTTTTATCAAGATGAAAATGTTTGCTTCATGCAATTTTTTTTTAAAATGACCTTTCCATCAGTCCAACCTTTTTTTAGAGCTTGTAAAAGACTGAGACGTTGTACAAAAGTCTGTCCAGTGGATTTAGAAACAAGGGTAGCAAGAAATGATGTTTCCTGTAGAACAAGTTTAAACTTCTCATGCCGAGAAAGGAGTTTTCTTTTTGGAGCTACATGAAACTCTACAGATCTCAACTCATCAGCCATTATAGGGCTATTAAAAGCTCGTTAGCTGCTGATAGTACTTTAATATCCACCGTTCAGCACATAAGTCAATATCAAATAAATTTATCCTAAGGAATTGGCGAACAGCAAAAATATGTCTACAAGGTAAGTGCATTGACTTTCTAAACAAACATGAACAAAAATTCCAAGTCACTGTATGCAGACCTTCAGTGGTGTTTACCATAAAGTATTAATTTTCTCTTCGTAACAAATTAATGTCTCCATGCAAGCTCATTTTCTTTAAAACATGTTAAGCTGCATACAATTTTAGAACTTTCTTATATGCTGCATTTGCTGAGTTGGAATCGAACATGTCAACTAGAACTTTTTGCATTTGAAAAATAGTCTTATGATCTCTCTCGTTATGGATCAATGCTAGAACAACATAGAATTTATCCAGGAAATTTTCTAAGGGACTGTTGCAGTCAATCAATTCTTTTAATTTGCCATTGAAATTTTCAAGACCGTTGTTGGTGCTGTTCATGAAATTTCCACTAGCAAAATTTAAACCAAGAACCCAATCAACACGAATATTGTGCCAGTTCTTGTTAAAATAATCTACAACAGTAGTTGGAGAAGATGAAATAAATAATCTATATAGTTCATCATAAACCTCCTCTGATGTAGCGTAAGCCATTTTCTAAATTAGTTCTAAAGATGAAGTCTGTTCACCGCTTGTTATCCCAAGTTTGGAAGTTATAATCTCACGATTGAAAGTTCTGTAAACAAAAGTGTGAGGTTGGCTTATAAAAACAATTAAAAAAGAAAGTTTACAAGATTTTATATAACCCATATTTACAGATAAAAATTAACAATCATGTTAAAAATCAGAAGGATTCATTATCCATTAATTAACTAACGCTAGTCACTTATGGGTAACTAATACTACCTCATGGTGTGAAATAAACAGAGTAATAGAGAAACCCCTGGAAAAGCACTACGTAAAATCTCTCTTTCTGTTAAGTATGTCTGTCATGAACTCTTCGGTACCCGAATTTTCTTTGGACAAGCAATATTGAAACTCTTAAATCTTTCAACAAACCAACTTTAAAACAAATAATAAAAAGAAAATATAGAGAGAAATACATACACACATATATGTTTATATTTATATATATATATATATATATATATATATATATATATATATATATATATATATATATGTATATATATATATATATATATATATATATATATATATATATATATATAAATATAAATATATATATAAATATATATATATGTATATATATATATATATATATATATATATATATATATATATATATATATATATATATATATATGTATATATATATATATATATATATATATATATATATATATATGTATATATATATATAAATATATATATATATATATATATATATATATATATATATATATATATATATATATATGTATATATATATATATATATATGCAAATATATATATATGTAAATATATATATATATATATATAAATATATATATATACATATATATATATATATATATATATATATATATATATATATATATATATATATATATATATATATATATAAATATATATATAAATATATATATATATATATGTATATATATATATATATATATATATATATATATATATATATATATATATATATATATATATATATATATAATTATTTTATAAAAATCAATAAATATGACTTTTTCTTGATACTAAATTTATTTTTTATTTTTTAAAAGAAATTTTTGCTGGATTGTTGTGACCAGCGTCTTAAGCTTAAAAGATTTTGTTTGTTTTTGTTTATATGTTATTTTTAAACGGCAATTTAATTATATGTCAATGGAATGGTTTCGTCTTTTTTTGACGTAAGTGCATTAGAAATGGTGTCCAGAATTTTGTGTCCTTCATTTAAATTGATACCACTTTGTTGAGGGGCACATTGGTGGTACTGTATTTTAAGCGCCTCACAAACTTTCCTATCAAACTTTTTGTTATTGACTTTTAGAGTTCTGCAACTGTCCCAGTTAATTTGTTGTGCACAATGTTTCATGTGTGGCTAATGCTGATCTTTCTGTTTTATTTAGACAGTTGCAGTACTCTTAAAGTCAATAACAAAAATTTTGATAGGAAAGTTCGTGAGGTGCTTGAAATACAGTACCACCAATGTGCCCCTCAGCAAAGTGGTATCAATTTAGATGAGGGACAATATGTGTCAACAAAATTCTGGACACCATTTCTAATGCTCTTACGTCAGAAAAAGACGAAACCATTCCATTGACATGTAATAAAATTGCCGTTTAAAAACAACATATAAACAAAAACAAACAAAATTTTTTAAGCTGAAGACGCTGGTCACAACAATCCAGCGAAAATTTCTTTAAAAAAAAAAAAAATAAATTTAGTATCGAGAGAAAATCGTATTTATTGATGTTTATAAAATAATAATTTACACACTCTCATACATGATGTCTACATTCAAAAAAAAAAAATATATATATATATATATATGGCTGATAGTCAAGTTTCCCGAACTCTGTGGTAGCTCTCAGAAAAGCTGATTCCAGCAACAGCTGAAAAATATCAAAGTACTAACATTGCCATGTTGCGCATGGATGGTGTCCCTGTTTGTACTTTTGGTGGCCATTGCCAAGGCTACATTGGAACCCGTTCTTCATGGCTTAGGGTTTATTAATAGAAATGAGGCAACTGCTTAGGCTATAAAACAGAGTACTGAGTACTATCTATGTTTCGAGTCATTTTTTCTTTAACAAATTTAAATGAATAAAGTAACTAAAACTATAAAACACAAAACACCACAGCCACCACCAAGTTTGCAAAACCTGTCATTCACAAATATTCGTGGTCTTCAAAGTAACTTTTCTTCTGTTGAGGTTATCTCTTGCAAGGTTATCTCACCAGACCTACTTACTCTTTGTAAGACTAATTTGAGTTCAGCTGTCTCATCTTGTGATCTTGATGTCGATGACTTTCTTCCTTTAATTCGTAAAGACACCAATAGTCACATGCTTGGCCTAGGCATTTACATTCATAAGAATTCACCCATTTGTCGGGAAACTAGGTTTAAATCCATAGACTACTCTTTTATATGCTTTCGTATAGCACCACTTAACTCTATCACCTTTCTCTTTGTTCTATATCGCTTTCCCTCATCTCAAGACTGCACTCTTTTTGAAGTTATTTCTGATCATATTGACCAAGCCCTCTCTCTTTATCCAACAGCCAATATTGTTGTTGTCTGTGACTTCAATGTTCATCACACTGAATGGCTTGGCTCTAGTATCAGTGACTCCGCAAGCATTAAGGCCCACAACTTTTGCCTTTCTCGACCCTTAACTCAAATAGTCAACTTTCCAACTTGCTTCCCAGATAACCCGAATCATTTATCTTCTCTACTCGACTTATGTCTTGTTTCTGATCCTAGTCAGTACTCAGTTTCTACACACTCACCCTTAGCATCCGATCATAGTTTAGTGTCTCTAAAACTATTATCTCATTCTTCTTTATCATCAGAATCTCCCTATCATCGTACATCTTACAACTACCTTAAAGCTGACTGGGACTCTTTCTGTGATTTTCTTCATGATGGCCCCTGGGTAGAAATCTTTTGTCTTTCTATTGACAAATGTGCTTCTTACAAAACTTTGTGGATTCAGGCTGGCATGGAACCTTTTCCCTAACAACAATTCCAGGTCAAACCTCACTCTTCTCCATTGTTTTCCTTGCAATGTGCTGCTGCAATTGAAAATTGAAACCATTACTTCCATATCTATCAGCAAAACAATTCTCCAGAAAACAGACGCCTGTTTAATACTGCTAGGAACCATTGTAAAAAAGTTTTGTCAAACGCCAAAGCCCGCTATTCTCAGATCATGAAATCTTGTATTTCATCACAAAAGTTAGGCTCTTGTGACTTCTGGAGAATCTTTATTAGTACCAACAATAAGGGCAAGTCTGTAATTCCACCTCTTTAATATGGTTCAGACTTTGTCACCTCACCTAAAGACAAAGCTGAACTGTTTGCTAAGAACTTTTTATCAATATCATCTCTTGACTCCACTAGTTGCGCTCTACCTGATATAGCTGTCAAACAGGTTGATCCATTGCTCAACATCCATATCACTCCAGCTTCTGTATCTAAAGTGATATCCTGCTTAGACTCTTCTACAGCTAGCCGCCCGGACAAAATACCTGTTATAGTCTTGCAAAAGTGTTCTCCGGAGCTGTTGTCTATCCTTTCAAAACTATTTAACAAGTGCTTGTCAGACAAGAGTCTTTTTTTCCAACCTGCTGGAAAGCAGCATCTGTTATCCCTATTTTCAAAAATTCTGGAGAGCGATCTGATTTATCTAAATACCGTCCCATAAGTCTTCTTCCTATCATAAGCAAGGTTTTTGAATCTTTAATTAACAAACACTTAATCTCTCATCTTTAATCTCATAACTTTCTGATCATCAATATGGATTTCGATCTTTTCGTTTTACGGCTTATTTGATAACAGTAATAACCAATAGGTTTTATTGTGCATTAGATAGAGGTGGAAAGCTTAAGGTTATTGCTCTTGACATTTTTAAAGCATTTGGCCATTGTCTATATTTGGTCTTGTCCATAAGCTTTTTTCTTATGGTGTATCTGGAAACTTCTTTACGATTATTGAATCCTTTCTTTCCAATTGTAGTATAAAAGTTGTACTTGATGGACAGCACTCTTCTTCTTATTCTGTATCCTCAGGGGTTCCTCAAGGTTCAATCCTTGGCCCTATACTTTTTTTAATTTACATTAACGATCTTCCAGATATTCTCACATCTAAGGTGGCATTGTTTGCTGATGATGCTACCATTTATTCTTGTCACCATAAGAAGCTAACTCCCTCTGATTGCTTGCAGGGGGCATTTGAGCTTGAAAAGGATCTCACTTCTGTTACAGCATGGGGCTCACAGTGGCTGGTGAACTTTAATTCAGATAAAACTAAATTTTTTTCAGCCAATCAGTATTGCAATAATTTAGACCTTCTTATATTTATGGGCGGTAATGTACTCGATGAGTCATCTACCCTTCATGTTCTAGGATTAACTCTCACTTCTGATCTTTCTTGGAAACCTTATATCAAATCCGTTACAAAATTAACATCTGCTAAAGTTGCATCTCTTTATCGAGCTCGACACTTTCTTACTCTGGATTCTATTCTCTATCTCTATAAATCTCAAATCTGGCCTTGTATGGAATACTGTTGCCATATTTGGGGCGGATCTTCTAATGATGCCTATTCTCTTTTAGACAAGATGAAAAAACGCATGGTAAACATAGTTGGACCTGCTCTTGCAGCCAACCTTTAACCTCTCTCACATTGTTGTAATGTTGCTTCTCTTTCACTTTTCTACAAATACTACAATGAACACTGCTCAGAAGAGCTAGCGTCTCTTGTGCAATCAACTAAAATTCATTCTTGAGTTGCTTGTCATTCAATTAAGTCTCATCCTTTTTTTGTTACTGTTCCTAAGTGCTCCAAAAACTCTTATTTGTCTAGTTTTTTTCCTCGAACATCAGTTCTTTGGAATTCGCTTCCTTCATCTTGCTTTCCTGATTCATATAATTTGCAATCTTTTAAGTCATCTGTCAATCGTTATCTTGCTCTACAACCTATGTATATATATATATATATATATATATATATATATATATATATATATATATATATATATATATATATATATATATATATATATATATATATATATATATATATACACATAGAATGAGAAATATTTTAACAATTTTCTTTTTTTTAGATCATCACTGCTTTTCTGGTCTTTTAGAATTACACGGTACATCGCATGTAATCATCTGTCTTTTCTAAACGCTGAACATCATCAACCTTTATTGCCACTTTCACTGCCACACATCTTAACACTAGAAAGTCACTAGCCATTCTTCAATACTTAAACACTTTAAAACCCACCACACCACCTCAATTGGAACTCTGTCAAAATCTAGGTCAATAAATGCTAGGTCAAAAGCTAGGTCAATAAATCTTTTTTCCTTTACAAAAATCTTTTTTAAACTGGCCTTACAATAAAAACAGCATCTGTCGTTCCATTTCCTGGCCTCAAACCAACTGAATGTTATTGATAAATACGCTGCTCAATATTTTGTTTTCAATAATTTTTTCTAAAATCATCGTTACCTGGCCTAGCAATTTGATTCCTCTATAAAAACCTCTGTAAAGATCAGACATTCAATGAAAACCTGAAGCTTTCAACACCTCTGCCAATACACCAGAAGGACCAGCAGCCTTACCTAACTGAGCTTTCTTAATAGGTATTTCACTTCACTCATGTTATTTGTTCTGCTGGCTCACTAACCTTATTCACTGCAGACACAGCAGAGCCTTCTTCTATCCAAACTCTTTATTTAGCAATTTTTTTAAAATGACTTATCTACCTTGCTTTTACCTCAACTTCATTTATAAATGTTTTACCACCTCTTTGATACAGCCTTCTCCCATAACATCTCTATTCAAGCATCTCACATATTAGCATCTTACTTAATAAGTTTTGCTCATCTAATTGAGCTTTGTATATGGTTTTTTTTGACTTGCGCTCTGCCACAGAGTACAGTAGCCTATCATCTTCATTTCCAGACTATTTCTGGATGTTATGCAATATTCTATTTTCTTATACAACTTTAGCCACTTTTTCATTTCACTACCAGGATTTTTTTGCGACATTGAAGACCACTTTTTCTATCCACATACTTCATCATCATATTTTTCCACACACTTTCCACATTTCTGATCCACATTTCTGATCCACATTTTTGATTCCACATTTTTAATCCACATACTTTCCACATTTCCACTGATCTGATTTCCTTTCTTGCTTTAATTTTTTTTTCAAAGTGTTTACACACTTCATCTTCTTTCAATTTCCAAATTCTGCAATCACAAAGATCTCTTTTCTTCAGATTTTCCACCAACATGTCACAAATAATTTATTTGTGCTGTGGAATACAAGCCTCACTTGGTATTATTCTTATGTTACTTGCCTATTTTCCATGTTGCTTTCTGATTTAGATTTATTCCACTTGTGTCTCAAAACCACATGACTCATAAACTATTTTATGTTAATCCTTTTTGGTAAACCATATATTACAGACTGTCAATCCCATAGTATCAGAAAGTTCCAACAACATCTCTCCTTCAGCATTTCTAATGCTAAATCCCTTTCCACCATACCTCAAAACCATCTGAAGCCACACCAACATACCAATTTAAGTCTCAACATATTACCGACTTCTCATTCTCACCAATATTCTTCAAAATGTTACCTAGAACAATTATTTAACAACAATTAGTATTACCTGTTTAAGACTCGGCAAAGTCTCAGACAGGTAAACTTAAAAAAAGAACTTTTTTTTAATTTTACAGGTATATTGCCCTTAAAAAAGACAACAAATTTAAAATAACTTAAAATATTTTGGAAAGCCTATTTTTTCTAAAGTAATTTTTTAAAATTTTGTTTAAAGCCATATAATTTCTTCCTGGTGTTGAAAACAGTAATTAAATTTTAAATGTTTTTATTTGTATTTGAAGTTGGTCTATTTTAGGCAAGGTGCCCTTAAAAAGACAATCTTATTATTGTTGATGTCTCCTTAACGATTAACTCAATTGAGGAGATATTTTGCATGGTATTATCTGCCTAGTATAGGTATCTTATAATAGAAAAAAATCTGGAATTATTTAATAATTTTGTGAAATAATTAAAAAAGTCATGAAATTTAACCCAAAAAACACTTTTTATAATGAGAATTAGGAAACTCTTTTTTTAAAACTATTTTATTAATATTGTATTTTTTCTTTTCTTTATATCTTAAAGTTTATTTTGCGATACTAACCACTGAAGAGGAAGATACTATGGTTGAGTATGTGTGATGTAAAAATTTAAATTACTAAGGTATGAACAGAAAAAAACTAAAAAATCTTATTAAGGATGTGTAAAAAATTAAAGATAAATGAAAAGATAAAAGGAAGAAGAAAGAATAATAAAAAAATAAAAGGAAGAAGAAAGTTATGCTTTGGAAAACTTGTTTGAAGAAAAGGTAAACATTTTCTATTGTATTATTTAATATAGAAACTGTTAGTTTCTGTGTCCATGTCAGTTTAAAACAAATTTACAGAAAAAAGAACATCAAAAATAAGTACAGTGCTCTATCATGTAAATTGTTTATATAAAATACTGTATTAAATTACTGATTGTATCCGTGAAATAGCCTGCTCTAATTTAGGCAATAATAAGTTTGTCAATAACAAAAATAAACAGTATGTTTTTACTGGGTTTTGGAACTAGATTAAATGAGTTCATTAAAATAAGTCAGAAATGCTAATATAGATTTAAAAATATGAAATTTGTTATAATTTAGTTTTTAAAGAAAAAATTTTAAAGAATGTTCATTACGTTTTAGATGATCTTTCAAAAGAATCAGTGATTTGTGACATCATGATTTAAGACAATCAAGAAGTAACTGGTCATTGGACTGGTCAAAAAATGATTTGACATTATCATGAATGTCTTACAAAAAAACCAATGAGGGCGTTATCTGGTACATTATACTAAAAATAACTTTAAACTTTAGATTATTTTATTATGCTGTATAGTACTAGATATTACCTATTTTATAAATTTTATTTTCTATAAGCACTTAATAGTATAAGTGTATATTTTCAAAAAATTGACAAATTTAAAAATAGATATATTTTAAGACAAGAAATTTATATTTTGAAATTTCAGACAAATTTTCCCTGCTTAATCTATTACTTAGATGAAAAATGCACCTGCCGTGTAATATTTGATTTTCCCAGTCTCATTTAGCAATTCTCGTTGAAGTAATTTAATGTTAGCTTTCAAACCTAACAAGGTTTCTGCTTTAGCAATAGCATAATCAGGTAGTCTTCTTTGATTAGGTAAGTGTTTATAGAAAATCTATTATAAAAAAAACATTATTTATTCTTTATAATACATTAAAAATAGATTGTGATGTGTAGAAGTTGGTATTTGCAAGAGATAATATTTCATAAAAAATTAATGATACAGTGAACTCTTGATACCTCAAACCTCTAAGGGACCGAGAAAAATAGTTTGAGTTAGTGAATGTTTGAGTTATGGAGACTTTTTTTAACACAAACCTTTGTCAATAGGTAAAAAAATTTGAGTTATCAAAAGTTTTTATCTCAAAGGAAAAATAATACATTATAAATTATAAAATTTTCTGTCGTTCTGTCTTAGTTTTAAATAAACACCTTTATTGATTATTATAATTACAAGAAAAAGTTACACGGCACAGATATGAACCATAGGTTCATCATTAGCTAGCAAGATAGTTTGTATAGCTGCAATAATATAGCCATGGAAAATAATGTACTGTGGTAACTATGTGAGTTGCTGGTCTATTTTTTTTGAAACTGTCAATAGTAGAGGCATTGATAACATCATTCGGCAGAGCATTCCAAGTATTTGGAATTGTTATTTCAAGTATTTGCAATTGATTGATTCTAAGTATTTGCAATTGTTAATCTAAGTATTTGCGATTGTTGAAAAAGTTAAGTTGAACGAGCCAGTTGCTATTAAATTCGCGATGGAAGCATTTGCGATGACCATAGATGGGAGGAATGTATATTGGGTCAATATGCCAGTTGATTAATTCAGTTTTATTTTCAATTTTGAATTTTTGGATAAGTTCGCCACGTTTTCTACTGTCACTTGGTGAAGTTAGTCCTAGTATATTACATCTTGTCTTGTAATCAAGGTGCTTTAATTCATGAGGTATTTTTGTGGCACGATGTTGAATTTGTTCAATTTCAGTAATGTTTTTTTTAAGGTGAGGGCAACAGGTGGTGATAGGATTTTCTAGATGTGGACGTACGTATGTTGTATAGAGGTTTTTCCAGATTTTTACTACTTTGCTAACAAAGGTATGCTTCAACATACCTAAGACTTTGTTAGCTTTAGCAGCAGCGGTGAACACTTGACTTTTGTACTTTAAATCAACAGATAGTTGATCACCAAGGTCTTTTTCCAATGTTGTTGTTTCTAGCTGGATTCTTTTGACTCTGCTATTGTAGTTGTTTTCATTGATGAAGTAGATGTGAAGGACAGATTTGGATATTTTGATGTGCATAACTTTACATTTTTTGATGTTAAGTTGCATGAGCCGTAATTGGATCCAATTGACAATATTATCAATGTCAGCTTGCAGACCAAGTTTGCTTTCTAATGTGTTAACTACACTGAGGACTTTTGTGTCAACTGCGTACATTTTGCATTTATTTTTGCTGTTAATGTATTTTGGTAAGTCATTAATATAGACTATAAACAGTGTTGGACCAAGAACTGAGCCCTGAGGAATGCCACAAGTTACCTGTTTCCAAACTGATGCAACATTACCAAAGAGGACACGTTGTGTTCTATTAGAAAGAAAGGCATTAATCCAATTTAAAATATTTCCACTAATTCCATAAGATTCAAGCAATTTTAGTAACCTTTCGTGAATAAATTTGTCAAATGCTTTGACAAAATTGAGATATAAGGCGTGTTGTATTTGTTAAATATTTTTAGCTATGTTTATGTTAATATTGTATTTGTTAGGAATTTACTTTATATTAGTAATTGTACTATTGTAAATATCCTTGAAATGTTAACAACTAATTTCAGAATATATTTGATTTGATTTATGCACAAAAATAGTTTTTGACATGTTTTGCAATTTAAAAAGGCTATTAAACTATAATAATAAATTCTAACAAGCTATTTACAGTTTTTATGATTGTTAGTGAGGGTTCAAGGGGAAATCAAAAGTACTACGAGTTACTGAATGTTCAAACTATCCAGGGGTGAAGATATCAGGAGTTCACAATATTTATTTATAAAATAACAAAAATTCAAAAACATCATACTTAGTTACTAAAAACCGAAAAATATATAAGCTTGTATAGCCACAATCTATAATTAAATCACACCCACAAACCAATTTAAATCAAAAAAATCATAAAAACTTCCAATAACGAATTTTTAATTTAATTTTTAATAAGGTTTTTTAATTTGATTATGAATTAAAAAGAATTTATTTGAAAACAATTTAGAGCTCTTCATAGCAGCAGATGCACACTAAATCAAATACATTTTGAAGCAAGTTGTTTAAATTTTCAAGATTATGGTTTTCAAATAATACATATATGTATATATATATATATATATATATATATATATATATATATATATATATATATAAAATATATATATATATATATATATATATATATATATATATATATATATATATATATATATATATATATATATATTTATATATATATATACATATATATATATATATATATATATATATATATATATATATATATATATACATATATATATATATATATATATATATATATATATATATATATATATATATATAAATATATATATATACACACATATATATATATATATATATATATACATATATATATATACACACATATATATATATATATATATATACATATATATATATATATATATATATATATATATATATATATATATATATATATATATATATATATATATACATATATATATATATATATATATATATATATATATATATATATATATATATATATATATATATATATATATATATATATATATATATATATAAATATATATATATATGTATATATATATATATATATATATATATATATATAACATCTTCGCTTTCAATAAGGCTGCATGCAACCACTAATTAGTGTTGGAAGTTACTGGAAGAGAAAAAATGAGGATTGTAGAGCAAGATAACGATTGACAGATGACTTAAAAGATTGAAAAATATATGAATCAGAAAAGCAAGATAAAGGAAACGAATTCCAAAGAACTGATGTTTGAGGAAAAAAACTAGACGAATAAGAGTTTTTGGAGCACTTAGGAACAGTAACAGAAAAAAGATGAGACTTAATTGAATGACGAGTAACACAAGAATGAATTTTAGTACATGGCACAAGAGTCGCTAGCTCTTTAGAGGAGTGACCATTATAGTATTTGTAGAAAAGAGAAAAAGAAGCAACATTACGATGATGTGTCAGAGGTTAAAGGTAGGCTGCAAAAGCAGGTCCAACTATGTTTACAATGCATTTTTGCACCTTGTCTGAAAGAGAAAGGGCATCATTAGAAGATCCAACCCAGATATGGCAACAGTATTCCATACAAGCCTGGATTTGAAATTTATAAAGATAGAGAATAGAATCCAGAGTAAAAAAGGGACAAACTCGATAAAGAGAAACGACTTTTAGCAGATGCTAATTTTGCAACGGATTTGATATAAGGTTTCCAAGAAAGATCAGAAGTAAGAGTTAATCCTAGAAGATTAAGGGTAGGAGACTCATCGAGTACATTACTGTTCATAAACATAGGAAGGTCTAAATTAGAGAGATTAAGTGTTTGTTAATTAAAGATTCAAAAACCTTGCTTAGGATAAGAAGAAGACTAATGGGACGGTAGTTAGATAAATCAGATCGCTTTCCAGAATTTTTGAAAATAGGGATAACAGATGCTGCTTTCCAGCAGGCTGGAAAAAAAGACTTTGATAAGCACTTGTTGAATAGTTTTGAAAGGATAGACGACAACTCTGGAGAACACTTTTGCAAGACTATAACAGATATTTTGTCCGGGCCGATAGCTGTAGAAGAGTCTAAGCAGGAAATCACTTTAGATACAGAAGCTGGAGTGATACCGATGTCAAGCAGTGGATCAACCTAATTGACAACATATCAGGCAGAACGCAACTAGTGGATTTCTTGGCAAACAATTCAGCTTTGTCTTTAGGTGAGGTGACATAGTCTGAACCATACAAAAGAGGCGGAATTACAGACTAGCCCTTATTATTGATACAAATAAAGATTCTCCAGAAGTCACGAGAGCCTAATTTTTGTGATGAAATACAAGATTTCATGATCTGAGAAAAGCAGATTTTGGCATTAGATAAAACTTTTTTACAATGGTTCCTAGTAATAATAAACAGACGTCTGTTTTCTGGAGAATTGTTTTGCTGATAGATATGGAAGTAATGGTTTTCCATTGGCAATTGCAGCAGCACAATATGAAGAAAACCATGGAGAAGAGTGAGGCTTGACCTAGAATTCGAGAGGGAATGAAGGATTCCATGCCAGCCAGAATCCACGAAGTTATGTAAGAAGCACATTTGTCAACAGGAAGACGAAAGATTTCTACCCAGGGGCCATCATGAAGAAAATCACGGAAAGAGTCCAAGTTAGCTTTAAGGTAGTTGTAAGATGTAAAATGATAGGGAGATTCTGATGGTAAAGAAGAATTAGATAATAGTTTTAGAGAGACCAAACCATGATAGGAGGCACCTAAGGGTGAGTGTGGTAAAACTGAGCACTGACTAGGATTAAAAACAAGACATAAGTCGAGTAGAGAAGGTAAATGATTCGGGTTGTCTGGAAAGCGAGTTGGAAAGTTGACTAATATAATTAGGGATTGAGAAAGGCAAAAGTTGTGGGCCTTAATGCCTGCGGAGTCACTGAGATTAGAGCCAAGCCATTCAGTGCGATGAACATTGAAGTCACCGACAACAACAATATTGGCTGTTGGATAAAGAGAGAGGGTTTGGTCAATATGATCAGAAATAACATCAAGAAGAGTGCAGTCTTGAGATGAGGGAAAGCGATATAGAACAAAGAAAAAGGTGATAGAGTGAAGTGATGCTAAATGAAAGCACATAAAAGAGTAGTTGGTGGATTTAAACCTAGTTTCCCGACAAATGGGTGAATTCTTACAAATGTAAATGCCTAGGCCAAGCATGTGACTATCGGAGTCTTTACAAATGAACGGAAGATAACCATCAACACTAAGATCACAAGATGAGACAGCTGAACTCAAATTAGTCTCACAAAGAGCAAGTAGGTCTGGTGAACTTTGCAATAGATACGACTCAATAGAAAAAAAGTTACTTTGAAGACCACCAATATTGGTTAATGATAGGTTTAGCGAAATTGATGATGACTGTGGTTTGTTGTGCTTTATAGTTTTTGTTAATTTATTCATTTTTTAATTTGTTAAAGAACTTTATTCGAAACATAGATAGTACTTAGTACCATGTTATATAGCCCAAGCCATTGCCTCATTTCTACTAATAAACCCTAAGCCGTAACAAAGGGCTCTAATGTAGCCTTGGCAATGGACACCAAAAGTACAAACAGGGACACCATTCATGCACAACATGGCACTGTTACTACTCTGATATTTTTCAGCTGTTGATGGAATCAGCCTCTCTGAGAGCTACCACTGAGTTTGGGAAACTTGACTACCAGCCGGCCTCAGAGCCATAAAACTGAGTTTTAGAGCTGCACCCTGATTTGGAGATAATAGAATGAGTTGCCTAGTCATAAAAACAGAGACACAAACAAAACCCATGCATGGAATCAAGAAGATCCAGCGTTTAACATTGTAAACTGGAAACAATGTATTAAAAAAACATCTGCGCCAGCCTTATAGATGGAGAAAGGGTGCGAGGCTGGTCAACAGATAGAATCTGTTTACCCCTTAAATATTTTTTAAAAGTTTTTTTTTTTTTTTTTTTTTTTAATTTGCATTTACTCCCAACAAGGCTGTAAGCAACCACTATTAGGTTGTGAGTTACTAGGAAAAAAAAGAACAGAGTTATAGAGCAAGGAAACGGTTGACAGAAGACTTGAAAAGTTGAAGGTTGTATGAGTCAGGAAAACATAAAGATGGGAGAGAGTTCCAAAGGATTGAAGTGCGGGGAAAAAAACTAGATGAATAAAAGTTTTTAGAGCATGCAGGGACAGATACAGTAAACGAATGAGACTTAACTGAATGACGAGTAAAACGAGAATGAGTTTTAGTTGATGAAACTAGAGATGATAACTCCTTTGAGCAGTGACCATGATAGTATTTGTAGAAAAGAAAAAAGAGATGTTTATAACCCGAGCAGTTTTGACATCTATAATTTTATAATAATAAAAAAAAATTAAATTCCAAAAAAAAAACAACGTAAAAAAGGTGTTATGGATTTCATTACTTTTTTTTGTTTATATAAGAAATTGTAAAATAATGCTATTTATAAAACATATTTTAAGTATAAATAAAAATAATTTACTTCAGATACTTTGTGATTATGTGTATTGTTTAAGTCTTGCAAGATTAATGTTTGTCCATCCTCCAATGCCTGAAAGTGTAGGTAGAAAGGGCAATTATTCTTACATGTCCTACAAAAAAAATGTATTAATTAGATGCTTATTTCATAAATTAAATAAGCAAAAATAAAGTATTTGTATTGCTAATAAAAAAGTTCTATGTAACAAATTATATTTGTATTTCTAAATGAAAAAAAATATTTATTATGAAATAAATCCAGTAAACTGCTGATAACTCAAACCTTTAGGAAAGCCAAAAAATTAGTTCAAGTTTGCAAGCGTTCTAGGTATCAGGATATTTCACAATTCAAACTTTTGCAGATAAGTAAAAATAATTCAAGTTATCAAAAGTTTTTTATTATTCAATCTGAAATGGTAAATAAAATAAAATCTTCATTGCAACTTTTCTAAATTGTAAAAATTGACATGTTAACAAACTGTTTGCTTTATAAGTTTCAGTAATACAACAGCAAATAGTTTCAATGCTTTTATAACAGCAACTTAGAATTGCAACATTGATCAGATCAGAAAGAGTAATAGATATGAAGCATTTATAGCAGTTAATTAAAAGCAATAATAAATACAAATAAAATAGAAATAAAAATATAAATGAAAACATAAATTTTGTTTTCATTTATATTTTTATTTCTATTTTATTTTTATTTATTATTGCTTTTGATTAACTGCTATAAAAGCTTCATATATATTGCTCTTTCCGATCTGATCAATGTTACGAAGACGTTACTGAGACATAAGGAGATTTTATATTTTATGATCTATTTTGAAAATAGATCATAAAATATAAAATCTCCTTATGTCTCAATTTTGAAGTAATATATTTTTTGATTGATATTATAGAAATCAAACAAGTTTAATGTAATGAAAGAAAACTATTTTTAATAAGATTTTGTTAATATTTTTCTTCTAAAGTTCAATTTATTGGGATATTATCAGTCACAGGGACAAAAAAAAGGGTTTGGCTCAGGGAGTTTTCGAGTTATCAAGGGGTTTGAAATATCAACATAGTGATTTTTATGAGAAAGTGTGAGGGAGAGTTCAACAGGAATGTTAAAACACTTTGAGTTACTAAAAGTTCAATATATCTGCAGTGTGCTGTTTTTATTAATAACCTACATGATTATTATTAATATTATTAATATTATTAATAACCTATAATTGTTATTAATATTATTAATAACCTACATTTTTTTTTTTCTGTTTTTTTTTTTAAACTTTTACAATACAAATTATATTTTTTATAATAAAAATATTTTAAAATCTATGACTTTGTGTATATTGTTTTACAATTGTTTTTATTTAAATATACTTTATAATTTCTTGAGTATCTCACTAAACTGTTATAGTATCTAGCATTATATTTATTTTGGATTTATTTGAACACTATTTTTCTATTTTTCAGGTTCTTAATATTGTATTACTTCTTAAGATTGATTTATTTTTAACATTTTGAAAAACAATTCTTACATGCATCAAATTGCACAAGAAGCTAAAGAATACATAGAAGATGCCATTACCCTGAAAATTTTTCTAAAGATATGAACACTAGCTAAGGTTATGGGAACTAAGTTCTTTCTATTTGGGAAAAACTGAAATTTTTATCAGTGGTGGAGATAGAAGATGTCTACAAAATTGCAACTTTTGTAGTAATATCTTACATGCCTTAGTTTCTTAAGTCATTTATAACAATCCATACACAATCTAAGAATGACTCAAAACAAAAATTTAAATTTAAAGAAAGAAAAAAAAAGAAACTATAAGAAAGAAAGAAAATGTTTGAACCTGGGGAAGTCTAACCACTTATAGTTTTTAATATTATTATTTTTATTACTGCTTTTTTGTAACTTTCACCTTTTCATTTTTACTGTCTTACTTGAATTATACACTAAAACTAGAATTAGTTTTGTTTATAATATTATTTTTATTATTGTTGTTGATATTGTTATCATTGTTGTTTATAAGAATTTTAAAAGCTCTGTTTTAGGATACATTGCTTACATTACCAATATTATTATCCTTATTATATATTATTAGCATTATAAGGGGTTTAATTCATATAAGTTTATAACTATTTGTAACTTGAATGTAAGATCTTCATTTAGAAATAAAAATTATTCATTGATTGAAATAGAACAAACAGTTATAACAGTTATTGTCTGAGAACAATAATACCATCTTATAAAAAAGTGAAACAAAGTACTAACGAAGTTTGACGTTTTCCAAAGCCTTTATATTTAAATTTTTGTCCACCATGAATGCAGCAGTACTTCATAAAAGAGTATTTAATTTGTGGACCCATAATACTAGCTCTCTTTGGAATGCTTTTTCTAGCAGCATTAATTGTCTTAGCGTCTCTAATCCATAGTTGCACAAAATTAGTATCTTCATATTTTTTAATTGCTTTCAAATTAAATTTACATCCACACAACTAATTTTAGTTTGTATAAAAACTTTATACTTAAAAATTATATAGTTTTAATTATTAATTATAACTCACTTAAAAATAAGTTAGTTGTAAAAAATAAAAATATTCTTTCTCTTGAGAAAAATAAGAAAAATCAAAAAAATAATCAAAACATAAATGAAAAATAAGTGTAGTAATTAAAATAACTTCAATGTCTAAGGCTTAAGGCTTATTTCTAACTTAAATAGACTAATAAAAAAGTAAATGTTTCATTTTACCCTAATATCCATAGATCACCAATATATAAAAAAAACTTGCAAGTTTCTGTTACTTAATCATCTTATGAGACATAGTGATTTCTGATGTTATTTTAACAGCCAAAACTTAAAAAGTACAAATCAAAATATCTTTACTCTAAGTACCTTTTTTTTTTTGTCTTCTTGTTTTATGCATCTCGCAGGATTTGCATAAAATCATCACTATTCCTCACAAACAAATGGTTGTCAAACTAAAGGTTTATGCTTTAAACACAAATATAATGTGTTAAATAAAATTACTTTTGTTCAATTGAAAACAGTTTGTGATTTTTTTTTGAGCTGCATAAGTATAACAAATAGAATGGCTTAATGATCTTAATTAGACTTCAATCATGATATAATCATGAGATTGATATAATATGAAATTGTTAAAAAAGAGTTTGCAGGTTCTTATACCTGCAAACTAGTAATGGTATGCAAAATTTATCTCAAGATTATGCATACCATTAAGTCATCGAACATTAATGTTTTGATGCAAGATAAATTTGATAGTGTTAAATTGGAAAAACAATTTACCACTATCAAGTTTATCTTGCATCAAAACATTTATTTTGATTTTCTTTTTTAAAATGATCTGAATCATTTTAGAGAAAAAAATGAAAATAAATAAATATGAACTAGGAATTCAATTCAATAGGAACTTTAAATAAGATACTAATATTGTTGTTACACAAGTTATTACTGAGATGAAGAAAAAGACATTGAAAGTTTGTTAAATCCTAATGGCAAATGTAAAGGTCGCATATCTAGTATGTAATAAGTCATAGGTTCCAGTCAAGTATGCAGCAGGACAAAGTATAGTTTTTGGATATGGTTGTTTTATTAGGCTGGTGACACCAAATTAAGTAAATGAGTTTATCACCTTTTGCCTTATCTGAGTGATTTAACATACACTAAAATACTAAAAAGATTGATGGCATTGGACAATAGATGTAACCATGATGGTTTGATTTTTATATACAAATTTGTAAAGTATGTAGTTGCCATAAGTTAGTATGTTAAAAAAAAATTAAAAAATTACTTTTGCAAAAAATTACCAAGTAGGCGTTATCAATTACATACAGAAGTCATAAAAAGTTCTGAATGAAGTTCAATTTTTTTTTCACAAGTTAATGCTAACGTTAATACTAACTGGAATTGATTATCTAATTAACATTGTCAGCACAAACTGCAACTTCTTCAAAAGTTTGATCAAAAAGGAACTTGTTTGATGCTATTTTGTTTAACAAATATTTAGGTGTCACCTAAATATTTGTTAAGCAGGCTAGATCCAGGCCTCCTCCAAAGTTATAAGGTAATGTTTTTTTTTTTTATATTTTTTGATTTATTTCATTTTATTGGATATGATTTTTATGCATCATTATTTAATCACCCTTGCTATAAAAATTTAAATCATTATATTTAGCTAAAAAATTCAAATTATATAAACTTTCCAACTAAAGTTATGATAAAGAAATGTGTGTTGCAGGGTTGCTAGGTTTAAACAAAACAGTTTAAACCAATCAAAAAATATCAATTTAAACCAAATAATTTTTTGTTAAAAATATTAAAACTATTTGTATTTGCTCATGATAAGTTGCAAAAGATCAAACAAAAATTAGGGACGCTGTTGATGTTTATTTTTATCAACTGAAAAAAAATATGTTTTATCTGTTTTAAATAATGTTTCACCAATAGAATGGTGGAGATAAAAACTTTGTACTGCAACATTATCATGGATATTAAAGGTTTGTTAAATGCACCAGCTTCAATTTCAATTTCAGCTAGTGCTTAAATTGAAAGAATTTTCTCAATTTTTGGGCTTGTTCATTCAATCGGAGATGAACCTTATTATTTTTTGCTTTATTAAGTTTCATTAATTTTTTTTCAGACCATGTGCAGCTTATAAGGACTATTGTCCCATTAGTTTTAAAGAAAATTAAAGTTTGCGTGAAAAAATTTTTTTTCTATAAAAAAGAAAATAATACAGTAAAATGTTTATAATTTTTTATGAGTAAGATCCTTTTCATCAAAAAAATTAATGTAAAAATTTATGAACAAATAAGAAGACATCAATAAAAAACATACGCGGTCAAAAAAATCTTTCACAAATTTATTGTAAGTATTTATTAGATACACCCCCTAATTTAGTGATTATTTTTGATTATTATAAAAATTATTAAACACAATTTAAAGTCGTCACAAAATCTAAACTGACAATATAATATGATTCTGACATGGAAAATCATAAACACCGTCACAGCAGCAAATTATTTTAATATTTTGCATGTTCTGCTGACTGATATTTTGACGGTGTTTAGTGTAGAAACAGAATGTACACTTTTTTCAACAAAATTTTTTTATAAATATATCTTGATATTAAAAAAAAAAAGAAACAAAATTGGTATTTTTTTACAAATAAAATTTAACAAAAAAGGTTAACAAAAGTATACATATTTAACTAAAAACATTTAATTACTCCTTCGATTTGTTAATGTAGTTAAGTATTTTCCCTTTTCTAACTTTAACTCCACTTTTAGTCTATAATAATTTGAAAATTATAATAGTTTTATGTTAGACTAACTGTTAATCTAACAGAAAATTATTTAAAACCAATAAAAAGTAAAAAACACCTTAGTCATATTGAAAACAAGTTCATCTTTAGCGTCTATAAAATTAACAGCCTGTCAAGAATCAATGCATCAACTACAAAACAGAATATGTTTCATTAAGTAAAACATTAAAAAATTAGGCTTAAGTAACTTTAAAAACAAATTAAAAAATTAAAAATTACATACTATTTATAAAAAAAATAATTGTATTTATCAAGAATCAAAGATATACTTTTAAAAACAATATCTGCTATTCCATCTGGTAGATCTAGTTCTTGTAACTTATCTTCTCTTTGTTAAACTTTTAACACTTGATAGTCTTTTTGAGTAATACCATCAAAGTGCAGTGACAGCTTTCTAACTGTAGTTTTTTTAAATTTCTTCTGTCAGTTTAACCATTTCTTTTATTGTTGATCTGTATATAACCAGGACTTTTCAAATATTTTGCTAATGTTAGACTAAAAAAAGAAATTGATCATTAGTTTGCGTGGTCCAAAAGCATAAATTGTGATTCAATATTTTATTTAAAATCCTTAGTTTGTTTTTTTAAAATCCTTTATTGTTTTTTGTCTTGACAACTGTCAAAATATGCTTTGTCTAATAAATAATTCTCCTTTATACTAATGTACTTTATTTCTTATTAAATTGTTTATTTAAAATCCTTAGTTTGTTTAAAATGTGACAAATGTCTTTGGTTTGTGTGTAAACGATTTTAATTATTAAGTTTAAGATATATTAGGGAAATTCATTATATTACCCTTATTTTAATTTTTTTTACTTTTAAAATAAATTTTATTAGTCAAGTAGTTAATATAGTTATCCAATTTTTTAATTTAAAATTAGTTTTTGTTATTGCATTTAATATTTAATAAGTTGTTTATGAGTAATTGATTCCATTGTTTAATTTTTACTGTTTAGAGATCACAATTATAGTTTTGTAACATAAATACATTAAAAGACATCCATTGAATATCATTTTATGATCAATCTCTGTTGGTTGGTAAATTATAGTGTTGACTTATAATCTGATTATTGAACAGCATTGATTCTTATTAAATAAAAATATACATAAAAAGCAGGAAAAAAATCATTCTAAAGTCAGGGTTAAAAGGTAGGGTATTTGAGTGATCAAGTCCTAATGTATAAAGTTTGAGTTATCAAGTCCTGAGGTATGAAATTTGAGTTAATTTGAGTTATAATGTTCTGTAATATGAAATTTAAGTCATTAAGTTTGGGATTACAAAATTTGAGTTATCAAAATCCGAAGTGTGAAGTTAAAGTTATCAAGTTCTGAAATATGAAATTTGAGTTATTTTAATCAACTTTCAAATTATAAAAAAAGTAACAAAATATTTTTTTGAAATCAGTTTAAGGAACACATATTTCTTGTATTATGACAAACAAAACAAAATTTAATTTTTGAAATATTTTTTAAGCGTAATCTAGAAAAATACTAAACAAATTTAGAGAAACATAATATAAATACTACATATACATAAAATAAATACTAGAGATAAAAGTACTTAAGACACATAATTTAGAAAAATCTGACAGAATACAATACTAGAGACGCATAATTTAAAAAGTTATTACACTTAAAATTGTAGTTTTGAATAGCGTTATTTTTGATTGTTGGGTGTGAAAGAAAACTCCTTGAAAATAAAGTTGTCTTGTAAAATCAAAATGTAAAAATAGTGTGTAATTTTATATTATATAACATAAATGAATTAAAAAAAAAATAAATAAATTAAATTGATAATAAAAAATAGCAAATATAAATTTTTTAAAAGAAGATACAAGTTTAGAATTAGCACATTTAAATCATAAAAATTTTAATTTAAAAATAAAAGTTGAAATAAAATAAATTTTTAGAGAATACTTTTACTATTTAATTTTCTGGTTTTTTAGTTTTTATAAAATTTGTAATTTATAATTTTAGTGATTTTAAATATACTTTTATGTCTGTCAAATTTTAAAATATTTGGTTTCAGATCAGTGACTCTTGTTATTATACTATAAAGTAAATTATTTCATTTAGAATTTTAGCAAAAAGGAGATTTGTCCTTTATCAAACTTCAATGCAAGCTAGTTAACCTTATTTTTAAATATGTTAATGCACTTTTTTTTTTAATAAGGTTTTAAAAAAGAAAGAACATAATGAAATTTGAAATAGGAGTGAAAAAACAGAGAACAAGACAAAGAAAAGTAAACTTAAAGATGACATTCATGATAAGTTGTTGCTACCTGTTGTATTCAGGCTAGCTAATTAATAAGTTATGGTTTTATATGAAGACTGGATTTTCATTGATGCAACTATATATTTAGATTGTATCGTAATATCTTTAGCAAATAAAACTAATATAGAGCAGTTAGAGAATAAAGATTTATATGTTTTAAAACTTAAATTTGACACAAAAAATCTAAAAATATAAGAAAAAGATTATGGTCAAGTTTGCTAGGCTCTGTTACAAGTTTTTGTTATATAAAGAAAGCAATTAAATATCACTTCACCTATTCCATCTAATGCAGATTAGAGCATTTCTGTTATTTTTAGTTATCATCAGTAGAATGACAGTATTGAAATATTTATAACATTGGAAATTTGTTAAATCTCAACAAATTTGTTAAATTTACAACCTTGATTAGAGTAGGGGATCTAGATTACAACCATGGGTAGAGCAAGGGGTCTAACTAAAATGCAAGTGAGGTTGTTAAAGTTAATGGCTTTTCTCATAGGGAACTTATGATTATTTAAATTTTAGCTTCCTTTATTTTATATTTTATGTTAATATAACTAAATTAAGGAAGAATTGCTGTAAGTTGTTTTATTTTGATTGTTCATAGCTCAATAAAAGAAGATTTTGAATTTTACAGTAATCGCTTAAAATAAAATGACTTATGGTGTAGACATAAATTTGTGTATGAAAGTATTTTTTTAAAAAAAGTTAATTTCGTAAAAATGATCATTTTTTTTTGTATATTTTATTTTCAACTTAGGTTGTATGATTCTGGAATCCCTAATCAGCATTTAATGCTAATAAATAAAATCTCAGTAAATAGTTAACCATAAAAACAAAGTTTTTAATATATGACTATATATAATACTTATTGAACAGATCATTATGTACATTGAATAATTGAGCAACATATTCTAAAAGTAACGAAAATAGCAATTTTAAAAGCCATTAAAAATAGAACTACTTTTTACCTTACTATGGGCCTTTTTAATCTTACTATGGGTCTGTATGTATTATATTTACATATTTTTTAATAAAGATATTTTTTCTTGGTATTAACTTATTTCTTATCTTTTTACAAGTTTATTGTATGATTTATTAAAGGTTTCTACAAAAAAATGGAAAATGGTCTATTTAGTAGCTTAGTTAAAACAGAAGGTGTATGTTTTTTCAGTTTTTTGTTTTTATATTTATTTAATTATTTTAATGATTTTAATTTAAAACTTTAAGTTATATATCGACAAATGACATAATAGCGAAATCCTAATAATCAGTAAATAGCAAAAACTATCAACACAAGTCACAAGGCTAGTTGCTTTAATTTATACTCTTTAAGCTCTGCAGTTCTAACAACACATTTCTTTCTAAATATTAAAGTGTTGTTTTGCTAAGTATGACTTTAGGTAATTATTATAATTATTATAAGTAACATTTGGTGTAATAAAAAATTGCTTTAGACACTTCCAGGTTTGAAAAAAAAAAAAAAAAAAAAAAAAAAAGCTCTTTTTTACTCCATTCTGGTTTCAATTTGGTTCAGTTTATAATTTTATAACTGTAATTCTCTAATATTGATTTATAATGTATTACTAAGAGTAAGAGAAATTATACTTTATTCACTTTTGCAAACATTTTAAAGCCATAAATTTGATATAATTTTAAGTTGGTAGCCAATAACACTTCGTACAGTTAATCGATTTGAATTAAACATGAAACTAGGTTTTTTCGAATTTACAACCAAACTATATTTGTCAAATAAATTCCCACTACAGTGTTTTTTAACAGGGCAAATTTGCTTAAAACATTTTGAAATACACTGATTCTGATAAACCATTGGTGTTATAAACTTTTATTGTTAAATGCATAATACTTGCTATGTTATATTTATCTTTAATAAAAAAAAAAATTATCACATTTTGTCGGTATTGCAAATTTGTCGATATTGCATTTTTGGACTTTGCAAAAGCGTTTGATAGAGTTTCTCATCGTAGACTACAACATAAATTGAAAGCATATGGGATCAATGGTAATGTTGGCAAATGGATTAAGTCATTTTTGACTAGCAGAAAACAACGAACTGTTTTAGGTAATCACTCTAGCGACTGGACCGATGTTTTAAGCGGAGTTTTACAAGGTTCTGTACTTGTTCCAACATTATTCATCATCTACATAAATGACTTAACTGATAATTTAAAATCAGTTCATAAAATTTATGTTGATGACACTAAACTGTTGCAAGAAATAAGACCTGAGTTTCATGATGTTGATTGTCTGATTCTTAAAAATGATTTGAACTTTGTCACAAAGCAACAAAAATTCCTCAAGTTTACCTTATGCTGAAAGGTGTCAGCCTCTCAATTTTACTTCTTTGGAAACACGCAGACGATGCGGCAACTTTATCCAACATTTTAATCTTGAAAACGGTTTTAAAATTACTAATTAGCATAATCCACCTCTTCGCAGATCACCATCCAACGAACTAACGCGTGATTTCACATGCAATAATGCTTGACATTTTTTCTTCACAATAATGCTCGACAATTTCTTCACAAATCGTATTGTGAATTATTGGAATTATTTACCGTTGTTATGCAAAAAGGCTCCGTCAATTAACGCATTCAAAAGTAGAATTAAAAATCACTTTTTTCAACAACTGCATATAGTGCATCTTTTACTGAAGATGAGTTGCATGTTTAATTTAATTAATTTGTGCTTTAGCAGCTACAATTATTGACTTTTTAGGTACATTTGTCATAAATGTAAACTGTAATTAAATAAAAGCAAAAAAAAAATAAAAAACTAAAAAAAAAAAACTAAAAAAAAAAAATTTAAAAAGTTAAAAAAAATAAAATAAAAAAAAAAAAATAAATAATAAAAATTAAATAAATGAATAAATAAAAAATAAGTTTTTTAATCTGTTTATTTGATTGTTTTTTTTTATTTATCATGTAATCTATAAAGACTTATTTAAATATATAAATAAATTACTACTACTATTACAATTAAAATATAAATGAAATTTAACAAAATTATATTTAAAAATGTCAAATACTTAGATGCACTAAGTTCAAGTCTGGTGAACTTTGATGTAGTTATGAGAACACACTTTTTTCTTGACCAAGCTATGATGATTGTTGTACATATAGTTATCTAACTAACTGTTGTACAGATAGCACCTAGCATTGATATCTTTTAAAAGGTTCATCTATTTCAACAATGACATTAGTTTAGTTATTAAAAAATGATCTTAAAGTTTTAATCTTTAATTTTTGTTTCAGATAATTATACTGTAATGTAAAACATAATTAAGATTACATAACATCACTAAGTAAAGTTATTGATTAAAATTTTTGCTGAAGTATTAAAAATAACAATATAAATATTATCAATATATAATAGTATTATTAATATAAAAGCTTCATTTAATATTTATGAACGGTTTTTTAATACTATCAATATTAATTGTACTTTAAGAAAATTTGTTAACAGGAGAAAAAAGGGGTGAAAAAAACCTTCCTGTTTTTGAATTCCGTTGTAATATTAAAGCTGGTTCTTCTAATTATGATTTTTCTCTTCTTAAACAAGGTCCAAAAAGACATTATTAACTTAGTTGGACCTGCTCTATTTACTAAGATTGAGCCACTCTTCCATTGTCATAAACTTGCATCTCTTTTACTTTTTTACAAATATTAACATTCAGCCCTACCAACAAACACTCATTTCAACTTGACTCGTAACTCATCAAGTTTTCTTCCTTTTTTTCTCTGTCTATTCCTGATCAATAATCTTTTATATATCTTGTTTCTTTCCTTGCACTTCAATGCTTTCCACTCTCTCCAATCTTTATGTTTTTTATACTCATGTAACCTTCTACTTTTTTTTCTGTATACCTGTTTCCTTGCTCTTTAACGCTGTTCTTAGTTTATAGTAAGTCTCAACTTTATAGTTAATAGTTCCTTCTTTGTTAAAAGTGAATTAGTTAAAAAATTATATAAAAATGCAAGCAAACAGATTGTTTTTTAAAAAAAAACTCTTTAAGTTAATTTGAAAACTCACAAGTATCAAGTAGAAACTCAAATTGAAATTACAAAATCAAACTGACACCAGAAAAGAACTTATTGTATATTATAGTTTTATATATTTTATATGCATATTAAAGGGTAAACAGATTCTATTTGCTAACCAGCTTCGCTTCCCTTCTTCATCTATTAGACTGGTGTAGATATGTTTATAATACAACTTTTTCTATTATCTCCTAATAATAAATCTCTTAAAGTTTTTTTGTTCTGAGGCTGGCTGGTACTCAGGTTTCCTCTGTGGTAGCTCTCAGTGAGGCTGATTCCATTACCAGCTGTAAAATATTAGAGAATTAATGTTTTCAGTGTTGCATATAGATGGTGTCTTTTTTCGTAATTTTGAAGTGCATTGTTGAGGCCACATTTGGACCCCCTTACGTTAGGATTTATTAATAGTAATTTAAAAATTGCTTGGATTATTTTCTTTTAATTTTCTAAGCTCCAATTGACACATTTTAGGCCTGGGCATTTACATTAATAAGAGTTCATCCATTTGTCAGGAAACTAGGTTTGAATCAACAGACTATTTTTTTATGTGTTTTTGTTAAGCAACACCACTCTATTACCTTTCACTTTGTTCTTTATTACTCTCCTTTATCTCAAGACTTTTTTTGATGTTATTTTTAATTAAATTTACCTATCCCTTTCTTTTCATCTTTCAGCCAATATCGTTGTTGTTGTTGACTAATGTTCATCAATCTCCAACATAATTAGTAAAAAAAAAAAAAAAAAAAAGAGAAAAAAATATAACTATTTTTTTTCTGCATAATAATTATATATATAAATATATAATTATTATGCAGAAAATATAAAATTATTTTCTGCATAATAATTATTTAAAGATGTTTAAATTTGAATTTAGTTTCTCAGCAATACCTATCAAAAAAAAAATAATAGTTTTAACTTAAACAGGTATTGCTTCCCTACTAAAACTCGAAAAAGTGTCTCTATTTTAAGCATAATTTATTTAGTTTGCATGATTAATTTATGCATAGTTTTGTATAATATACTAGTGGACTTCGGACATCTTCTTCTGCTTTTAAAAAACCTTCCTAACCAATGTGTTTTAATAAAATTGTTTTTAGTTGAAAAAATTTAAGAAAATTTTATTAGCATTAATTTTATACGCATCACTGTTAAAAATATGAACTGCCCATGACTCAATGATTTCTGATTATGAAGTGTACTTTAGTGGTTATGAAGACAGAAATGTTAATAAAGTTTGTAACACTAATAATGGTTTGATTGTAGTACACATCAACTAATTACATTTTATAGTTTTATATATTTTATATGCATATTATTGGGTAAACAGATTATATCTGCTGACCCTTCTTCATCTATTAGAATGACTTCGATGTGTTTATAATACATTATTTTCCAATTGATGTTTAATGATCTTCTTGATATTAAGTTCATTTGTTATACTAAATTTTTCAAGAATATATACTGATTTAAAAATTTGATAACTTATCTCTGTAGCTGATATGATTATAAATTTGGATTATAAATTTGGATTCAAAGACTGACTTTAGTGGTTATAAATACAGTTATTAACACCAATTTTTCTTTTGTCTTTTGTTTTTATTAATTTGTTTGCCTTTTTTTTTTTACATGTTTAAAGTTTAAACTTCTTATGTTTAGTGTCTAGAAATGAATTGGCTTCGGATGAATTTATTTCAAAATTTTGTGGTGAAATATGCTATAATATTGGAAGTGATTGGTTGCGATGGGGAAGACACCTCGGTCTAAGTGATTCAGATCTTGATAACATTGGCTCTGATAACAAAAATTGTTATGAAAAAGCTGATAATGTTTTTAAAAAATGGAAACAAAAAATTGGAAATCCTTCATGGGAGCAATTAAAAAAAGAATAAATGGCTTTTAATCGATTAGATATTGTGATTAAAATTGAAACAAACTTTAAAGGTAATAATACTAAATAAAAATCATCTTTTCTTTTTATTTTCAATTTTCTGATATGTGTTTTCTGTTTACTGATATGATAAAACTATGTATCATTTGCATACGCTTTACTTTACTGTTTTAAAACTATAGAAATTAGGGTCGGCATTTGGCAATGCAGACATTAAAAACTTTTAGTTTGGCATTCAACCCCTGACCCTGACCCTAACCCTAACCCTTACATCTAGCAACTTTAGTCTTGGCTTGCGACTCTATTTAATTTATTGCACATAACAACATTACACAGCAGGCATCAATGAGCACTTTTTCTGTGACTAGATTCATTATGTCTGCTCCACTAAACAGTTTGTCATTTATGGATTACTTAAGCACAAAAAAAAATTATTAATAATTAAAAGTGAGCATTTTATTAGTTTTTTACCAATAGTTAGTAAAATATTTACTAAGCTGATAGAAATAAGACTCTATTTATTTTTTTACCAATAGTTAGTAAAATATTTATTGTATATCTAACGTATTTATAATAATTCTAACGTGACAATTCGTCACATTAAAGTTATAGGGTTCTATCTGCCTTTTTTTATGTTGTGAGAACTTAACTCTCAATATTTATTTAAAAAATGTTTTACAGCTGTTATTCATTATAATTATAAATTTTAAGTTGTTTATGTTATCTGTTAAAAATGTTAAAAAATGATATATAGTATATCATTTTTTAAGTGGTTTGTTTTTATTATTAATTATTAATTAAAACTTTGATTGTTAAATTCTTTCAACATAAAACAAGGCAGATAGAACCCTATAATTTTCATGTGATGAATTGTTAACCAAGTTATGTAAATTGCAGGAAATAATTTCAGATGAGTCATATTTAAGTTACAAGAGCAGACTGGCAAACTAAGTTGGGTTAAACAAAAACACCTAGATATTGGTCTTGGTGTGAGTGAATGACAAACAGTGAAAACCTCTTTTAAAGCAGACTTGGCTAGGATTGTTAGATGTCAGGCTTTTACGAAGGTAAAAGTGTTTTGATTTTTGTAGGTTCGGTATTGTATTCTTCCATGTAAAAGCCAGTCATCTAGCAACTCTAGTCTAAGGAAGCCTTTTCTGCCTAATCTTATTTTTCTGTAAGCTCTAAGCATTTTTACAGACACTTTCAATGTTTCAATTTAAGTTTTAATAAACAAGGTCATGGATAAAATTGAATAATTTTGATAAATTATTAGGTTTTTTAATAGTTTCACAACACCATTTTCTTTTTGCGCAGTTTTTTGGGTGCAGTTTCATTTCTTTTTTTTTCACTCTGGTGGTGTTTTGCTTTGTTTTAGCTCCACATGATTTTAACTGTCTAAGTTTTTTCAGTTTCATACTAGGTTTGTTACAAGACATGAAACATAGACCAAATTTTTTATAAATTTTCAGGAGGTCAAAAATTATATGAAAAGACATTTGTAATTAAACCTAGCGGGAATGAGTTGAACCCTTTTAGAATTTTTTGTTATTATTTTCTATAGATACATTTTTAGTGTTATTTTTTTACTCCATATTTTAATTTCAAGTTTTAGTTATAAATAAGAACTTTTTATTATTTAGAGATTTCAAGTTCGCCAAACAAAGATTTTACTGTTTTTTCCAATAAAGGTAATTTTTTTAATTGGTTTACGCTTTGTTTGCTTCAAAAGTAAGACAATTATTTTATGTTAAATAACTTATTAAGTCAAGTCCTTTTATTAAGTCTTAACTTTTTCATTTGATTTTCAATTTTTTTTATTAAACATGCATTTTTATGTTTACTTACTTTGCTTATTTTATTATTGTTGCTAATCATCAGTTTTGTTCATTGTGTTATTGGCTTATGTAAATTCATATCTCATTGCTTGTTTCACTACAATACTTTTTATACAATGTTCACATAATAATTTACGGTGAATAACAAATTTCTTATAAAATTTTATAAATTTAATGTAAAAGTTAATAAAGTAAAAGGGGTTTACAAATAAAAATAAAATTGTAATTAATTTTGTTTTATTCTTATTTAAAACTATAATTATTACTCTATTTATAACTATTTATAACTATAATTAATATTATGACGGTATCATTAACTTGTTTGAAAAACAAAACAAGAAGAGAGCTTATTGTCAAGATGCAGTATTTTTGTTGCTCAAGTTTAGTTTCATGATGCTTTTATAATATTTTAAAGTTACGTTATGTATTGTAATGAAACCAAGATTCTTTTCATAATGTGCAAAATGTCAGTTTTTTTAGGTAACCGAAGCATAACATTTTACATAACAATATTTAATACTGTGCACCTAAAACATACTAAACACTAGTTTATACGTAAAACTATATAAAAGACCCCATGTTGATGGGTCTTATTATAGTTTTATAGATGATAACAAGATAGATGATAAAAAGCTTGTTGTCAAGGTGCAGTGTTCTTGTTGCATAAGTTTAGTGTCATGATGCTATTGTTTTGAGATTAATTTCGAATAATGTGTGTTTACTTTTACTGTATTTTTTCAAAGATTTTTTTGTAGTGGCAAGTTTGACTTTAAAAGTGTTAACACAATAAAATAAAATAAAAAGATGTTAATTGGATTCAATAAGTATTTTAATTGAGCTCACTAAGTATGTTATAATTCCTAGATGTAGAGTCACAATTTAAATAGTAATGATAAATAATTCTTTGTTTTGTTAACAAAACGACTGAAAAATCTGGCCAGTATTTTGCAACTAAATATTTCTGTGGTCAGTATTCCCACTTCCTGGCCAAGCCTGCTCTAAAAGTGTTAACTACTCTTAATAATTGGTTGGTAAGCACGCTACTAATATTTAATATTTTAATTGCTTACCACAGCAAATCCCATATGTTATGAATATTTTTTTATTTTTTAACATTTATGAATTATCTAGATATGGAATATCTAGATGGACTATATTTTGTTGGTGGTTTTAGGTGAATCAATTACCAAAGAGACACTTTTTTATATTATCAGCCTGAAATAAATTATAAATAAAATCCCTTTGTAAAGTAGGCATTGCTCTAAAAGTGTTTACTGCTTAATAAGTGGTTGGTTAGTTCGCTTGCAATTGAACTAGAACTAGTTTTCAAAAAACTTATTAAAAGTTATTTTAACTCACTTGAGGCTTTTTTCAGTAAACAATACCTTTTGACATATTTATCTTTACCTTATTGTAACTGCAATAATAGTTTAGTGGCACTTTAGAAATCAGATTCAATGATTGCATCATTTTCCAAGATAATTCTATTACGGCACTGTGCATATTTTGGAAAATAACTATGTAATGTTTTAAAATACATTCTTTTGTTCATAGTTATTCATAAAGGTTTTTCAAGCATAAATATTTTGATAAAAAACAACTTTATTTTATGTTTAAAATGAGTTATATATTCATTAGTTCTTATAGTTGCTAAAATATAAAGGAAGAAGGAAAATTAATTCTTATAGTTGCTAAATTATAAAGGAAGAGAAATATAAAGCAATCTTTTCTACCATCTGTTTTTTAATTAATAGTTTTTTTTAACTAATTTACTCTAACAAGGCTGCAGGCAACCACTTTTTATGTTGGGACATACTAAAATACAAAATATTTTAAAAATGCAAGAAATTGGTTGTCAGATTAATCAAAAAACTGTTAATTGTATCTGCTAGTTTTCTCGTAGCAATTTTTTTTTTCAAGTACTTTATAGTAATTTATTAAAAAATTAATCAAAGTTGGGTTATATAAAAATGTTGTTTTATTAATTTTTACGCTTTATTTTTAAGTTCCTCTCACACTAAAGTCTTTTAAGTACATTTATAGTTTTCTTCATCAAAAAAGCATACATATTTTTTTTCATATTTTGCACTTAGTTGAATGCCAGGTCATTTTAGATCGTTATTAAAATAGAAGTATCTCAGGAACTGTATTTTTTAAGTTACAGCCGAAGAAGTTTAAAAAAAATATGAGGACCCATGATTCCAATTTTCATAAATTTTCAAACTGGAACTCATGCAATTGTTGTCAACAAATATGTTTGGTCAAGGTCATTAAAAAAGATTAAAATATTTGACTTAATTTTATCCATTCCACCCAATCTATTGCAAATTGATCACCCATTAAAGTGGATCCCCTCCAGCAAAGAGCTAGAGAGGATCATAGTGTTAACACAAAAAAATAAAATAAAAAGATGTTAATTGGATTCACTAAGTATGTTATAATTCCTAGATGTAGCAGTATCACAATTGGATTAACTAAGTATGTTGTAATTTCTAGATGTAACAATATCACAATTTGATTCACTAAGTATGCTTTAATTTCTAGATGTAGTACTATCACAATTTGTACCAGTTGTAACTGTTTAATTTAAAATTGTAATGACAAATAAATCTTTATTTTTATAGCTAACAATAATAAGTTCCATTCCTGTTATGATATTTTTTTATTGTTTAACATTTATGACTTATCTAGATATGGAATATCTAAATTTACTTTTGGTTTTAGGTGTTTTTAGGGGAATTAATTACCAGTGACACTTTTATATATTTTCAGCCTGTAATAAATTTATTAAAAACAATCCTTTGAAAATGGCCATTGCTCTGAAAGTATTCACTACTCCTAATATTTGGTTTGTAAGTACGCTTACAATTGAACTAGAACGAGTTTAAAAAAAACTTATTAAAAGTTATCATTTTAACTCACTTAAGGCTTTTTTTCTGTAAACAATACCTTATGACATATTTGTTTTTGGTTATTGTATCTGCAGGGTCATTCCGTATGAAACCATCTAGCCCATGACACCCTTACATCTCAGAATTTGTTCATATTTACCTCATTTGCAATCCATATATATATAAAATAATAATTGCAAAAATTTTAGTTAAAAATACACATGGGTTCCCGAAATATTGTCATTTAAAATAATGCTGAATCAGCATTTTAGTGATTATCTGAAGCAACTACATAGCAACTTTGACATATAGTATCTTCATAATGGCTTGGGGAAATTTTCTAAAATTTAGTACCCTAATAGATTTTTATTTGCGGAATCCAAAAAGAGCACCCTCATGACTCGATTATCTCAGAAAATGCCTTGTTTATCCAGTTTTGTTCAAAATTATTGACTTGTAAATTCATGATATTTGGAGGTAAAATGAAGACTGTGGACCAAAATCTTGAATAAAAAGTTCAATTGCATATCTTAGGTCTACTGAATAAAATTAGATTCATCAATTGTCTCTCTAATACTTGATCAAAATTTGTATTTAAAAGTTTTTAAGTATTTTAGTATTTTATTAACTTTTATCTTATTGGAGATTCATGTCTAAATAATAGCGTCTAAATTAAATTCTCCTCAACTTTGAAAATCTCTGAAAGTGTCTAAAAAATGCCAAAATAAAGTTAACTCAAGTTTTTATCTATTCATTTACAAGTCTTTACAGGTAAGTTTTCTGATTAATTACTATTGTCTGCAATAAATTGGCAAGACATAAGTAACTTATTGCAAAGTTTCAAATATATCTGAAAATATTTTGCCAGTTTTCCTTAAAACTTCATTTAAACATAATATTGTTTATAAAAACATAACACCAAAAGTTTAAAAAGTTTGTTTTATCTGTTTTTATCACAACATAATCTTTTACAGCATAAAAATATGTTTTTCATTTCAAATTAAATAACTCTTGTTGTAACATTAAATTGGTTATACTGTTTTGGGGTACTTCATCATCAAATCATTTAGTCCATAGTATCGTGTCTTCCTTTTTGTTTCATAGTTTGATACATGATTGCTATTTGTTAAAAAACATTGCACGCAAAATTGAAAATAATAGCTTATGTTTAGCAGTTATCAAGATATGGCAATTTTTATATTGGCCTGATTTCCTAAAACGACCCGGTTTTTATGACATTTTGAAAAAACATTCAGTCTAATAAAATAAAAATTAATAATAACAAAAAAAATGAAAATAAATATTTATAATACTTTTTTGATGCAGTATTTAAAAAATGAAATAAGAAAGGAATTGTTTTTAAATTATTAAAACAACAAGTTTAGATAACCCAATTTTTGGGCCGTCAAAAAAAATATTTTTGCTTATAATAATTTTAGTTACTTAGATGCTTACATGTCAACAAAGATCTGGAAAACAACAACAACATGTAGAACTATAATTTATTATTGTGTTGTTAGTAACTCTCCTCTTTGTCTCAACCCTGTTGTCTTCAATATAAACTGATAAAAGCTACAAATACTAGAATTATAAAAATTTATACAAGGCTTCTGTGATAACTTTTTCTGTGAGAAATTGTATAAACAATATCAAAGAAATTATTTTTTTCAAGATTGATAAAGATTGACTGAGGAATTGTGCACCATTTTGGAAACAAATTTTTATCTAAGTAGAACAATTTCTAAAACTAAAAGCTGTTTTCAATTTAAACCAGAATCTGTAGATAATAATAGCTTTAAACAAACAAGTGAAGATGCTAATTGAACAGGCATTTTTTATTTTTCTGACATTCAATGTTTTCAATCTACTCAGCAAATAAACATTAATACATTGAAATTTTACTGCAAATTTGGTTGAACAGTATGAAATTCAGCATCCTTTAGTCAGTAATAACTTAACTACTTCAAAATATTTTTGGATTTATTTTCACACGGATGCTAATTCATTGTGGTTTAAATTTAATGGTAAAAAAATCATGGGATAAGCGTTTTTTACCGAAAAAAAATCATCACACTGTGCAAGCGTGCATTCTTTGTTTCTTATTCATTTTTATTCTTTTTCCATTCTTTGATTTATTCCTTTTCTGGCATTCTTCTGGGAAGTTCTTTATCTAAAATATTTTTTATGACATATAGTGATTGACCGAAATTCGGTTCGGTTCCGGTTCCGGTCATAAAGCTGGCTGGAATCGAAATTCCTGTTTTGGTTCCAACTAGATTTGAGATTTCGGTTTCGGCCGGAATTTTGATTAATATTTAATTAATTTTTTGCTGCTTATTTCAACTTCTTAAATTATTTTTTGTGTCTGATCGCGTTGTTTCTTTTAATATTTCTGGTTTTTAATTATCATGTTTAAAATATCATAATCTACAAATTTAATGACGCTTCAATGTTATCTACATTGTACAGTCATATGTTTATGGACTTCATTATTTATTTATTTTATTTATCACATGAATTGGTAACGGTAAAATTTTTACGAACTTGGTGATTTTTTAAAATATCACGTGGAATTTGTTTGAAATAAATTATGAGGTTTTTATTGGTTTCATTCATATTTTTAAAGCAAGTTGTTCTCGTTGTTAAAAATTAAAACAATAATGTTTTCTTGTCATTATAACTTTTTTAATGATTTCTCGTTTAAATTGTTAATTGTCTTTTTAATGAACTTTTTAATGTATTGAACTTTTTAATGTAACCTAAGAATTTTTTTTTTTAAATATTTATATATATATATCAGGCCTTGTAATGAATAAAAAAAGCACGACGCGATTTTTGACGTCAGTAAAATCTTTTTATTTGCTTTTCATATTTATCGACATTAACTGCACCAATTTACTTAATTACCGAAAAACTTCTTTAAATCATTAATGCAGAAATGTTATTATTTAAAAATGTTTTGAAATGTTTCCTTTTTTAAAATGTAAAAATATTTGTTTATTTTCTCGACGTTTGACATTGTTATTATTTATTTACTAGCTGAATTGACCCGTAAAATTACGGGTCTTTGTAAGTCTATTCCACACAAACCTTTTGCCTTATTTTCTTAATCTAGCTGTCCGTATCGGTATATACAGGTCTTTTCTTCTACTTCTATATTTATCAATTCCACGCCAATCATTTCTTTACTTGTTCTTTATTTACTTCAATATTTTTTAGTAAACTGTGGAAAAAAATTCAATAAAAAAATTTGCTTTAAGAGCAAAAAAAAACTTTAACATACGCACTTTTTCTGCATGCATATATAGCTTATTAAACCCCGTTTATTTATTTATTTTTTTAAAAATTCTGAACTAAACTTCTTCCTACTTTTAGACCAGCCATGGACCATGGTTTATGGTCGCGTCCTAGCCATATTCAATAGTTTGCTATATTTATTATTATTAATCTTTGTATTAGACGGAAACGGTAATGCAATTCTTTAAAACGTTAGTTGCTTAAAGCGTCAAAAGTCATGCAAAAAAATAAATTATAAATTTTGTGGTTTAAAAGTTGAAAAACTAATAATAATATAACAAAAAGTTTAGTAATTTTTAAACGTTATTATTTAGCTCTTACCTATGGTATTTATTTTGTTTTCATTTTACATTTTTAAAAAAATGTTGAAGCACCTAACTACATGCATAACTTTGATAGCTCACATGTTAAGTGCGCAGTCATCAGAGTCGCTGTGCAAGGCTTCAAATCCGCGCCTAAAAAATCTCAATACAATTTTTTTAATCTGGCTATATTTATAGCAAAAAATTAAATATAACAAAAAACCTTTTAATTACTTTTTTTTTCCCTGCCTCCACTGCAATACTATGTGGAGTAGCAGGACGGTTTTATCAAACTTTTTCCTTATTAGGTTTTAGGACCTTTTTTTTTAAGACTATCTGTAGCTTATTAGGACCAATTATGCGAGAACAGTATTAAAATCGTGACACACACGCAAAATATTTTCGCCACGTTTATTGGTGTTTTAAGAAATCCAAAAAATTTATAAAATTAAAAAAAAACAACGGTTAAAGGGTATAACGTTTAACTTGTTTAACTTCACAAATATTTTGTAATTTAAAGAAAAAAATTGCTGGCGGTAAATTTGAACCACGACTATTACGTTCAGAAGCTTAGCGCGCTAACCACTCGGCCATGCTGACACATCAAATATCGAAATTTTAAAAATATATAAAAAATGTTTTTAACGGAATTGCTGTAGATCAAAAAATTAGGAGAGGTTGACGCAATGCAATTTTTAAGTCAAAGTCAAAGTATAAAACTTGAAAAATGTTTCAGTAGTTTCATCATTACTTAATTACGTACGTTAGATATTTGCATACACGTTTTCTTCTAAAAAAAGTGTCGCGACTCTTTCTACTAACACTACTATTAAGTTTGGCATTATTATATAGAAGATAGATTATAAAATAGTTTTTCACTTAAAAGGACAAACTCTATTCCACATTAACCTTATCTCTATTTCTCCCTCTAATATTTTTTAGTGAACAATAGATTATGTGCTAGAAAAAAATAATTCACATATGCACTTTTTCCGTATATTTATATTTAGAGCTTAACATGAAGGAGGTAAATCATTTAGTTCAGAACAACCTGCCCAAACCCAAATCCTCTGTTGATTTATGCACACTCACTGTCGCTAGGCGTGTTATATAAGTAGCTAGGCAAGTCAAATAAATTAACTTGATCTGTTTTTCTGCATAAAACAAAAACAGAAAATGTGAAGTACTTGATATAAGGAACTGTAATATTGGATTTAGTTTATTCAATACAAAGTGATAGGAAACTGCAAAATAAGGTAACAACGTGAAAATTATTCAAATACTAATTTACAACAATTTGTATTGCGTTTTATTAAAATAGCTTTATTAAATGGTATAAAGATTGATGATTCTTCTTCTTCGCCTTTAGAAAATGATTAACGATTTGAAAGACTTTTAAATTGATTATAAAAGCATTATCTAAAAATGAAATTAAATCATTATTGATAACAGTAAACGCACATTTATTTGTTTTATGTTAATTCATTTGAAAAATGAAAAATACGAAACGAAAGATAGTAATATTAAGTAAATATTAGACACTTACTTTGTGAGAGTGCTTTCGTAAAAGTCTCTAATATTTGGTTGGAAGGCTGGAATTACTCTTTTTTTTTTAAAAAAATTCAGTTTTATCAGCATTGCTAAAGATAAAAATTCTTACTGACACAAAAAAATTAGGCATTTTTTCTTAAAATATTTCTTGGCTTTTAGTGAATGATTAGGAGTAAGTTTCAGTAATGAAGCTACCCAATAATCATTTTTAACAATAGACACCAACGTGAAGGTAAGCCAAGCTGTCTATCAACACTAAACATCACAACAACATTACAGGATGACAAACAATAACACCAGTAGTGTAGGCAAGATTTTTGTTGTTTCAGATATATATTTAGAAGCTGTTGAAGAGTTTAGCTTTGTTATGTCTAAAAAAATTCAGGTTAGGAATAACACTTTTTTTAAACATTTGCTCCTAAGCTTTAACAACATCAATTTTTTGCAAAGTATTTTAATTCTATAAACGTGAATACACTTAAGTTTGGTTGAAAGTGCTATCTGAAGCATCAAAAGACCCTGCCTATGCTACTGAATACACATAGCATAAAATGTTTGTACATAACACAAAATATTCAGATTATGTGTTTCTAGAATAATTAAAAAAGCTAGACAACACAACCTAGCTCAATACTTGTAACACCGCTTGGCACTAAACGCTGCAAAGTAACACCACAATTTAGTAACACCGCTTGGCATTAAGTGCCAAGTAACATCATTAGTAACACCGCTTGGCTAGCAAGAATCACAATCTTGCACTACACTTTGCCAAGTAACAACACTTTTCACATGGAAACAACTTAATATAAACTTATATAAACTTAAGCAAATAAATATAAATAAAGATATATAAACGAATATCTTATTAATTTTTTGCTATACTAATCTAAAATGAACAAAAACAATAAAGTGCTATTTATCAGTTTAAATCTATGAAACTATGTGTATAGCAATAAAATTTGTGAACAAAAGTTTTAACTAAACTGGTTTGAAACAGAGATAAAGCCAGAAGTATCTTGTAATAACATACTATATTATAAGTAATAAAATTTTTTTTTGAAACAAATAAAAAATTTTATTATTTTAAAAGTCATGTTAATGGTAATATTAAAAAGCAAAATTAGTTACAAATTTTTAAATGACATGCCAACAATTGCAAACATGTTGCATCATATAGACCACATGTGGCTGACAACTGATTTTAAATACTATTTTATAATATATCTAAAGAGAATAATGTAAAGAGATTAATAGGTGTATAGTGCATATATTAGACATATTAAACAGACATCATAGAAAAAGAAATATTTTAAATATACTTACCAAATCTTTCAAACACTATATAACATTTAACAAATAAAAGTTAATACAAATGAAAATTTAGTATTATTAAAATTAAAAATGAGAATAAAAAGATGTAAAAACGTAAATTAATAAAAAAACTTATAGACAAATTATTAAAAACTTTTATAACATAAGAGTTCTTTGTAAGTTTAGGATTTAAAAACAGAATTAAAAATCAAAAAAATAAAATAGTAAAAGTATAAAAATTAAAATAATAAAAAATTTAAAAAAATCAAAAAAAAAACATTTTTTTAAAAAGTCAATTTTCTATATAAATAAAAAGAAGGTAATTCTACCAGTAGTTTAAAAAAGCTACTGGTAGAAATTAAAAGAGTTGAACCGCTTCCCAGCACCCCTCCTTTTACCAGTGGTGTCATATGGGGCTTGTCTCCTCCATCTAAAGGATAGATCATCTCCCCATATTGACTCCACCGGGACCTGGGTGCTGGGAGCGATATCGCAGGAAATCTTGATGCGATGCTAAAAAACAAAAACTAAAAAAGAAATAAAGTTGAATACAATACTGCACAAAACAACAAATAAAAATATTATATAAAACTATTTAGAATTTAAAAAAAAAAAATTATGAGAAAAAAATAAAATAAATAAAGTAATGTAAAAATAAGGATATGCAATGTTTAAACTTCATATATACCTACACAAATACACATAACACCCACAAAACTGCATAAGTATGCAAAACAGATTACCTGATGGTCCTGCAGATATTGTTGCTATTATGAAAATAAATAAAAAAGTATATAAACAAACACATATATTAAACAGTTATGTAATTGCATACAAACATGAAAAAAGTAATGTTTAGGTTTCAATACACATAACACTGCATAAGTACGGAAAAACTGCATAAGTATGGAAAACACATTACCTGGTGGTACTGCAGTTGATACTGTTGCTATTGCGGAAATAAATAAAAAAGTATATAAACAAACACATATATTAAACAGTTAAACAGTATAAAGTAACATATGTTAAACATTTATGTAATTGATAACAAACATGAAAAAAGTAATGTTTAATTTCAATACACATAAAACCCATAAAACTGCATAAGTATGCAAAACACATTACCTGATGGCACTGTAGATGATATTGATGCTATTGTGAAAGTAAAAAAAAAAAATGTGTATAAAGTATCATATGTTAAATATTTATGTAATTGCATGAAAACTTAAAAAAAAAAAAAAATTAAGTTTCAATACACATAAAACTCATAAAACTGCATAAATATGCTAAACAGATTACCTGATATTATTGCTTGAGGTGTTAATGTAAAGACAAAAAAATAAATAAATACACATAACACTCATAAAACTGCATAAGTATGCAAAACACATTACCTGATGGTACTGCAGATGATATTGATGCTATTGTGAAAGTAAAAAAAAAAAAAAGTGTATAAAGTAACATATTTTAAACATTTATGTAATTGATAACAAATATGAAAAAAGTAATGTTTAAGTTTCAATACACATAAAACCCATAAAACTGCATAAGTATGCAAAACACATTACCTGATGGTACTGCAGATGATATTGATGCTATTGTGAAAGCAAAAAAAAAAAAAGTGTACAAAGTGACATATGTTATACATTTATGTAATTGTTTACAAACATGAAAAAAGTAATGTTTAAGTTCCAACACACATAACACTCATAAAACTGCATAAGTATGCAAAACACATTACCTGACGGTACTGCATATGATGACATTGATGCTATTGTAAAGGTAAAAAAAAAAAGTGTATAAAGTAACATATGTTAAACATTTATGTAATTGCATGAAAACAGTAATGATTAAGTTTCAATACACATAAAACCCATAAAACTGCATAAGTATGCTAAACAGATTACCTGATATTATTGCTTGAGGTGCTAATGTAGAGACAAAAAATAAATAAATAAAGTAATCTGTAAATTAAGATATGCTACCTTTAAGTTTTAACACACATAACACTCTTAAAACTGCATAAGAATGCAAAGCACATTACCTGATGGTACTGCAGATGACGCTATAGTGGAGGTAAAAAATGTATTTACATAAACTAACATATACTAATCAATTAAACAGTTTATTTTACAGTGATAAAACCGCACACAAACATCAAAAAATGTGTGTTAAAATTAAACAAAAAGAAACATAAGTGTACTTTGCTTACCAACTGAATTTTCTAAATTTTCTAAAAAGAATAAAAAAAAACTCATTAACATTAGGAAAGAAACTAACATGCAGAATATTTTTCAACTTTAGGAAATCTATAAATAAAGTTGGAACAAAACAAAAGGCAAAAATAACAATCACGAAACAAAACAAACCAAAAAAGAAAAAAGCGACAAAAAAAATAAAAAATAAAAATAAATAAACAATCCACAAAAACAATATAGTAACTTACTAAATTGTTGAAATATAAGCCCTATAAAAAAAATGCTCAAAATTGTATCAAAAAAGCTAAAAGACCATAGAGTACACCTTTTTTTGTGAAAGTAAAACGCTCTATCTTTATCTATAATACACAAATGTAATATAATCAAATTCTGTTTACCCATTGAATGTTCTAATTTTTCTAAATAAAATGAAAAACTTATAAACATTAAAATAAACTAACTTTCCAAATATAGAATAACTTTATGTTAAATAAATATGTAATAAAAAAATAAAGAGCATGACAACAACAATAACAAATTGCTTACTTAGATTCCCAACAGAATCTTCTAATTTTTCTAAATAAAAGAAATTTAAAAGTTACAAAAGTCACTTGCTGACTGAAAAACTGTCACAACTGACAAAAGTCAGTTGCTAAATAACTTTAAAAAAACTAAAAAAGCATAAATGTATTTGCACACACAAAAAAACAAAAAACAACAACAAAATTCCTGACTTAGCTTGTCCATTACTTCCGCTAAACAATAAAAAAAAGTTATAATTAACAAATTGCTAAAATTGGTGAAATATATATCTTTGTAGCATATCCTTCTCATACAAAGTTAGCTTACTTGGCAAGAGCTCTTCGGCTATGATCTCTTGAACATCTAATATATATATATATATATATATATATACACAAAATTAATTTTCAAAATATTCACTTTGTAAATTAAACATATAAGATTTGTCTTAAATTATAAAACTGTTGCACAGTTTTATAATTTAACACATTCAGTAAATGACAAAAAGTTTCTTTTTACGTAAAAGTTTAGTAGTTAGAAGACTTAAAAGTCAATTTTAGCTTAAACACGTTTTATAAAATTATAGCTTAAACACCTTAAATAAAGCTTATACGCGTTTTTAAGGATCACTGCTTTACAAAAACATCAATCAAAATAGCGGAATAAACAAAAACTGAGTTTCGGGTCCACCCTTTTAAAGTTCTAAAAATTAATTTATATATTTTTTAATTTTAGTTAAATTTTAGGGCGGTGAACTTGATTCACGGGGAGGGCGGCATATCTTGGTTGATTTCAATTAAAAACGGCTAAAATAAATCATCGTTTTATTCACACCGTGAATCAAGTACAGCTTCGCCACTTTTAGAACATATGTAACTGCTACTATATATACTATATATATATAGTATATATAAATGACTTACTTTGAAAAAATACAGAAACTTCTTCGTCGCCTAAAGATATACAAAATTATCTCAATGTAATTTCTTAATAAAATAATAAGCTAAATATCTCAGTATTATTGACGTATCATCTCTTTTTATCTCTTGAATTAGTTAATGCTATACAAAATAAAAAGAATACCTTCTGTATCTTGGCTGCTCATTTCTAAAAAAATATTCTTAATGTTTATTCTTGGGTCAAAAACATATAAACTTCAAACATATTAACATGGTAATTATAAAATAAGTTTAATTTTTTAAATGAAGATTACAATAATTAAACTTGTAGATACAACTTACTTGTCGTCCCTCGCTTTGCAATTGTTATAATCGATATAAAGACCACATGGCCGAGTTTTATTGGTTTTAGAGTACAGTTGGCGCACATATCATAATACAAAAATCAGATGGTTTTGAATCTATTAATTAAGCTGTTTTTATTAACGGATTTGGTGGATTTAATTAGATAACCGCAAGGTAGTTTTACAGTGGTTTAAAAGTTGGCGTACGTTTCGTAATACAAAAATCATAATATTTGTTTATATCTTAATATTCGAGCGTTTCTATTAGCGGATTAGACGAAATTTTGTGGGTTTTTTGTTTGTCACCTTCTGGATTAACTAAATTTTTCTTTTACGTTTCGGAATACAATTTATTTTTTCATACCTTTCCGTACTTTTTAGGACTCTTGACCAGTTAGTTTTAATAAAAATTTCAGATTGCATGTAAAACCTTTTTTTTATATATATAAGAAAGAAATTTATCTTTTTAATGTGTGTTGAACTCGTAGTTTTAACTAATTACCTAAAACATTAGTATCTCTATCATGATATATGCGCAACAAATTTCCAACAGCGTTTTTATGTTTTTAAAAATTGGTTTCTTATAGTATATTATACCTTTATTTTTATGTAATGCGTATAACATCTATACGCATTTAAACTTGTTTTTCTTTGTTTTCTAGAAAACTGGATAGGATTTAAAAAAAAAAAATTGTGTAAGCAAAAGGTTTTGAACCCAAGCGAAGCACTTCAATCGCTGTGGAATGCTATATCATCTTTTTACACTATTTAATAAACAGAAAACTTGTTAAACTTTAAAAAACAACATTTAATGCTTTAAAATAAAGAGATATTGTCGCAATGAAATTATTAAGTAAAAATAGATCGGTAGAATTTAATGTCATCTACTTTATAATTATACTGATTGATAGTTAAAGAACTTAAAGTTTACATATTTAGATATTTGAATAGACTTTCGTTCACATTGATAAAATACAAATCATAACGGATTTTGGTTCCGAAAAAAAAGGTTAATACACTACCATCTATAATTATTGGAAAGGTCATATTTTTTAATATCAAAGATATCAAAGTTTGGCGAAAAAATGAAAACAATCTCTACCTGAATTATATATTATCTTCCTATTTATTAGGTTTACCAATAAAACTTCCCTGATTAGTTTATAATTTGTTCAAAGCCCTGATTAGCTTTTAATTTATTTCCCTATTAATCACCCTTAACAACAATAACCGCCATAAATATATTCTTAGCATTCTACTTAACGACTTATCTAATTAGTCTATTTTGTCACTAAGTCATAGCGTTCTCTACTACAGGCCTATTCATCGCGCAACCGGATTTTTTTGTGGAGGCCTACTTTTTTACGGCGAATAAATTATTTTTCCACGTTCAGTCAAGATACAATGTCATGTCGTTCATGACAAACATTTAAATAATGGAATATAATACAATGTTAATAAACTTATATAATTTAAACATGGAGTTGCAGATATAATTTAAAGCAAATAATATATTTATAAAATTTAGATTAAATCATCATGCCAAATAAATGTTGTGTGTATGCTTGTCACACCAACTATCAAAGTGAAAAAAACAAAATATCTAGTGAAGTTAATAAAATATCAGTGTATCGGTTTCCAAGTGATAACGTTGAGCGTGAAAAATGGATAAAAGCTATTCCAAACTCTAATTTGGTTGTTACCAAGTATACTGTTATCTGTGAGTTACACTGGCCTCCAAATTTTGATACAGTTATAGTGCGTGGAGGAAAACGTCGACCAAAAAATCCTCCTTCTGTTTGGCTAGGAATACTTTTATCTCAAATTCCAACTGGTTATCCAACTGAAAGATCTACCAAAAGATCTTTAAGTGGCATTAGAAGTATAATAGATGATGAGCTAGATACATTTCTTAAAAGGGATAAAGCTATTTTTTGTGACATTAAAAACAAGTTTATTGATAGCAGTGATCACCAATATCCAGTTATATCGTTTATGGTTGATGGCTATGTTGTTATACAATCTTTGCAATTTTTTAATGGAATACCTTTTTTTGTACTTAAAATTTATGAAAATCTTACCTTTGAAACATTTCATTATGGGATTAAGTGTCACATTTCTAGCTTAACAGTAAATCGAATCTTAACTGTTGACTCCTGGTCTAAGTTTGATGAGATACTTCGTTTTTTAGGCTCTTTGAAAATTGATCATTAAAAAGAAGTAATTATGCAACATGTTTCAGTTATGGGACCAAAATTAGTTGGAGATAAACTTTATACACCTGAAATACTTATACGCTTTTTTGTATATTTCTTAACATCAAGGGCATTATATAATCACTTAAGAAATGATTATCAACTTCCATCTATTTCAACACTGACTCGAATTACTTCAAAAATTTCTAATATTAATGAAAACAAATTTATTTATTCAATTTTTAACTCTCTTCCGGATACGCAGAAATTATGTATCATACTACATGATGAAATATATGTTAAAAAAAGTTTGCTTTACCATGGTGGAACTATTTTTGGTAGATCGGAGGATAACCCAGTGGAATTGTCCAAAACATTGTTAGGGATTATGGCTGTTTGTTTAAATGGTTTCCCATTTAAACAATCCCATTGTTAGGGATTATGGCTGTTTGTCCAAAGGTGTTAATTAAAATGATACCAATATCAAAATTACGATCTGATTTTTTGTTTGAACAGATTAATTTAACTAGTCAAATAATTGATTCAGTCAGTACAAATGTAAAAGCTATTAAATGTGATGGGAATCGTGTCAATCAGGCTTTTTTTAAAATGTACACATTCATTCCAAGAAAACCATGGTTAACAGTAGATGGAAAGTATTTACTTTATGATTTTGTACACCTCATAAAAAATATTCGTAATCTTTGGTTAACTGAAAAAACTCAGGAATTAATATTTGACGATAACGGAGTAACCAGGATTGCAAAATGGACTCATTTAAAGCAGCTTTACAATGCAGAATCCAGAAGCTTTCTAAAGTTATCTGACCTGAATGAAACTTCTATTTCTCCTAAACCTGTTGAACGACAGTGTGTATCAACAGTTTTAAGAGTATTTTCAGAAAAAACTTATGCTGCTCTTTTGCAACATCCTGATATGATTCATATTGATGTTAACGACACTGCTATATTTATTAATAAAGTTATTATTTGGTGGAAAATTTTAAATGTCAAAGCCATTGGTGCTGATACAAGGCATAATGATCCTTTGCAGGCTGTCATCAACAATCCTGATGACAACCGTTTAAATTTAATACTACAATTTGGTGATATGGCACTTAAAATGGCAGGTCCTAAAGGTAAGCGTATTAAACAGCTTTCTAAAGATACTGCAACTTGTATACATCAAACTTGTTATGAACTAGTAGATTTATGTAGATATTTACTTAACACTACGCAAAACTATGTACTTCTTGGTCAATTTACTTCAGATCACCTGGAAAAAGAATATAGTATACTTCGTCAAGGTTCTGGTGGTACATATTTTCTTAGTGTTCAACAAGTTATTGAAAAATTACGTATCAAACATGCATCTTTACTTTTGAAGTTAAATGTAGATATTGACAATTTTAATGTGAAGTCTGGTCATCAATGTGCGTTATGTGATTACAAATTGTCTGAAGACTGCTGCGAAATTCTTGATAACCTGCAAGATCTAGAATCTTCTATTGCTGATGATGTTAAAATGTCACTTATTCACATTGCTGGTTATGTTACACGAAATGATAAAGAACAAACTGAATATGAACTTTTAGATCAAACAACGTTCTATTATCAGAAATATGGTCAGTTTTCTAAATTTTTGGATCGTGGTGGATTAAAAATTCCAACTGATAATTCATGCCAATAGACATTTTTTTGTTTTGTAGTTTTTCAAATAGTTAAAGATCATGTATGCCGAAAATCTTTAAGTAGTATTTTTATGATTATATCAGACTATTATTTATTGGATATGGAAGAACATCATTGTGTAATATTGAGCAACATTTTTTTAAAAAATTTATGTACCACTGTCACTCCAAGATCTGGCAAAGAACCTGCACTAAAGTTATTAAAAATCTCTTAAAAGTCTACTTAGTTGTCTACTGTTTATAATATATTCAGTATACTTTTTTATAAAAGATTTATAAAAGTTTCATATATTAGTTGTTGTTTTTTTCAGATTTTGTTAACAATTTTAATCAAAATTTATCTAATATTTTAACATATTTACTCAATATAAGAAAATATCAATTTTGTATTTAGCTGTTAAAGCCAAAACTAAAGGTGAAATAATATAATTATGTAAATGTGTGAAATTTGAAATTAGAAAAAATTTCTTTGCCTTTTATTTACATTATTTATTACTTAATATTAATTTTCTTTTTTCATCAAAAAAAATTATTTGGCTATACAGAAAATTAAAATTACTTTTTAGTTTTAAAATTACGAAGTTATTATCTTTTTTGCCGTAAAAAAGTAGGCCTCCACAAAAAAATCCGGTTGCGCGATGAATAGGCCTGTAGTAGAGAACGCTATGCACTAAGTATAAAAAAAAAAAAAAATACCCATGTATTAACTGAATATCAATTTATTTATCTATTTAATTTAATATATATATAATATATAATTTAATATATATAATTAAATCTAATTAATATAATTGAAATACTACTAATCAATTTACTGATATTTTTTCTATAGCATTGTTAAAAATGGTCATATTCTGAAAGATAAAGAAATTTATTGAAAAAAAAAAAAAAACTAAATAAAAGTTATTCGTTTCAAAAAACGTTTTACGAAGAGTTTTTTCCAAACAATTTTATTTTTAATTGGTTTTTTTTGAATTACGTCATAAGCATATTAAGGCGTTTTGAAAAACAGTTGCTTCATATATTTATAGTAAAAAAGTTATAAACTTTTAATTGTCAAAAGAAAGTTTTAGAGTTTTATCTAGCTACAGGCTTTTTTTTTTTTGCCTTTACAGCAGCATCTTATGAAGTAGCAGGGCTGTCTTGTTAAGTTTTTTCTTTTTTAAGTTTCAGACAACTTTTTTTTCAGACCATCCGCAGCTTATTAGGACTAATTACATTCGCACATTAATAACATAAGTGTCTTAATTATTATAGATACGCAACATATTTTTTCTCCTGGTGATGTTTTTTTTTTTTTTTTTTTAATGTTTTATGAAGTTTTAGCATTCTTAAAATCTTTTCTTTTGTGAGTGCATATTATCGTTACGTTACATATGTTTGTATATAATCTTTATAAAACTTCGAAAGTATTTTGTATTTTAAAATAATTAAAAAAATTTAAAAAAGTAGCCGCCTTTGGTAGGAGTCGAACCTCTAGTTCCATATTCAGAAGTTCGCCGCTTTATCCACTCGAGCTACACCGGCATATCATCAAGTGCAGATTTTATAATAATGTAGTAATTTTTTTGAGGAAAAAAATGTTAGATCAAAATTAAGGAGAGGTTGACGCAATGTAATTTTCAAGTTAAAATCAAACTGTAAAACGTGATAAATGTTTCAGTATGTTTTAACATATGCTTTAACATTACTTAGTTTAAAGTTTACGTACGTTAGATATTTGTTCACGTTTTCTTATAGTGCTGCGACTCTTTCTTGCCAATACCTCGGTTGCAATGGCTGCCAAGGGTTTCGTGTCAAATACGCTCCAAGGGACACTACTACTACTATTAAGTTCGGCAATATTATATAGAAGATAAGAAATTAAACTATTTTCTACTTTTAGTACTTTTGGATGACCCTAATATAAAATTAAGTTTGAACAGGATGTTAAAAACTTATTTTAAACAGGAGATTTTAATAGTTAATAAATATATTTTTTAATAAAATATAGTAAAAATTTGTTCCCTGGATTTAAACCAAATTAAGTTTTAAGTTAAAAAAAATGTTTCAACCGTATTTAAGAAAAATTTTTTATTAAATTTTCGTGAAATCAATTTTTACACTGCAGTTTTATCAATCTTTAACTTTGAGAGTTTCGGAAAAATACTGTCACTGTCAAAAAACCAAATTTATTTAAAAAAATAAAGAAAAAAACAGCAGTTTTAATTAATTTTTAAGTTTTAATTAGTATTTGAAACTTAGCTAATGTCTAAGTTTAACTTATGTTTAAACTGAGTTTATGTATTTAAGGCAAATTTTTTTTTTAATGAGGAGTTTAGTTAAACTGACTTTAAAAATATATCCGATTTTGCAATTTTCCGATAAAAATTCTACTAATTCCACTGTGATAATAGTTTAAATTTTTTTAAATGTGCACATTACATTGTAGCTATCCCCTCCCCTATGTGACATTAAGTAATACTTTTTGATCCCCCTCCCCTTAAGACTCTCACGTACTATTCAAACAGCTCCTATTTAAATAAATCATAAATAAAGTAACCCTTCTTCACCTTTTAGCATACGCAGGCATTATTTATCATTAAAAAATTCAAAACTTTAAAATCTAAATTTATTGTAGGAATTTGTTAATTCAACATTTTTCTCTATTTAAATAAGAAAACGGGCAGTTTACAAGAGCCTTTCAAAGACAGGTTAATAATTTTAAAGTTTTTCCTTCCCCTAATGTCCATCGATTATATCAACAGTATTAAGGCATTTTTTTCCTCTTCTCTCCTCTCTTGTCAAACTTACAGAGCTTCCCCTAGGGCTAACAGAGCTTTACTAGGCTTCCCCTACAAAATTACATCTAGTTTTATAAACTTCTTCCCTGATCCCTAAATACAAAACTACAATACAAACGCTTTATCAACAATTTTTGAAAATTACATCAATCAATTGATGTTTTTAACAGAAAAGCCTAAATGAACCTTAATAGCAACTTCTTCCTTCTCCCTGAACACACACACTTTTTTCACACAATTTTCTTGCTTTTTCTTTCCTTAACATGCTTTAGGATCCACATGAATAATGATTGTTTTTTTACAAAAATTCCCTTTTAATTGACAACTATTTTACTAGTACTAATTTTAAAATTACCCTGTATACTTGGAGTAATTTCATGAAAACAGCAATTCTATTTTATTAAAAAATTATTATTAATATTCTGATACCATAATGTCTTTAGCCATTTGTAGCTATGAAAATAGCTGTTTAAAAAAATTGATATATTAAGATCAGGTAAGTGTATCTATTTGTCGAATGTGCAACCTATACTTGATTACTCTTCTTCTTTAGTGAAGTTCGCAGTGACTTTGACTTAAGTTGTTTAACTTTAACTTTATAAGCTTGTAGATTATCCTTGACGTAGGAAAATATACTTGCTCTTACATACAAATTCAAGATGTCCTCAAGAACATTTAAACAAACCTCTTTGTTAACAACAACATCAGTTTCACTTTTGATCTTTGAAAAATTTGATAAAATATTTGTGTCTTTGAGAAGTGTTAGTACAATTTCTTTACTGTCAATTTTATTGATAGACTTTGCAGCCATATTTTTAAATGTTGTTTCAGCAGTAATAAAAATGGATATTGCCTCAATTTTCATTTTCCATAAGCCTGATCTGTTACGTGTGTTCACAAGTTTATGCTCAGGCAAATCATCACTTCCTTGATATTGGGCAGCAAGTAAAATAGACATATACTGTTGGTAATACTCTTCCTTAAAAATATCTGAAAACCTGATGCGACGATATAACGTGCTAAAAACATACCCACTTAGATAGGCAATAACAGATTGATCTCTATTTGAAAGTACACAAGATTTTTCAGATAAAATTGAATCACCTAAAACTGATTGACCAGAAAGATGTGACAATACATGGTTACATACCTCGAATCCAAGTAAGGTGGAACACTGTGTATTTAATCCTATAAAAATAGATTCAATGTTGTCAAAGATACATTTGTAAAAATCTGGATAAAAATTTTCGGCATTTCCTCGAAATAAAGATAAAACCGGTTTAATAAACTGATATGCTGTGTTAGATATATCGAAATTAATCACATAGGCTTTAAAATGATTTTGTATTGATTCAAAGCAGTTATCTGATGAAAGCTTCGCAACACTTTTTTCTAAATATATTTGAAAATTTTGAAGATCAAGTATTTCTTCTGGTATTTTAGATTTCTCAGTATCTTTTAAAACTTCCGAGTGAACTGATAAAGCATCTGAATGTTTGCAATTAGTATGACGAGTGAGACCCCTAGAGCTCAAACATATTTTATTACAAAATCGACATGAAAATGTTGTTTGTGGTGTATGCAAATCATGTTGTTTTTCAACAATATCAGTTAACAAATCCTGGTCAATAACTGCAAAATTAGCATCAAGCTCATCTTGATTTAACTCGACAATGTGCTCAAAAAGAAATAAATCATCTGAACCTTCGGCCATCATTAAGTTTATTTTGCACCTTATTCCTGCGGGCCACCCGATTTTTAACTAAAACAATAAAAACCGTTAGAAACGGCCTGCGTTTCCAGACTATTCTTTTTATGACTATGTTGCAAAACTATCAGCCAGATAAATTTGTTATCTGATCACGTGACCGGGGCAAGATGACTTATTATGCAATTTTTACATCCAATTTTATAAAATTTTAAAAACTAACAAAAAATCTAACTAAAGTAACACAAAATAAACATAAATCGCAAAAAAACTACTTCTAAAGAAGTTAAACTTAAAGGACACCATCCATTATGAGAAACCGAAAGTAAGGAATTTTTTTTAAGCGCAAAAAGTAAACTTATGCGTATAAAATTGCGTTGATAATATTTCAAAAAACCAATTGGTGTTTTAAAATACAAGATGCAAATACAGTTTTGTTTTTAACCAATTTTAAGATTTTTTGTTGAGTTGTTATATGAAAACCCATCTTACCCCATTCGCCATGTTGCCCCGCTTTCCCCTAATTATAAAAAAGTAAGACTATCATTTCAAGGAGCAAGGCGAGCGCTTTCATGAAGGTATACTTAACTTTTTACTAGAGGTGTACCGGATATTTTTGCCGGATATGCCGGATATTAAACATTTCTAAAGTTCTATAAGTGTTTATGAAGAAAACACAAGCCTTGCCATTCTATTTTAAATAGTGTTCAAGATTTAAAAAAATAAAATCAATAAAAAACTGGTATAAAACATGTATATGCGTTAATAATGTATAAGGAAAAATCGTTTTTACAGCCAAATTTTTATTTTTTTTAATTACTATTTTCTATACTTCGTCAGCACATATCCCATGTCATACAGTTTTTGTCTTGATTTTTTAAAGTAAGATCTTGAATACTATTTATTGTAGACTGGCAAGACTTGTTTTTTCTTCATAAAGACTTATAGAGCTTTAGAAAAGTTCAATATCCGGCATATCCGGCAAAAATATCCGGTACACCTCTACTTTTTACGTCGCTCTTAAAGACAGTATAACGAAAACATAATGAGGAACTACATTTGGGGGCTACTTCGAGAGAGTGATTTACATTACAATTGTTAATCTAGAAAATATAAACATCGACTGCGTTTGTCTGCTTCTTGTGCTGTTTTTGTTTTTACTTGATCATAATGACGAAAATGAAAACAAATTGTTCTATTTTCACAAAAAAACAAGTTTTCTTTGTGCTGCTGTCGTGTAAGCAAATTTGTGTTCAATGAAGTCATTTTTTAACAAAAGCAATTGACATTTAACATTTAGAAGCCAGGAACAAAAATTGTTTAAGATGATTACTTTTTTTGAATAATCATGTTTTTAGCTTTTGATTTTTTTTTTTTTTTTTTGCTGTTTATTTTTTAATTTATTAATATTGCTCGAAATAAGGATTTAAAGATATATTTATGATTTCTTATATTAAAAGTGAAAAATATTTTATTTATTATTTTAACTTTCAGTTTTTATAGTGAACAAAATTTTATATTCTTAATACTTATGAAATTTGTTCAGGGACTTTATTTTAAACGGCGCACAATGGGCTAATATTCAAAAAAGGCTAATATTCAAAAACTGGCCAAAAGTCAAAAAAAAAAATCACTATTTTGAATTTATTATTTTGAAACTACATAAACAAAGCCCTGTTGCATTTTATTGTATAAGAAAAAATTGTATAAATTTTAAAGTTACCTATATCTACGCAGTTAAACATCTGTTATTAAAAACACTTAATTGGCGTTTTAAAAACAAACAAAAAAATGTTGTTAAATAAGTATCGTTTACAAAAAAGTTATTTATCGTTACTAAAAAACTAACTATGGACGATACTATTCAAGGTATTTATATAATATTTTAGTAAAAAGTTTTATATTATTTTTCTAAATTTTATGCGAAAAGTGCGAACAAAAAAGTACAGAATAAAGTTTATTTATTTTCTATAACTTATTTTTCAAGCATTGAAAAAGTAGTGAACCCGCGAGATTCCGCTTAGTTATAATTTGGATGTTGTTCATAAAAGTGTATTCTAAAGATTGGTTAAAAGAAAAGGCACCTATTTTTGCCTATTACTTCATTAACTTATATTGTGTAGTGCTAGTCATGTTTTTTAGTAAACAAAGTGGCGGTGTTTTGTTTTCTTTACAAAATCAGTCAAATTGTATATAGATATAGTTATTATGTTTCTTGAGAAACTGATTTTTTTAAGTGCAATAAAACTACAATAAAATTAGTAGCACACATGAATGAGATTTTGACAAAGTTAGAGTGTAATGGGGGGGAGGGGGACAAATCCCCTCGGTTGCGACGTCTTTTTTACCTCAGCTACGACGATTTTTGTATAGTTTTATTGAATTTTACAAAATCAGTTTCTCAAAAAACATAATAACTATATCTATATACAATCATATGATTAACAGTATATTTTACCTTTCTCTTATGTATCGAATTTATATAATATAATATATTATCGATTACTTTTTATTTTATTTTTAATTAGTTTTGTAAAGTTATAATGTTTTATGATTTTTTCAATTATTATATTTTCAATTATTATCTAAGGTTTACAAAAAGATCATTTGCAAATTCCTCAAATTGAAATTTTTGAAATTTTAAAAAACGAGTTATCTTCAGATCTAGATGACCAGCTTGATATTTTGCAATCACAGTTGTGTCTAAGAAGAAAAATTTGTTTCCAATTTTCAACAGATTATAAAAAGAAACTAAAAAATGTATTGACAAAACTAAAAATAAAATGGAAAAGTAGTAACTGAACAAAAAAAATATTTTTGAAGACACATGACACTTGGTTAAAAGCCTCAACAAATATTTGTGTAAGTTATTTAATGCTTATCTCTATTAAAGTTTTAAACTTTTTTATATTTACTAAACATTTAAATAATTTCAGATTGTTCAAGCACGAAACAAAGAGAAAAAAAGCCATAGTGCAATGGGCCGACCACCTTTGAATTTTGATGAAGTAAGTGAGCGAACGAAACGGCGAAAAACGGAGGAAATGCGTTCGACATTTAGTTCATCCGAGTTAGCATTTGCTTCTCAGATGAGTCTTCGGGCTTCAGGAGCATGCAATGCCGGAGTTACAGTTAAAGATTTACCTTCCACCATTCAACACCGAGTCACAAATTATATAGATAGCCTTAAATTGTCCCAAATTTCACAAACATCTGAACTATGTGCTGAAACAGCTCTTTCCATACTAATGGAAGCAAAGCTTTCTAAACACTAATATTGCATTATAAGAAGTGCTGCAATTGCGAATAGCTCTTCTTTTTTACCATCTTACGAAAAACTTAAAGAAGCCAAGAAAATGTGTTACCCTGAAGATATAACGGTAACTGAAATAAGCGCCGAAGTAAAACTGCAATCTTTATTAAATCACACTTGTTTACGAATTATAAAAACTCAACAAGATGTAATTGACTCCTTGAATGTAAACATTTTATCAAATTTTATTTTAATTCTTAAGTGGGGCTTTGATGGCAGTTCCGGTCATAGCGAATATAAACAGAGATTTGCCGATGGAAAAAACTCAGATGCAAATGTTTTTCTGACTTCACTTGTACCATTAGAACTTTTGTGTACAAATTCAGTTTTAGGTCAAGATGTTATTCTATGGAAAAATAGGACACCCTCATCTACTCGATTTTGCCGACCTATCAGACTGCAATTTCTTCACGAAAATGTCCATACAAGCATTAATGAAAAAGACTATATTGAAGATAAAATTAAATCACTGGTTCCTCTCATCATTGTTCAACATAAAATAGAAATTAAAATACATTATAAATTGGTTATGATAATGTTTGACGGAAAAGTTTGCAATGCAATAACATTGACGAAATCACCAATGCGGTGTTATTTGTGTTCTGCTACTTCGAGTCAATTCAGTAATATCAATCTCGTTAAAGAAATAAAAGTTGACGAATCAAAATTGGAGTACGGTTTATCAACGTTGCACGCATGGATTCGCTTTTTTGAATGTTTTTTGCATCTTGGGTATAAACTTGGAATAAAAAAATGGCAAGCACGTTCTGACATGGAAAAAAGTATAATATTACAACACAAATTGTTAATCCAGAATGCTTTTAAGCTGCAGCTAGGGTTAATAGTTGATCGACCGAAACCAGGATGTGGTAATACAAATGACGGAAATACAGCTCGAAGATTTTTTAAAAACTCACAAGTGTCTGCTGATATTCTAGGAGTGGATTTAGAACTAATAAATCGGTTTCATGTAATTTTACAGGTATTATCTAGTGGCTTTCCTATAGACGCAGACAAACTTGATAACTATTCTACCAAAACTGCACTACTTTTTGTTGAAAAGTATCCTTGGTACAAAATGCCTACAACAGTACACAAAGTACTTATTCATGGAGCCTTAATAACAAAAACAGCAATACTACCCATAGGACAACTATCTGAGGATGCACAGGAATCGAGAAACAAAGACTTAAAAAAATATCGCGAAGATTTCTCTAGGAAAAATTCCAGAAAAAATACAATGCATGACGTTTTTTGCAGACTTCTGGTTTCGTCAGATCCTACAATATCTTCACTTTTAAAATCTCATGCAAAAGTTAGCAGATCTTTGTCTTCTCAAGCTTTACAAATGTTATTACCTCCGGAGATTAACGAAAACTCTGAAACTCATTCGTCTGTGATTGAGTTTTTCAACAATATTTCAATAATAAATGATTCAGATGACAGTGGTGATTTAATCGGTATTATATATGTTTATATATGTAATGTAAATAATACATTAGTCTATTAAACTTAAATGTTAAATTAGAACTAATTGGTTAAACACGAAGGCCCAAAGGCATTTCTAATGATTAATTTTTTTAAAATACCGCCATTTTGGATCTGCCATTATTGAATTTTGGTACACTTATGTAAAATTCAAAGTCGGGGATTCAAAAAAATGCTATACAGAAATTTTCAATCAATCATAATCATTTTTTGACTTTAGGCCAGGTTTTTTGAAATTCCGCCCACTGTGCGGCGACTTTTATTTAAACGGCGAGTCATGTCTTCTTGTTTGTTCTATTCTTTCTTTTTAAAAAAATAGAACAAACAAAACAAGTTAGTTTTATTCTTTGAAAAAAAAAATTTGACAAGCTAATATCAGGTTTTTGTTTTGTTAGTTTAGTTGCTGAGTCCTGTTTTGAGGTAAAAATTATTATTTTCGTCAAAAAAAATTAATAATGTTGAAAGTCATAATGCGTAAAGTTACTCTTAAATGGATATTTTATACAGTAATAATTTTACCTCAATGAGTATTGAACACAAAGTTCTGTTAGATGCTACATCAGAACAATATTTGAAACAGAGTCTTGTAAGCTTAAAAAAGATGCTCACTGTTGTAAAAAAATGAAATATTGCATAATGTCATGACACAGAAAAATTCTTTGGGGGAATGATTTTACTATCATTGGTGATTACTAGATTATAAGTTCCAAAAGTAAAATAAACATGTTAAAAAAAAAAAAAAAAAAAAAAAAGTTCAAAAGATTAAAAAGATTAAAAGTTCTGATTACACCTGGTCCGTGGAAGAAAATCCGTTTATTATATTTTGCATAAAATCCCTTTAAATACAAAGCTGATAAGTATCTAACAAAAATAGTTTTAAGAACTTTTATTCATCCCAAAAACATAACAAAAATAATTCTGCAGTAAATTCATAGGTAGATAACTACTTTGTTAATTCGTATAAAGTAATGTTTCAATTCTAATTGTTATTTCTTGAGAAAAACGTAAAGTGATTTGTATATATTCCTAATCAAATTTTTTGCTGCTAATGTCTGAAGTGCATCTTTGCAAGCTGTCTTTATATTCTGGTTTGTTGCTTGGTCTTTTGTGTTTTTGCCAATTGTTATTGAAAAGATGATGGGGCGCTTCAGTTGCTTGCTCTGAATAAATTCCCAAAGAATCAAATTTTTTTCAAAAATTCAAAGAGCTATTGTGGCGTTGGATGAATTTTTGAACATGGTGAATGACAGCATGAACTTTGGAAGTGATGGAGGTGTCCTGATGTTGTAAATAGGAGACTCTGAATATCAAGAATAAAAGGTTCATCTCAGGCAATGATGATGAGTTCATGAACAGAGCTTTTGAATAAACTTGCTTTCTTGATGTTAGCACTAGCCGCATTGAATGTCTGATAATCTCTCCTGATTAATCCAAAAGTTCTTAGAGATTTTAACTTAGCAAGATCATTTAATGAAATGTCACACCAAGAGCATAGGTGTGCACTAGAATGTACTTGTAGACTTGTTTACTGCTCATTAACAAAGTTGTCTTGGTGATTTTTTGCAGTCAAAAATTTATAATTTTAAGTTAGTTGAGACACGTTCCTTGGAAATATTGCCGGTCTACTTTTTTTGTATGTGTCAACGAGTTTAATGACAAAAGTAACAACAACAACAACAACAACAACAACAACAACAACAACAACAACAACAACAACAACAACAACAACAACAACAACATTCAAAATTCTGAGTTTGGATCGTCCACAAAAAACGTCACGCATAATTTATTTAAAAATTTTTAATACCAACTTAGGATCTTTTTTGTTTTATTTTAATAAAACAAAAAAGATCATAAGTTTTCCGCCGCGGCAAAATAAACAATAAACAAAAAAAAAAAAAAAATACGCTACCGCCCAGTAAAAAAAACCAGTATATTGGTTCTTGAGCAAAAAACTTTTTTACTTATAGTAAAGATCAAACTTCAGATCAAAATTTAAGTTGCATTTACAAATAAAACAAAAATAGTAAAACGTTATTTAACTGTTTAAAAGTTAAAGATGTTTAATTAAAATATTTAAATATGGCTAAAGTTACCCCGCTGGCCAAAGTTACCCCGCTGGCCAAAGTTACCCCGGTTTACGGTACGCTAAACTTTACTAATAAATATTTTATTAATAAAACTTAGCGTAACGTAGTTTTTTTTTGTTTGTTGTTTATTTTGCCGCCTAATAATATATATATATATTTTTGAAGCATATAAATAAGAACTTATTTTTTTTACTATAAGAACTTACTTTTATTTTGGTATTAATTATAAAAAGTGATAATTTTAATAGTAAATTTGTGTGAATTGCCTAGTTCTATCATAGGTTTGTTTTTGAAATAGAAAAAGAATCTGTTATATAATGCTTATATTAGAATCATATCAACTAAATATGAACAGAAACCATTGTTACCATGGTTTTGTACTCTCAAACTTGTTCTTAAAAAAAAAATATATTTTATGGTTTAGTTTTTTTCTTAAAAAAATTATTTTCAATTTTTTTTTAACTTGTTTTTTTTTTTTTTTTTCTTGCGTTTTCTTCATCTTTTCTTCCAAAAAAATAAAAACTATAAAAAGAAAACTTTATCAACAGAACAACTTAAAATCCGGAGATGTTAAGTTGTTTTGTTGATAAAGTTTGCTATGGTTTCAACAAGCATTACGAAATGTTTTTTTAATTTAAGCACCAAACTTTAAATATTCACTAAGCTGTAACCGTATTCACCAGCGTTTAAGAAGTTTTCTCAGTTCAATTTAAATGATAAAAGCTACGTTTTCTATGGTAAACTAAATACCTTTATTTAGGTGGGACTTTAAAATCGTTAAATATTAACAATAGAGTAGTATTAAATTTCGTTTTACTTTTTTTATTTTTTTTGCTTTTATGTTTTGTCCAATAAATATAAAAAAACAAATAATACTTCAACATAAATACAGATCCCTGGGGCAAGAAGTAGACACAATTTTTCTAGCCACCAACCCCTGTAAAATTCATTTTGAATTGTTATTACATTATGATGTATTTTTTTTCGATGACTTTCTAACGGTCAACTCACAAAACGAGCACCGCAAAAGACCATTTAACAAGGAAGTTAACGTCTTCTTCCTTAACGATGATGCGAAATATGGCCAAAGCTCGCTTCAAACATTAGTTCACGCAATGTTAACGTTTTAAGCTTTGTTTGGTAAAAAAAAACAAATTTAAATTCTGAAAAATGCAGCTTCTCTTTATATTTCATTATTTAAAGTTAGCAATTTCCAAAATGTTAAACTCAGCAAAAACACACGAAAGTTGTTGGACAAAAGTTTTTTACTTTCTGTATAAAAAATGGAGAGAACTGACACAAATGACAAGAGTTTAACAAATTGTTCAAAAAGACATTAACTTATGACATTAAATGATGACAGAACTCCTTTTTTAGTATGTGAAAACTGTCAAATTTAACTTACAAAAAAGACAGGAAAAATAAAGTTAATTCTATTTTATTATGAAAGTTTTCAACTTTTAAACGCATTTAGTGAAATCACAATAAGATTGTCCAAATCCACTCAAAATTAATTTTAGTTGAAAAGTAGATTCGGCTGTACCTGTACTTGTGCATCTCTTGTTGATCTTATCAAGACTGCTAATAATTGTTTTACTGTTGTCTCTGCATCTTTTTTTTTCGGTTTACATTTGTTAATCGTTGCACAGCCCATAATAAAAATAATAATATAAACTTACAATGGCATAAAACATAACAAACATAAACATCTATGTGAAAGAAGATCGCAAGGATCTTTTCGTCAGAACCTTAAAAAACAATTAACAAATATAAGATAGAAAAAAAGATTTATAAACTTTTACTAAATTGCAATGCAAACAATCTGTGTCTGAAGAAAGATCAAGAGGATATTCTCATCAGATTTTTATACAAGAGTAAATCAACATATAAATTAAAAAGTAAAAAGTATAAGAACAATACATAAAATAAATAGAAATAAACTTCTATAAATATAAAACTTCTATAAACAAAAAAAAAATAGACCAAAATATATTTTTAACTTTTACTACTACTAATAAATCAATATATTATCTTATGAAAAAATGAGATTTTTCAGTTTTTTTTTAAAAAGGCAAAAAGTAATAGGTACTTCAAAATTAAAATTCGCCAAAACAATTTTATTCCAAAGGTGTGGCGCTCGATAGGTAATACAAAATTGGTTAAAGTTTGTTTGACAGAAAGGCTCATTTAAAAATTTATTATTTACTTTAAAATTTATTATTTATTATTAAAAATTTATATATTTACTGACAGGTTTAAAAGAGAAAAAATCTTTGAATACGGCCAGGGATAAGTTATTTATCCAAATATACACAAAACATATAAAATAATAAATACATTTAACTCGTAAATATTCAAAATTCTCATTTCAATAAAATAATGCTTTAAATGAGAGAAGCGATTTGCAAAATTAATTGTACGGATTGCACGGTTCTGACGGAGATAAAGACGTTGCAACTTTTTTTTGTACTTCCCCAAGCAATATTGTCATAATTAAATTAACTATGTATAAATCAATAATAAAGTTGGATTAAGACTTTCTTATTGAGATAGATGCCTATGTTTTTAGAAATTTTTGTGCTTATATAATCAATATGGTGATTCCAAGTAATGTTTCCATCAAGATAAAGACCTAAAAATTTTGTAACAAAATCTCTTTTTATTTCCTTTTGATCGATAAAGATTTGAGGTAATTTTGATGGGAGAAGTTGCTTTTTTGTAATCGAATGAAATAAAACCTATTTTGTTTTATTAGTATTTAAGGTTAACTTATTATACTTGAACCAATTAGATATATGTCTGAGTTCTTTGTTCACTGTTTTAAAAAGTTCATCGATATCATAGTTAGAAAGGAATAAATTTGTATCATCTGCATACATAACCCTTGTTAGTTTTGAAGCTTTACTTAAGTCATTTATATAAATAAAAAATCTATTTTATCAGAAGATTTAAAATAATAAACAGGGCCGGCGCGAGTAGGTGTCACGTTAGGGGAGGGGAGTTGCCATTACAACTTTTGCCGACAAAATTTGCCGACTAAGGATCGAAATGCCGACTAAAAATTATTGAAAGGGGCGGGGTGACACCCCGCGCCAGTCTTGATAATAAATTACAGAAATCTTAAGTGAAATTACAAAAAATCACTAAAAAAAGTAAAAATCAATGCTTGAGTATCTTAAATTGCATACAATATGTTCTTAATTATGTTCTAAATACTATTCAAGTTATGTTATCGTATATAAAATTTTTAAGTGATGTGGATCTCATGTACATCTTACCCACGTAATGTGGGTAAGAATAATGAATGTTAAGAAAATTTATTATTACGAGGCAAACTGGTAGCATCTTTTTTCTTATTACCCCCCTAACCCTTTACTCTCTAGTTTAAAAAAGTTGTCTACGGCCATGCTTGATCTCGTCAAGTAAACAATACAAAAATTGTATAATTTGATCCTTATAAAGTTAAGCAAATAGCATTACCAGTTGAGATGGAAAAAGATTCATCTCCTAATGAAGTTATTTGTCATATTTGTCATATTAGTTTTCTTCTAATGGAGTTATTTGTCAAGACAAAAAAAAAAAGCTGATAAGAGATATTTTTGAAATTGTTGTTAGTGATATTAATGATATTTTTAAACTGGTTTGAAGTACTTAATGTAATACTTGTAATTTCTGAAACAAACATTTTTAAACAGGATTTTCAGCTGCACTCCAATGAATTTTTAACAACACACAAAATATTGCAGATTTAGCATAAAACAAGCCTTTCTGAACCTTTTAAGCCATACCTGACTGTTGTTACCAATTTTTTGTCCTAAGCTTGCTCAAAAATTTTATTATTACGAGGCAAACAGGTAGCATCTTTTCTCTTAATATCCCTTTTACTCTCTAGTTTAAAAAGGTTGTCTACGGCCATCTTGATCTCGTCTAGTTAACATTACAAATATTACAAGCAGCCGTGGCGCAGTGGTAGCGCACTTGCCTCAGAAATGTAAGATCCGTGGTTCAAACCCCGCCTCTGGGCAAGTTTTGCGACATCGGTTGGGAAGGAGGCGTAAACTTCCTATTAAATGCTCTACCGCGGTGCTCTGTGATAAGACCGTAAGAACTTTTTGGGGCACCTAAAATCAACATATAAAAAAAAAAAAAAATTAGTATAGTTTGATCCTTATAAGGTTAAGCAAGTAGCATCACCAGTTAAAATGGAAAAAGATTCATCTCCTAATGAAGTTACAGGGGTGGGACCGCAAAATGTGAACACTTTTCTGATTGTAATAATTAATTTTCTGTTAAATATGAACTATTTTAAATAAGAATGTCCAATGGTTGGACATTCTTATTTAAAATAGTTCATATTTAACAACTCTTTAGACACTTTCTGATGAGTGAGAGAGTACAACTACATCTAACGAGAAAATAGTTATAATAAAACAAAAACGTTCACATTTTGCGGTCCCACCCCTGTATTTGTCATATTAGTCATCTCCTTATGGGGTTATTTGTGAAGGCAGAAGAAAAAAACCCAGTTGAGAAGAGATATTTTTAAAATTGTTGTTAGTGGTATTAACGATATTTTTAAACTGGTGTGAAGTACTTAATGTAATACTTGTAATTTCTAAAACAAACATTTTTAAACAGGATTTTCAGCTGCACATCAATGTTTTGGTGTGACAAACACACAAAATATTGCAGATTTAGCATAACTCAGGCCTTTCTGAAGCTGTTAAGCCATACTTGACTGTATGTTACCAAATTTTTGTCCTAAGTTTGCTCAAGCAGAGTTAAATAAAAATTTCACAGTACTCTAAATCTTTTTTTGCTTGAAAAGCAAAAAACATATAAAATCTTTGAAGACGTGTTTTTTTTTGCAAGATCTTTTATTTTTACGGATGTAATGCAACATTTACAAAATCTGAATTTGTAATTTTAGGGAAAAGAAAAAAATATATCTGATCTTGCTCAGACTGTTTAGTTTAAAAAAAAAAATTGCTCTGTTTCAGAAAGATTTTCATTTTCATCAAACGAAGAAGATGATTTATAATCCTAATCATACAATTGAGTATGATATTCATAAGATTGAATCATACCAGGAAAAACTAAAGAATTTATTCGAAGGTTTTCAAAACAAGTTTAAAGATTTGTTTGCTCTTAAATCATTATTAGCATTTTTATTAAATCTTTTTTTAATTGATATTATTAGTGATGTTGTCTAATTCCAGAAAACATACTTGAAGAAGTATCTCCAATTTGAAATGGAACTATTAGATCTCCAAGAAGATCAAAATCTTCAAATGCTGAATAAAAATGTGTCTGGGTACCTAAGTTGGATTAAGCGTCATAGAAAAAGTTAAAAACCCTGATTATTGTAATATACGAGTTAAAAATCCTTCAACCGCCAACTCAGCTCTTGAGTACTTTGGTACGCAAAAATGTTCGTCAATAACGGACGTTACTTTGGATTAGTCTTAATGACTGTTTGTGACTGTTCCTATGCTAAGCCAACAATATCTTCGGATACAAAAACATTGTATAGAAAAATATAGCATGAAAATTCAAATAATAAAAAAAAAATAAAACTAACTTTATTGGACTTTTAGAAAATAGTTCCTGAAGTTAAGTATTCTCAAAAAAAATATTTTCGGTTATGAAATTTAGTAAATGGAAATATCATCCCAATCAAACAGTGAACATTTTTTAGAGTTGCTTAGAATATTAACTACAAACATGAAACCAGATTTCAAATACTTACCTGAAGTGTTCAAAATGAACGTTTCTTTCAAAATTAGCATAATATTAGTTTGTAGCTCTACGATGGGTTGCGTCAATTTAATTTTTTTGCTATTTAACATGCACTGTATGAAATTTAAATCAAGTGTGTTGCATGCATCAAATACTTCGTTTGTAAAGGATTTTTTATTCTGTGTTTCCTGTATTTGATTAATTATCAGTGAGTAACAAGTTTGATTTTTCAGCAGCCTGATAAAAAGATTAACTTTGTTCCTAAGGAGAATAGTTGAGATATCTTCTATTTTAAAAAAAGAATGGTAATTTTTACTGTACTTCGAAATACAGAAAAATGATTTTAAGACTGCTCTTCCAACAGCGTCTATTTTGCTGAGAAAATTAGTATCATATTTACATAGTTCAAGACCATATATAAGCTTCGGCACTGTTAATGTATTGTACAGATGAACAATTGTTGATGGCTGGCAGTAACGAATCTCACTGTCGATTAGAGCTTTTGCAACTGATTGAAACTGAGTTATACGCTCATTTAAATTTTTCTTTCGGAGTGTTGCAATTTTATTTTTGCTGGTATCGTTATCCCATTGAAAACCCAGATGTTTTAATTTATTTTGAAGATATATAAAAACTTCATTAATTTTAACAACGTTGTTAGGAATATACCTTTTTCCAGAAATCAGAAATTCTGTTTTCTCAGTGTTTAGCTTGATAAAGTTTGCTACTCCATTTGTTTGAAATCTGTTAATCAGTTCCTGCAGACCAGAGATTGTGGGGCTTCGCAAAATTACATCATCTGCGTATGCAATTACACCAGTATAAATTCCATTTATTGTCGATCCTACTTTACATTCTGAGACAATTTCATTTAGGATGCTTTCAGTATAAATGTTATATAAATGCGGCGATAGAATAGACCCTTGTTGCACCCCTTGTGATAGACTGAATTGATTTGAGGTAACACCTTGATAGGATATGTTTGCAGAACCAGAATGATAAAGGGATGATATTGTGTGTACTACAGACAACGGAAGTTTTTTTTGGAAATACAGCTTCTCAAATAGCAAATCCCAGTTGCAAGTGTCAAAAGCTTTATTAGCATTTAAACTGCACATATATAAAGGCGTGTTTTTGTTTTTATAGTGCATAACAGTTTTGCTCAGTAAAAATTCTGCATGGAGAGTAGAACTGCTTTTTTTAAAACCAAATCGATGGGAATGGCTATCTGTTATACTTGGACATATTCGTAGTATTAGATATTCTAGAAGTTTAGTAAAGATAGGTAAAATACTAATTCCTCGATAATTATTTGAATTATTAAGAGATTTTTTATATGTCTTAACAAGTAGAATAATTGTTGAAGTTGATAGATCATTTGGTACTTTTCCATTCGATAGAATACTGTTATAAAATTTAGAGTGCGACAAAAGAAGATTATTATTATGAGAGTTTTTAAGGTGTTCAGCACTTAACCCACAGCTATCAGGGGACTTATTACTATTTGATTGTGAGATGCAATTTATAATATCAGCTGATGTTATGATTAGTGAATTAGGCTCTTTACTTAGAGATGGAATTTGAGAAGGATTATGGTTATTATTTAAAATAAGAGGCGTATTGAGAAGAGTTTGAAAATGTTGTCTAAACTCTTGAACGATATCTTTTATATTTTGCGATTTGTTAATTGTAAATAATCGATTTGTTGCTTTAGTTTTGATTTTACGGATTTTATCCCAGAACCTCTGAGGATTAGTGGTTCGAAGATTTTCAATATTTATAGTTTTTTCGTAATATTTATATCTTTTTGTTATGAGCTGCTTTAACTGCTTTACGGAAGTTTTTGTGTGAAAAGTTGTATCTTTTGTATTCAATGCATTCTTGTGTTTTATTATAGTTAGATTTTTGCCATTTTTTATAGTTAAATGAAAGATTTTCTTTGCATTTTTTAAGGTCCGTTGTCCACCATGATTTGGAATACTTACAGATTTGTTGTTTAAACTGCTTAACTGCTTAACTGCTAACAAAGCAGCATTTTGGATTTTTTCGCATGTTTGTTTTAATTCTTGTTCAATTTCTTCTTCATTGAAGGTGTAGTATTTGAAAGCTACGGAGAGGTTATGATTATATATGTTAATGAACTTTTCGTTATTCCATGCATGTTTTGGAATATAATTATATTTATGCATTATGCTATTTATTACGGTTGATAGATTAGTATGCGTAACGACGATATTTGTAGCGATTGGTAAGTGATCACTAAAATTAAAAGGAGAAGGAGGAATAACGCTTGTATTTATAAATAACAAGGATGGCTCTTTTAGAGATGCGATGTGATCGATATATATATTTTTTTCTTTATTTTTTTTTTTTTATTATTTATTAAATTTGCCGTTGATAAATATTACAAAAAAGAAATTACAATAAAAGAAAATCCTGGCCGGAGCAAGAAGAAGACAGGTTGTCTTATCACCGAGCCCCGTCACACAAAAATTTACATGCACAATAAATGATAAAAGACAAAAAGATAGTATAAATACAAAAACAAAAACAAATCAAAAACTTCAGCAATAAAATAATTTGTTGCTAAAAATCTTCAAGCAGAATAATTTTAAAAATAAAAAAGTAAAAAACGACAAAAAGTCATGAAAGTTATAAAAACACACAAAAATATGTGTTGTTAAATTAAAAAAAAAAAAAAAAAAAAAAAAAAACAATATATGTAAACATAAGTATTTGGGCTGATTATTTAATATCATCAAAAATATGAACGAAAAAGACAATTTTATTTTCGTTATCTTTTATACTAATGGTTTGAAACCATTTTAATAAAAGCTAAAGAAAGTGTTAAAGATTTAATAGATTTTTAAGTGATTTAGTTCAAATCTTTAAATTGTTTTCAAAAAAGGTATTTGAAATCTAGTATATCGAATTCCATGTTCAGTAAATGCCGTTTTGAATCATCCTTAAAACTTTGCAAAGTGCAGTTTAAAACGAAGTTTTGTTTTTTACTAAAGATTGGAAAAAATTCTTTTCAAACTAAAGGCCCCCGATATTGAATTTGGTACGAACTTAATTTAAGAAATTTTATGGGAACCACAAAGTTATTCACTGAAAATTTGGTTGGATATTTATGGGAGATTTCATTAAAGTAGGATTGAAATGTTACTGGAGAAAACCCAAGTTTTGCTTTAAACATAAATATCATTACTTGATGAATATTAAGCTTATAAATATTTAAAGCTCCAAGCTGACGTAAGAGAGGTTCGCATTGTGTTTTTCTATTCGCCCCAAATACTATCCTGCAAGCATGTTTTTGTTTACTATAAATTTTTTTGAGTTTAGTGTGATTAGTGCTACCCCAGGAAATGTTACAGTATGAAAGATAGCTGTGTATAAACGAAAAATATAAATTTTTTAAAGACTCGTTATTAAGAAAAGGTTTCGTTCGGTATAACATGGCAATATTTTTTGAGATCTTACCTTCAATATATTTAATATGAAATTTCCATGACAATTTTTCATCTAAGAGCACTCCCAGAAAGTTTGTAGTCAATTCCCTTTTAATTATTTTATTATTGATTAAAAGATTGGGTAGTTTAAGAGGAATATTCTCGGCTTTACTAGGTTTATGGAATAGGATAAATTTTGTTTTCTCTACATTTAATGATAGTCGGTTACTTATAAACCACTCGTTGATCTTGTCTAATTCTTCGTTAAATATTTTAAAAAGAACAGTAATATCTTTGTGAGAATAAAACAAATTAGTGTCATTTGCAAATAAGATAGTATTTAATATTTTTGATGATAAATATAAATCATTTATATAAAGTAAGAACAATAATGGTCCCAAAATAGAACCTTGGGGTACTCCACAAGTTATTAAGTTGTTTTTTGAGTCTTTTGATTCTTTAAGTATAAATTGCTTTCTGTTAGTTAGGTATGATTTAAACCAAAGTAAACTTTGATTTTTAACACCATAGTTTTCTAATTGTTTCAAAAGAATTTCATGATTTACTGTGTCGAAAGCTTTGGATAAATCAATAAAAACCCCTATTGTATAGCAATCACTATTAAATCCATTTGATATATGCTTAACTAATTCAACTATTGCATTGTCAGTAGAATGATCTTTTTTAAAACCGTATTGATTATTATATAAAATCTTATTTTCAGATAGGTATTTATAAAGTCTGTTGTACATAATGCGTTCAATTAGTTTAGAAAAGCAGGGTAAGACTGAGATTGGTCTGTAGTTTGAAATATTGGTCTCATCGCCAGATTTGAAAATAGGTGTTATTTTTGCAATTTTTAGTTTATCTGGAATATGACCTGATTTAAGGGAGAGATTAAAAATATGGAATAATGAGGGTTTGATAATATCAAAAACAGATTTAATTACATTAACATTAATTTGATCTATACCTGCACTTTTATTTTTTTTCAGACTATTAAAAGCAGTATGAAGTTCACTTTTGGTTAAAATCGGCTCTTCCATAATTAAATCAGTTGTTGCAAGATATAAATCAAATTTTTTTCGACTAATTGGAATTTTCGCTGCTAGGTTTGGGCCAACATCAAGAAAAAAATTGTTTAATTTCTCAATAATAACTTCTTTATGATAAATCATTTTTTCTCTCAATAATAAGTTTTTGCGGTAAGTTATTTTTTTCAATTTTATTTTTCCCAATTAAGTCTTTAATAACACTCCACGTTTTTTGAGGGTTTCCTTTGTTTTTTTCAAGCAGTTTAGCATAGTAGTTTACTTTTGATTGTTTTTTGGTTTTTTCAAATAAATTTTTATAATTTTTGTAATTAGTTTTATTTTGATAAGTTTTATTTTTTAAATATTTATCATACAACTTTTGTTTTATCCTTGATGATTTTAGTAGGCCTTTGGTCATACCTTCGTACCGTCATATGTCATACAAAGATCATCTGATTATACTAAACTTAACGTCTTTAGAAACCCGTCGCATTAGGGGAGATCTGATATAGGCTTATAAAATTATTAACAATATAGACATTGTCTCATGGAGTGAATCCCATGTCTTTCGTGTTGGGGAGTCAGATAAAATAAAAACTAGAGGACATCATCTAAAAATGGCACCAGTTTTTTAGGCACCAGTTTTTTACTAATCGAATAGTGAATCATTGGAATGCATTGCCATCAGAAGTTGCATGCGCTTTATCAGTTAACAGTTTCAAGTCTAAGCTTGATGCAGAAATTTCAAATAATCCGCATAAGTATAGAGATAATAATTAAAAAAAAAAAAAGGAAAAAAAAAAAGTACAAACTTATACTTTATACTATATATCTTATTGTAAACTTTTATATATTGATATGAATAAAATTAGTGTACGAAGTAGATAAGGCTGCCAAAACCGTAGGTTATAGAGGGAAACCTGTTCCAGCAATTTTTCTACTACTACTACTACTACTACTACTACTACTACTACTACTACTACTACTACTACTACTACTACTACTACTACTACTACTACTACTACTACTACTATTTCATATCCTTAAGAGAGTGTTACCAAGATAATGTAAAATCTGAATATAAGGTTTTGATCAATACCCAAAATTTCAGCTGTTTGTTCATATGCTGCAAAAGCACGCTTTACGATATTGTCATCATTGATCGTTCCAGAACTTCTCTTAGGGAAATCAACAACAAGTCCCATTTTGTTCATAAAATCACTCTGAATCTTTTGTTTAGCTGAAGATGCCTTTTCTTTGTGTTCTTTAGATTATGCTAACCACTTTCTTGTTTTTTTTTATATGCAATGTGCAAAACCATCTCAAAAAATTGAATCCATGCATGAAGAATGGAATGACCATACTTGAATTCTCTGTTAGTGTAACCTATATGAAGGATATCAAGACTATTCATTACTTTTTGAAAATTTGGCCAGTAGCACTAACAAAACAAGTCTTACATGTGAGTGTCATTGTTTTTATTGCTTTGTTGTTCATTATCAAGTGCTTCAGCACAGGTTCCTGAATTGCACAGATTCTTTGCAAAGTATGAATCATTAAATCTTTTAAAGAAACTGAAGTTGAATAATCCTTCACTGTTATATTTGCAGAATAATATTTCAATTTTGCATCTCTGACATCATTGTAAGCAAGGTTGAGGGTATATATTCTTTCTCCAAGGCTCCGCTTTTAATCAAATGATGGGAAGCTTTTATCAGATTGACATCAATTATTAAAGCCAGTCCTTCGTCTGCTGAATATATAGTTGCTTAATCTGTACTTTAAATATTTAAAAAAGTTCTGGGCAGCACTAACAATAGATTCATCTCTAAATTTTTTACGAGCAAAGAAAACTAAAAATAATTCACTGGTTCGATGGGATTCAATTAAGCAAGATGAACGCCGTTTTTTAGTTTAATAAGAAATACTATCAAATTTAACTGGTTTTCAACCACGTTTACTTGCAATTAGTTTGTTGTTGTTTTTTTCTGAAAATTAAATATTCATTGAGCCAATTTTTCAAAACTTTTAACAGTATAGTTAGCAGATTTCCACTTTTTTTTATACAAGTAAACAAAATGTTGAACATCATGTCTTGAATCAATGTCTTTAAAATCAGCAAATTTTGGCTGAATAAATTTCAATATATCTTCAGTAATATTTTGTTTTGAAATACTAAGATTATTTTTTTTGGAGAAAATTATAAATGTCTAAGTTTAATAAAACCATATTTAAATAATTCTTACAACAAATATTTTGTGTTTAAAAGTTTAATGTTATAATATATATTCCGCATGCACTACTAATTCGTGTTAGTAATTAAGTTACTGCAAGTGTTAGTAATTAAAATTAAAAGTAATTAAATTACTGTCAGTGTTAGAAATTAAATTACTGACAACTACCGAAAATATGATGTTTATATGCTATGCAAAGTAAGGTAACCATAGCAACCAAAACAAAACAACCTTTTGAGAATCGTGAATCTCATTTTAATACATACTCCCAATATTTTACACCTAGCGCAAATAAAATACTGTTAAAACAACGTTAATGTAAAAATGAGTTGTTGCTATGCAAAATTCAGTACCATAACAACCAAGTCAAAACTTATATAAAATCTGAACGGGTGTTAAAGAGGACAAGCAATCAATTAAAACTTGATTGAAGCATCATATAGCTTATATAAATATAAGACAGCACATGGCAAAATATGGTAGTTATTAGTTATAGTGCGGCAAAAAATAAATTTCATGAAAATTTTTTTTTTTATCTGTAATTTTCAAAGTATAACTGAGATAACATGCTATGACATATTTATTTCATACATTGGTTTTTCTTATCTCTAATATTCTAAATATTCTAAAATAACATGTACTAATTATTTGTTTCAAAAACGTAACTGTAATTGAAGTATAACACAGCGTTAATATCACCGTAAAACTTATTTAGTTTCTTTTTTTTTTAAATTATAATTTCAATATTCAAATGCTAAGAATCCTGGCAACTAAGGGATTTATTATAAATAAATTATCAATAAAATTCTCCTAATATATGTAGATACTAAAATTAAGTAAGTTTTTAAGATTGGACAACTAAATTTTTTCTCATTTTTTCCAGCTACTGGCCTACTGTGCGGCGACAAAGGAATTTTAACTATTGAAATTCTAAACAATCAATCAAAAAACATTTTACTGAGTTGTTGCTATAGGCCTCTGAACGGTGTGGCCAAAAACATAAATATTTTTGAGAAAAACCTTTTCAAAAAAAGACATCCTTGAAAAAAAAAAGAATTTTATTATTTTATTGATTTCAATATGAATTGCTTCCACTTCCGACATTAAAGTTTAACATTTTTATGACTCAATTTAAAATGGGAGCCGATTCCTTTGATAAACCGCCTGACCAGAGTATCTCCAAAATCTGCATAACATTCTAACAACTGATATTTTTAACAGTGACTTAAATAAAGGTATAGCAAAAACAGACATATCTGGCCATTTCCATATCTTTTTTACCATAAACTTCAACTCTAAAATGATGAAAACAAGCATAAAAGTTTTGTAAGAACATCGACTTTAGTGATAACGCAAACAACATTTATGATAATTTTTAAATACATTTTACTCTGTTTATGATGCTGATTTTCCTTTATATTTTTTTTTTTTTTTTTTTAGTATTGTATTTGCCGATTGAAAATAATTTACACTCGTAATTTATAAAAACAAATATTTACATGACTGGGGCTTGAAGAAGACAAAATTCATCTTATCATTAAGCCCCCCAAAAAAATGCATATTCATCAAATAAAATATTTTAACAAAATGTAAAAAATAAAATATATAACGTTTAAAATATTTAGTAATTCAAAGAGTATTTTTATTTAAGAACTGATTAATAAAATAAGATGATATATAAGTATTAATATTACAAAAAGAATTTACAATAACTTTTTTTAATAAAAATTGAAATTATAAAATTTTACAATATTTTTAGTAATTAGTATTTCAAATAATAAAACTTAAAAAATCGTTTGTAAATTCAAAACTTATAGGATAAGAAATACATTTACAATAGCAGACTATTGTTTAGAATATTAAATATAATATTAAAGAGTAATTAGTAGGTTAATTTTTGTTTTTGTTTGCTAGTTGAAAAAGCTTTTTAGAAGAACTTTAATTCATTTTCATGTATCATCAGTAATTGCTTAAGTTTTGTTTTAAACTGGTTTAAAGAATAATTAGATTTCAGCTCATTATTTAATATTGTATTCCACAGCTTAGGACCTCGATTTGCAATTGAATATTTGGTTGCTGAATAATGTGTTTTGGATTGAATGTAATTGTTTTTTGAAAATCTGGTAGGGTATATGTGGTTTATTTTTTCAAAAAGTGAATTAAATAACATTGGTGATATTTTTTTATCAAGTTTAAACATGAAGATAAGAATATGGTAAAGGTTTAGTTAATATACATTTAGAATATTAAGTTTATTAAATAATGTTTTGGTGTGAGAGAAACGGTCTACGTTTGTAATTATCCTTATAGCCTGTTTTTGTTTACTAAACAGTTTTTTTACTTAACAATAATTTACTAAACAATAATTTTTTTTACTTAACAATAATTACTTAATAATAATAATAAAAAAACAATAAATCAAAAAAACATTAATTCTCCTTTGGGTTACCAAAGATTTAAAAAAATCATCAAAAAATAAGCAAAAATTACACATAAAATATCTAAAAAAACAATTATAATTGTTAACGCTCCAGGGAAATATTAAAAGAAATTACCGGTAGATTAAAATCATGCTCAGGTTTCCTGCCGTACATGATCAAAGTGGATAATAATAATATAAATAATTCTCAAACAATTGATGATCTTCCCATATCTCATTATTGAGTCACGTCCGACCCATCCCATCCATTCCATCCCGACTCATAACGTCATATAACGTTATAACGTCAAATATATTCCGATAATCTTTTTTTAAAAAATTTTAAAAAAAAAAGATTAATATTTTTTTTGTTTAAAGTTAATCTAGCGTTATAAAAAAATATATAAAAAAGCAAATGTTTTTAATTTTATACAGATGGAATCAAAGGACAAACCATTACAACAGTTCGATAAACCAAAACCTGTTGCAATTGTAAAACCGTACAATTCAGAAAAACCAAAACCAAATCCGTAAATGTGCGATTCACATGGTAATCAAATACATAGTTGGGAAGTTCGTTAAAGCTATTATATTTGTTATATTTGTTTTTACAATTATAGAAGTTCTTTTTGCATTTTTAAATGGAATTAAATTTTATTAAAAAAAGTGGTATACGAATATGCAAGTTTTTTCAATGTGTTGGAAACTTTGTTAAACTTAATGCAATTAAATATATATATATACAAAATATATATATACAAATATATACAAACAAATTAAATATATATATACAAACCACTACATAAACATTACTACCCTTCTTCCACTCTTTTACCAGCAAACTTAAAATACAAAAGTAAAAATCTTCATAACAAAAAAACAAACTATAGCGTTAATTGTTATTATACTAATGCTACATCTCTCGATAATAAAATGGCCGATTTAATTTCAATATCTAGAACGTTTGATTATCACGTTATTGCTATCTCTGAAACATGGTTTCGAAATGACTCAGTACCTAATATCGATGGGTATAGCCTATATCGTAAAGATCGTCAAGACGGACGTCGAGGTGGCGGTGTAGCTATCTACATTACAGACGTATTTAACTCTCATGAAGTTAACCAATTTTATACAAATCTTCTCGAACAAGTCTGGGTATCTGTAAAATTTAACAATAAACATATACTTATCGGTTGTATATACAGACCAAATGATGCCAGTTTAATAAAATATGTCGCTGAATCCTTCAAATTAGCTCATAGTTTAATTAAAAAGCCCTATGATGACTGTTTGATTGTCGGTGACTTTAACTTCCCGAATATAAAGTGGTCTAACGATGGTATTGAATCTTTTAACCCAAACAATCCTACCGAATATGATTTCTGGAATATTTTCCGAAACAGCCTTTTTACTCAACATATCACATTTCCTACTTTCCAGACTGATTATGGTTCCTCAAATAATATGTTGGACTTGTTATTTACCTACAACAGTAATTCTATTTTAAACTTGTCTCCTAGTATTATACTAGGTAACACCACTAAGGGTCATTTTAGTATCACTTGGAGATTCTTAGTTTCAGAACTGTTTACCGAAAGTAAATCTCAATCGTTTAATTACAAAAAAGGTGATTACGATTCAATATCTAACTTTATTGCATCAATCGACTGGGAGTTTTTATTCCTGCATAAAACTGCAGATCAAATGTTCAATATACTAATTTCTAACTATCGCACTGCTTGCACATATTTTATTCCCAAGATTAATAAAACAAAAAAAAAGTATGATCCTTGGGTTACCCCACATATTAAAAACCTGATCCGAGAAAAAAAATCCGCTTGGCATATAAACTGCTTTGCCAAATGGGAGAATAGTGAGCTTAAAATAAAATACAATCGCCTTAATCGTTCAGTAAAAACTGAAATATTTAAAGCAAAAAAAGCACATGAAAAAGAAATAATATCAAAATCCCAAAACAACCCAAAAATCGTTTACAAATATATCAACAAACAACTAAAAATTAAAGATAGAATTCGCTCTCTCAAAGATACTTCAGGCAGAATTATTGAAGCTCTTCCTGATATAGTTGATCTTCTGAACTCTCAATTTAAATCAATGTTTACACTTGAAAGCTCTGAAATTTTTCCTTTGCTAAATAAAAGTGGTATTCTTTCTGAATGCATTTATAATGAAAACTTGGATTTCTCTATCTCAGATATTATTCAGGAACTTGCCGATCTAAAGCCTTATAAATCCTTCGGATCTGACGGCTTGCATCCCTTAATACTCAAGATATGTGCCAAAAGCTTTGCAATTCCATTAACAAAAATCTTTCATAAATCCTTTAATTCTGGAGTAGTACCCACTCAATGGAAATTATCAAATATTAGTCCGATCTATAAAAAAAAGGGAGATAAATTACTTGCTGAAAACTATAGACCTATTTCACTAACATCTGTTGCCTGTAAAATCTTTGAAAAACTTGTAAAGAAAAAAATTTTAAAGCACATTAACGATAATAAAATGCTCTCTGCAAATCAACATGGCTTCCTTTATCATAAATCATGCGTAACTAACCTAATAGAAACTTTTGATATCATTTCGTCCTCCATAGCATCTCACCAATTTATTGATGTAATCTATCTTGACTTTGCCAAAGCGTTTGACTCTGTACCTCACAACAGACTTTTGTTAAAATTAAGATCTTTCGGAATAAACGGCAAACTCCTACAATGGATTAAATCTTTTTTAGTGGGCAGAAAGCAACGCGTTACAATTAACAATACCAGCTCTGCATGGGTTGATGTTCTCAGTGGTGTTCCTCAAGGTTCTGTTCTCGGCCCGCTCCTCTTCATTCTCTACACAAATGATCTCGCAAAACTCACTGAAACTTCTGAGATATTTGCCGATGATACTAAACTTTTTTCTAAAACCTTATCGCAATCTAATTTTGTTGATCTGCAGGATCGTCTACGCTTGGTATACGAGTGGTCAAACACTTGGTTACTTAAGCTAAACACTTCAAAATGCTGCGTCATTCATTACGGTCGAAACAACCCCCATTACAATTACTTTCTTCAAAATAACCAAGGAATTAACCAACCTCTAAGAAGCTCTACTAAAGAACGTGATTTAGGAGTTATTTTTACATCTAACCTCAAGTGGAGCGCTCATATTCAAACAGTTGTCTCTAAGTCCTTACAAATTCTCGGTATGCTGAAAAAGACATTCACTTTCATTGATGAAAAAATGGCTCTCAAATTATATAAAGTATTTATAAGACCACATCTTGAATATGGAGTGTCCATTTGGGCTCCTTTTATAAAAGCTGATATGGCTTTGGTTGAATCTGTTCAACGCAAAGCTACAAAATGGGCTTACAGCTTGAGGCATCTTCAATACTGCGAAAGGCTAAAAAGATTAAACCTACCATCACTTGAGTTTCGACGCCTTCGATGCGATTTAATCCAAATTTTTAAATTAATACATCGTTTTGATATAATTAATGATAAATATCTACCAAAATATATTAACTCCGTGTCTCGTGGTCACCATTCTAAAATAAGGCGTGAGTATGTTCTAAACTGTCTTCCAAGATATAATCATTTGCATAATAGATCAGCAAAATACTGGAACAATCTACCAGAGCAAATAACTTTGTACTCCACTTTTTGCTTAGGGTGGGTTGCAAAGTTTCTCAAACACACAATTTTTGAGAAACTTTGCCACCCACCCTAAGCTTTTTAAGACCCCCCTCGCGTTTATTAATTTTTACTTGTTATTAACAAAAAAATGATATCTAAAAACTAAAAAAAAATCAGCTTTAAAAATTAAAAAATATATACTAGTTACTGATAAGTAATAAAACTTTCAGTGTATATTCTGACCCCCCCCCCCCGTTTTTTAAATCTTGACTAAACTCCCCAACCCCACCCACACTTTTATTACCCCTTCCTTCTTGTATTAGAAAATTGAGAGTACATAGATTAACAGATATGGAATTAACAGTCATGGAAATAAACAGTCATAATAACATAAATTAACAATCATGGAAATACTTATACGGATTATCTTATCTATCTATTTGTCTTAAATTTTTTAATAAATGTCTTAAATCGTTTTTTCTTTGAAATAAATTATCGCACTATTAATGTACCCAAGTTTGACTATATGTTGCAAATTATTTGAACACAGAAATTTCAATTCTTAAAATTCATTTAAAACTTTGCAGACATCATATCTGTAAATTTACTGAAAAAATATTTTAATTATCAAATTGAGTAGGCTATGTGTGGATTGTCAACAAACAATTTTATACATAATTTGCCTTGGCTATTCCGATCATAAGTTAGACAAAATTGTTAACTTATGATCGGAATTAACTTACTTAACGAAGTGCACCAACGAGAAGGTAAGCCATAGGACTTTGCACTCCATCAGTGAGCTGTCATGTTGCCTAAGGTTAGCCCTTCATTTCTGGATTCTTTCCTTTACTTGATAGGCAGTTCATGTAAAAGTAATAGTAAATTAGCCTAAGGTTAGCCTTCAAGTTCTGGATTCTTTCCTTTACTTGATAGGCAGTTCATGTAAAAGTAATAGTAAATTAGCCTAAGGTTAGCCCTCCATTTCTGGATTCTTTCCTTTACTTGATAAGCAAAAGTAATAGTATTTTTGCATAAGCTTTTTTTTTTTTTTTTAATAATAATAATGTGCAGTTAAGCTGCAAATAAACAACAACAAATAAACAAAATTGGTACAGATAAACATATCAGATATGATTCATACTATTTATAAAGATAAAAACCACAGAACTCAAATTCAGTAAAAACACTTTATTGGAACATAACAATAAAAGAAATAAGATTAATATATACTATAACATTATTCTAAATTTACATTAAATAAAATTACCTTGCAATCCTAGCTACAAAGAATAGGATCACCTTTTTCAAAATCAATTAATAAAGGAAATGACCATACTTCATCAGGTTCGTTATCATACTTAACAAGGTATGTAGTTTGTCTACCGTTTAATTGATCAATTTGAACCAATTGCGCACGTTCCCAAGATACTTCATGAGCATCTTCTTGTCTAACATGATGTTGTATAGAAAAACCTACAAAATCAGATGGATTGTTAATAAATTTTGATAAGGAGTGCTTTTTTTGTTGCTCTATTAATTTGTTTAGCCTTGCATCCTGAATTTTTTCCATTAATTCTTTTTTTTTTTTTGTTTTCAACAGCTGCACCACGTATTGTACGAGGCTTTAAATTATTACTTATATTAGTTAAAGATTGTTTGTTTGGTGTTAAATTTGCTTGAATAACAATAAGGAGATTTTGATATAGTTCCTCTGAAGACAAGTTTATTCTTTTGCTACCTTCTACCTTTGTTTTACAAAAAAGTTTTTTGTCACAATCAACATCTAAGATTATGCGATAAAAGTTAAGTTGAGCAAGGAGTACTTCTGATTTCAATGGCTCTTCTAGATTAGAAACTGTTTCCTCTGCTTCCTCTAATGTCATCCATGTCCTAACATTTAAATTTATCAAATCATTACAAGCTGCAAATTTTTTATGTTGTAGTTTAATTTCTTCCCAATTTTTTTTTTCTTGCTTTGCTAGAAGGTGCATAGCTTTATCTTTTTTAAGAGCTTCTTTTCTTTCATCATATTTGCTTTTCATTAATGTTACTTTAGTTCTTGAATATTCAAGTAATTTTTTTCTTTCTTCATTTGTTTTACCATTAAGCCATTCTAATGTTTGGTTCTGAGACCACATTGTCAAATGTGCCTGGATAGTTTGAACATTTGCATTGGTTTTTGTGCGAACCATTAAATCCAAAATGGCAAAGTCACTTTCTGATGCTTTGTTAGTGACAGGGACATTAGAAGCAGCTTCAGAAACTGAGTTAGATGGATTCCAATATTTAACACCTGGTAACTGATCAGCACACTGACATTCCAAAATAACAAGAATCACATGGAAAATAACTTCAAGTGATTGCACAGTTAAAGAATCAAACTCATCATTTTGAGTGCATTCAAACAGTTTGGTGTAAACCACATCTTGATGAAGAAGATTGGTATCCTCAAAAATTATTATAATAATAAAGAAGATGCATCCATACAAACAGATAAAAGTCTAAATTTTAAGCGAAGTAGGTAGGGGTTTAAAAATAAAATACTATCAAGTGATTTGATAGTTCGCCACATTGGACCAGTAAGTAGCTTGTCAACAATACTTCAGCAATGTATACAAGACTTGTGATGTCTTCTTTAATTGCTTTTAATAAATTATTAGGGTTAGGCCGAGCATTAAGAAATTTTAGGGCAGCTGCATTGTAATATAAAATATTAAAACGATTTCCAATAAATGGAACGAAAAAGGATTTATCATTACGAGAAGAAAGGAAAGAATTAAACCATGATGCAACACCAGCTTCCTCACTACCCCTTAAATGATATGCCTTACATGTGGTACGAACTAACCTTACAGCGCCACATTCTTTACCACTAAAAGCAAAAACAGTTTCAAAATCATTTTGAAGCAGAATTTTTTCAAAAGAATTCAAAACCTTATCAATTTCAGATGCAAAATTAGCGAGCAAATGAAGTTTACAGAAAAAATTACTCATGTCCTTCATATTGTCTTTGACATCTGAAGAAAGCAAATCCCAGTTATTAATTGCAATTGGCAAAAGTTGTTCTCTTAACGTTTTTAACTGTGAGTTAAAAAGAGGATTAACTGAAGATAGATCAGACATTGTTGATTTAATTGATGTTATTAACTTAGCAAAATCAACTTCTTATTCAGTGGCTGAGTTGCTAGCAACGTCACAAATGTCATCTACTATATTAGTAAAGTTTTGCAAGACAGTTGCTGCATCTTTTGCAACCACTTCTGACAAACCGAAAGATAAAGTTTTCCCACTGGTTGTAGCAATTTGAAAATTTTGATAATGTTTATGGTATTTCTGAGTGCCATCACCATGCAAACAATTGCCTATATTAGAGTTTTTATTTGTCAAATTATTTTTAAGCATTGCTTCAGCAACTTGAAATTGACCTAAAATCGAAGCTTCCTGCATTAACCTACATTTTACAGCAGCTGATGGTAGCCTAGATATGTTCTTTCTTGCTAGTTTGTTTAATACTACTTTTATGACTCCGTTGATACTATTCATACTCACGTTCATTGAAACAAGTTTCATGATAGTTTCTCGAATGTCATCGCTGTATCTGCCATCTTAAAATGTTATTACTTCCTCGTCATCTAACAAAGAAACCAATTTTTGAAGTTCTTGATTCTCCTCTTTTAAAACGTTTGTCTTATTACATAACGAAACAACTTCATCCTCTAAACTTATAACATCTTTCATACTGCAGTCATTAATATAGTTGGTTTTATTTTGCAAAATAATTTTTAAATGACTCACTTTTTTTTGCAGCTTTATTTTCTTGTTTTTTAATTCAGAAATGAACATTTCTGAATTAAAAAACAAGAAAATAAAGCTTAACTTCTTAAAAATTCCTATATCAACATTGATATAGGAATTTTTAATAAGTTAAGTATTATCTTCTATTTTTTTTTTTTTCAATTACGATATTTTATATTTTGTTTCATTTTTTAATGAATTTATTTCATTTTTTTCTAATTTCCAGTTGAATATTACGATATTTTATTTTTTTATTCAAATTTCTAACATTATTTTTTTTTTACTTTAATAGTTCTAATTTGTTTTCAATAATATTGAGCTTTTCTTCTTTTTCACAATAAAGTTTTTTAACATTGTTTAGTTCACTTTCAATTAAAGAGTTTTTTGAAATAAGTATTTGCAGACTGCTTGACATATCTTCAAAATCCTTTAGATGCTTAAAATAATCCAATTCTAAATCCATCATTGATTTAAGTTTCCTTTTTAATTTTTTTTTTTCTAAGCATTTTGTTTTCACTGATAAGGATTGTTTCTTTCAGAAACTTCAGAACTAATCGATGTATTATTAGGAATATTTGTCACAGGTGGAATAAAGGCTTCACCTAATAACAAATCCGACTTTTTATTTTTGCGTTGTTTCTTTAATTTTCTGATATTATCAACTAATCTATTTATCTTTGTAGCTAATTGTTTTTCACAGCAGAGGAGCTAAACATTAAAATCACTGCAAAATTTACAATATAATGCATTGTTAGAGGTATCTTTTAAAGTTAAATACCAATCATAAATTTCTTCATTAAACATTTTATCTAAACTATTTTTTCATAAATCAAGTCAAGAAAATATATAAATTTAAATCAATCTAAACATCATACCTAAATTGATATCAAAAAATTTAATGAACTATAAGGTTATTTATTTATCAAAACAATCATTGTTTTGATAAATAAATAACCTTATAGTTAAATAAATTTATTGATACCGATTTAGGTATGTAGTTAAGATTCACTGTTACAATAAAAGTAAGTTTTAAATAATATATACAATGTTATATATAAAACTTACAGGTAAGTTAAAATAATAAAAAACTTAATGATAAATATACAGATGATTTAATTAACAACACTTTAAATCTTTTTATCTACTTATCAGTAAATAAATAGTTTTATTTATTTACTGACTACAAATTTTTACCTAAATATAAAATTAGAAACAAATTTCTTCACTGGAGTAATTTGTTTCTAATTTTATGTTTAGTTTATATTTACTGAAGTCTTCAGTAAATGATTTAACAGATTTTGTTAATAATAAATACTTATCGAAAAAGTTCAGCTAGATATATCAACCAAAATCATACAAAATCAATATCAGCATTACAAAAATCTATGTATAATAATGTTCAATAAAAATAACAGATCTTTTTTTCCATATGGAAGATTGAATGGTAGAGTAACAAAGAAATCCGCAAAAAGTTATCACTTTGTTAAGCGCTTAATAAAACGGGGGTATTTCTTAAAATCACTTAAAAGAAAACAAAAAACCCACCCTATATAAACTTTTTTTTTTAAATCAAAAAGTTATGCACATAACAAATAAATAGCTGCAGAACCTATTTTCACGTGATTCCAGATGAACTATTTTAATTTACAAGTATTTACACAAAATTGAATCATTTAAAAGAGAATAACTTTTTCAGTTCAAGAGAAAACTGTCGGAATCACATATATAAATGTTTTACGTTCTTTTCTGAAAAATAATACATCAATATATATATGTATATAATTAATATTCATGGGTGGGTTTTTATTCTTCGACACCTACATAAAATCACTTCCTTCGTATATTGCACGAATTTTTCCAATTTGCAAACCGAAAGTTTTTTTTCCGCGATAAAAAATCACGTGACTAAACTCCCTTCTTATGAGATTATTTTTGGGGGTTGCTTGCTTTTGGTTTCCCATCCCGGAAAATCGATATGTCTTAAGAAATTAACACATATATATCAAACTTTTGTTCTTTTCTCATTTTTTCATTCAGCCCGTCACTTATACTTAAAGTATAAACTCAAAGTCCTACTTATAGTATAACTTAAAGTTGGGGAGTGAACTTCCAATTAAATGCTCATCCGCGGTGCTCTTTTTTTAAGACTTTTTAAAATAAAAAAAGTATCAGCACAAAAATCTTTATTTATAAAATGTTTAATGACGGTTTATTTGCTCTTAACCATAAACTAAAGTTTTCCAGTTCAGAATTCATTGTTTCGAACATCGATTTAAATTACTATAATTATAAAAAAAGTAAGACGCTCATTTCAAGGAGCAAGGCGAGCGCTTTCATGAAGGTATATTTAACTTTTTACGTCGCTCCCAAAGACAGTATAACGAAAACATAATAAGGAACTACATTTGGGGGCTACTTCGAGAGAGTGATTTACATTACAATTGTTAATCTAGAAAATATAAACATCGACTGCGTTTGCCTGCTTCTTGTGCTGTTTTTGTTTTTACTTGATCATAATGACGAAAATGAAAAAAAATTGTTCTATTTTCACAAAAAAACAAGTTTTCTTTGTGCTGCTGTCGTGTAAGCAAATTTGTGTTTAATGAAGTCATTTTTTTTTACAAAAACAGTTGACATTTAACACTTAGAAGCCAGGAACAAAAATTGTTTTAGATGTGTAATTACTTTTTTTGAATAATCATGTGTTTTAGCTTTTGATTTTTTTTTTTTTTTTTTTTTTTGCTGTGTTTATTTATTAATTTATTATTTTTTTTGTTTTTTTAAAACTAATTTTTTGATTTTTTTATTGCTCGAAATAAGTATTTAAAGATATATTTATGATTTTTAAAGTATTAAAAATATTATAAATGAAAATTATTTTATTCATTAACTTAACTTTGCTGTCTAAACTTTAAATTTTTGATGCTTTCATTTTTTTTTCAGTTTATATAGTGAACAAATTTTATTATTCTTAATACTTATGAAATTTGTTCAGGTACTTAATGATAAGTTTTCTTCTTGTCTTTGCAGTCAGTTTATTCTGTTTATATCTGTTTATAATAACACAGCAAAAAAAAAAAATTATCTAATACTACTTTTTATAATTTCATTTTTTTTAAACTTACAGGTTTTTTTAGACATTTTTTAAGAGGTACTCATTGGTATGGAGTTACCGACATTTTCAGTTACCAAAATGCAAAATGAAAATATAACCATGGTTACCATTTCATACTAAAGTTTACAGAATTAAAATTTTTAAAATAAATTAAAATAATAAATAATAGTTTCTAAATAAAATTTATTTTTAAACATTTGTCAAACAACGAATATATCTCTAATAAATAGTCTCGTTTATCCAAATTAATTATCATTTAAAACATAATTCTAATATAATTAATAAAAACTCATAGCAATAAACAACATGCATAAAATTAGAAAATGAAATCTTTTTGTTTAAATAAAAAATATCTCTTCGTTTAAATTAAAAATTAGGAATAAAAAAATCAAATTATTTAAACAGCAAGCCATGTCTCTTGTTTGTTCTATTCTTTTTTTTTTTGAAAGAATAGAACAAACAAAACAAGTTAGTTTTATTCTTTCAAAAAAATTCTTTGACTAATATCAGGTTTTTATGTATATACATATACATATACATACAAACATAACAAAAATAATTCTGCAGTAAATTTACAGGTAGATAACTGTTTTGTTAATTCGTATAAAGTAAAGTTTCAATTTTAATTCTTTAGAATAACTCTCAGAATTTTGTATATTTTATCGAGAACATAAAATATGGAATGACTTTTAATAGGAGAATAAATTTACGTTGAAGTCCTAAAATTTATTCAAGTTTTAAACGAAAAAAAAGAAACTTTTAAAATTTGACTATAAAAAAAAAATTCTTTTATCGTGTTCTATTGTTTTTTTTATAGTAAAATTTAATTTGGAAGTTTCGTGCAATTTGGAAACTAAATAATTTAATGCTTTATATTATATCGAAACTAAAAAGTATTAAAAAATGTTTTTTTTTTTCTAAGGCATACATTCCATAAATGATGTATAAGATTTCTAACAATTTTTCACCCCTCCCCTTGTCAAACTCTGTTTCTTTTTCTGGCCAATTTCTCCTCCTTTCCTTATATATGATGTCAGTTTTCGTATCTCTTTCCCCTTCCCTCCCTAAAGTGACCATGCATATGCGTAACCAGCATTGATTTGTTTCTGGTTAAACTATACATTTATTTTGTAGTAGATCTTATCAAATAATATTATAGAACACTTAATATCTCGTCAAATAATAAACAAACTAATCAAATTAAGCAAATTTTATTCTGTACCTGTAATATAAATTCAATCACTCGTCATCTTTCCACGGGTTGTTGAAGTGATCTACGATTGTAACAATAGGTAGTAAATGCTCTCAGCAAACCAAACTGTTATTGTCTTCTTGAGACATAACCAGATTCGTTGCTTTATACATATATGTGTTATTGGTTTATCAGTATTACTTAAATCACAATCAAAATGATGATTTTGCTCCTGCTGTAAGCTGTTTGAAAGAACTTCTTCAAGCCGCTTTAGGGCAATTAGAGCTTCGTATTCGCAATAGTGACATTATGTGTTTGCATTTCATCACATTTTACAAGTCGCTAGAGAGAAAACAAAGTTTTGTACTTAAAATAATTACTTAATTATTTATGTACTTAAAAGACAGTTGAATTTGAAATAATAAAAAATGACTTTATGCGTTTGTTTTGAAGCACATTTTATAATCCGCTAAGTTGCGAATTACAATTCTTAAATTTATATACTAATAGTTAATATTTGTAAAGAATTTAAATTACAGTTAAATGGTAATACAATAATAAAAAGTTGGTAAATTTTCAAATTGTTTTATATTTCTAATAAACTTACATCAAATTACCCACAAAACAAATATGTCTTTTCTATACCACATTGAATATTTAAATACCTTTAAAATCCGCGCGTATAAAACCAACTTTTTTTTTTAATTGACATAATTTTGGTCTCAATTTTGGTGCTCCCTTTCCCGTCGTCAACTCTTCTCAAACGTTTCAGTACCCTAATCCCCCCCCCTCCTTATATTTACAGAGATATTTATGGATATCCCCTCTGATGCTAGCATCTTACGTCAGAGTTTAACAGATCATTTTTAAACTTATTATTGGTTTCCATTTTTTTGTGTATTTTTTTTTCTTACTTTTTACAATAAGAACTGAGATTATAAAATACTTTTATCCTATTTTAGGCTAAATGTTTAAACATGTATATTTTTATCAGTATATCTTTTATTTGAGTTAATGTTGCGATAGTTTGAATAATATACAACGGTTTTCATAACGCTATACTCCTACTTGAAAGATTAGACTTTCTTATTGAAAGTATATTAACTATGAGTTGCTGAGATATTAACAAACTGCATGAAATCTGTGAAAGACTTTCATAGTTTCTGTTTAGTGCGTGATTCTGTATAAAATTTATTTTTTAATAACATTATACTTTTTAATAACATTATATATTAATACAGATAAAATTTATTTTATAGGTGAGAATTATACAAGAGTTTTAATCAGAACTGCTAGATTCAATTATTGGCCTTAACTTAACTTAAGGCCAATAACTGCGGCCTTGAAATTTTGTCCTATTAAATTCAGTGCTTTCTTTCATGTTTGCATTTTAAACCTTTCGCGACTGAGCTAAAAACTAGAATCATGATCAATTGAAAGAGTATAAAATAAAAACTACAAGTCAGAATTTGAAAAACAAGACCTTGTTTTTTTTGTCTAAGAATTGACTTTTAGAATATTCAACAATTAAAAAAAGTTTTTATAATGCTGATTAAACAAAAAAAATATCCACCACTATCATTGAAACAAATATAAATGATTTCATTTATATCTATATAATATAATCTGTTCTTCGTCATTTTTTAAAATTGATTTTTGAGCGATCTATAAATGCAATTAAGAAACGGTTTGAAGTATTAACTAAAGAAATTATTCACAATTCAAAGATAGTTTTAAAATTTTTCCTAACTGCTAGAGATGTTTAAAAATATTTAAAATTGTTTTTGCACCGTCATGCGGGTCACTCGTCGTTTAGAAATTTTATAAACCGCTTTACGGGTCAAGCGTCACGAATGGGTTAAAAATGGTACTAGGGGCCATCCATAAAGGACGTCACCAATTTTAGCCAATTTTTGACCACCATCCCCCCCTTTGTCACAGGTTGACCTTTTTCCCTATACCCCCCTTGAAAAAGACGTCATAAAATCCTGAACCCCCCCTCCCCTATTTTTAACTCCAAAAAAATTTATTTCATCTCGCAATGATGTTTGAATCTACTGCTACACCTTTGAAAAATAAAATTAAAAATATTCTCATACATTATCTTCATAAAAACACATGTTTACGTAGTTTTCCATGTTAATTAAACTAAAATAAAATATCTATAAAGTGACGTCCTTTTCTGACAACCTCCCCCCTCCCCTTGTCCTTTTTTTGTCTTTTTTAACTCGACCCGCTCCCCCCTCCCTATTTGGATGACGTCCTTTATGGATGGCCCCCTAGATAAATTTGCGAACTGCGAACCGCGAACTTGTAAAATGCAAACTTTTTTGCGAACCATCGTTGTTAATAATGCATGGCCTACTTAAATTACACGGCCTGATTTGTTGCATTTTCCGTAAAAAATTAAGAGGCCAGTTTTTTTACGGTTTAAGTATAAAAACTTAATTTTTGTTATGGTTAAGAGTCTTGTTTGCACCATTACTGTTTTACTTTTATTTTATTAAAATGGTTTAATAATAGTTAGATTTTCTTTGAGTACTTACATGAATTTGTTGCTAGATTTTCTGTTAACTGATTGCCTGCTTCAGTTTATTCCAACAACACAGAATACTGAAATAGGCTTTCAGATAACTATATCAACCCATACCAACATGCTACTAAAAATAATCTCTCATGTTGCTTAGATTGCCTAAAACTCTCCATTGAGCAAAAAAAAGGTTTGTAGTTTTGTAATTTATATAATTGAAATAAAAAGAAGAAATACATTTTTGCTAGAAATGTTTATTTTGTCTTTTTTGAAATTCTTTTACTTGATCTTTTTTAAATAAATATGTAATTTTTTTCTGCAAATTACTATAAAAAATATAATAATATTTTTATATTAATTTGCAATACAATACGAGATCTATATTTGATTCCCATTTTTGGTGGTTTTTATTTGTAAAAATGAAACTGCTAGATCAAATCTTTAAAATTTGTTTCGCAAATTTTTAATTAAAAAAGAATGACTGCAATGTTTTATTAGAATAAGAGAAATAACATAAAATACTAAAAAGATGACAAATAAAATTAGACAGAGGTTGAATTGAATATATAGGTTCTTCTCTTTATAAAGTAATGTTTATTGATCATAAGTTTAACATCAAAATCTTTTTGTTAATTTTTACGATTATTACTTGCTTTAGTATATTTGTGCTATCTTCAGAATAGAATATATCTTTTATATATTTGTGCTATCTTCAGAAAGCTGACAGTAGTATTTATGTAGACAACTAAGCAATATCTTGCATAATATTTTTTAAGGATTATCAAAATTCTGGTAAATATTTTCTGGGAAAATCTGCCAAAATCTTTTTACTTATGCCCATTTCTAAAAGGCTCACAAAAAGTCTACTATTGGGCATTTAACTATACTTAATAAAACCTAGCTCCAAAGGATCTTTTTGTAAATTAACTATAAACAAATGTAAAGCCTTTTTCAAGGAAATCATGCATAAGAAATACAATTGCGTGTAGTGTTGTAATTAGTGCACAAGAAGTTTGTTTGGTTAATGTCAGGTATTTATCAAATTTTATTTTGATCAAATTTCAGTACAATTTGCAATTTCTCTATAAAGTGTGGGTTTGTTATCACCTTTCAAAGCAGCATTGCTGAGTTTGATTAGATGAATTAAGTTTCTGCTTTGAATTAAGTATGATGAATAACTTATAAAACAATGATAATTGTGCTGTGTTATTTCTTTCAGAAAAGAAATAACGTAGTTATTCCAGTTGTAGCTGCAGTTGTTTTGTCAAATATTGTCGATGTTGACAACTTGTTTGTTGTTGCCAAAATATGTGATTTAATAATTAATTTTTCTTGCTTTTTCTTGCTTGTTTAATAAGTGATCTTTTAATAAAATTTAAAAAATATATTCCCTGCAATGTTTTTCTTTTTTTTTTATTTGCATTCACTCCCAACAAGGCTGCAAGCAACCACTATTAAGTTGGGAGTTACTAGGAAAAAAAAGAACAGAGTTATAGAGCAAGGAAACGGTTGACAGAAGACTTAAAAAGTTGAAGGTTGTATGAGTATGTAATCAGCAGTAACTTCAACAAGAAGAAAAAAATAAAAACCGAGTTTATCAAATAACAAGTATATTTTAAACACTCCTTTTCTAAACTAAATGATAAATTAATAATTTTCCATCTCCAGTATATGCTTTATGAAACTATAAAAATGCATTAACATTTGTAAAATGGTTATCGGTAACAACAGTTCTTATCTTAAATTCAGATTGGTGCATTGAGGTAATACACTCGTCAATTTCTTTTTTCAAACATAAACCTGTTATGTAAACTTTAGGTTATGATTTTAAAACATAAAAATAAATTTTTGAAGCCCTACAACCATAATAACAAAAACAAATTCTTTATAAAGATTGTTTTCTCAATCTTCATCAAAATGTTTACCACTTTGGGCTGCTTTTTGGAAGTACACCTTACCCACAAGAAGCAAATAATCACTTAATACCAAATTTTTGTCAATGATTTTTCTAATATATTATAGTTTTTCAATTTGTATTTTTTACCACTGCGAAACCATTTAAATAAAGAAGAATGATAACCATTTATTTGGCAATGAAAAAAAATAGAATTTTATTAACAGCTATTGACTCCAAAACAGTTGGTATGCCTGATATTTCTTGGTTACTGTAAATAAATAGCCTGATTTGTTACATTTTAATTGCTGTATGTTTGAGACATGCAGCATAATAAAGTATTTACAATGCAAAACCTTGTTTTGCAGTGTAAATAATTTAAAGAAAAGTTTATGTTTTCTACTTAATAATTGCAATTATAATAAATACAAAATTACAAACCTTTAAAATTATTTCCAATGGAGAGTTGTGGGTAGTTTTAGCAATATGTAAGATTATTTTTAGTAGCATGTTAATATGTGTTGATATAGCTATCTGAAAGCCTATTTCAGTATTCTTTGTTATTGGAATAAACTGAAGCAGGCAATCAGTTAACAGAAAATCTAGCACAAAATAATTTAAGTAATCAAAGAAAATCTAACTAATATTAAACCATTTTAATAAAATAAAAATAAAACAATTATAGTGCAAACAAGACTCTTAACCATAACAAAATTTAAGTTTTTATACTTAAGCCGTAAAAAAAACTGGCCTCTTAATTTTTTATGGAAAATGCAACAAATCAGGCCGTGTAATTTAAGTAGGCCATGAAGAATGTAATGTTTAATAGCGGAATATTTTAATATATTTTAAGGACTTTTAAGAGAAAAAATTATTTAAAAATAAATAAAAAGAAACTGAGAGAAAATAGAAAAATACAATACAATTTTTTTTTTAATTATTTGATAGACTCTCTGCCTAAACCAAACCCTTAGTCGATGTAGCAGCACTCCATTGCGAATCAGGCTATAAGATAGTCGATGTAGCAACACTCCGCGCATGATTTACAGTTAAAAACTAAAAATTTTATTTTAAATAAAGCTTTAAAATAAATAATTAAGAGTTGGAGAGTTTTTTTTATTATTATTTTTATCTTAACAATAATGGTCTTTAAAATATAATGTTTTCGTTCGCATTTTACCGGTCCGCAGTTTGCGGTTCGCATTTTACCGACAACCTTTAAAAAATGAACAACAGTTGATTTTGTTTACAAGAGTTATTTTTGTTTACTTACTAAAAAACATTCTTTTGCGGGGGAGGGGCCCAAATTTTGAAGTTCCGCCACTGTGCCATTATAAACGACAATCATGACATGGTTGGTTAACGGCAATTTAATATATCCATACATTAAGCCACATAGTTTGTTTTAATGTTTTTTTATAAGTTTCAAAATTTAAAAAAGATTTTAAAACGTGAATTTTTCTTACATTAAAAACAGAATTTTAAAGATTTTTGAATTAAAATAGTTTTTTATATTTAAATTATAAAAAAGTATTCACTTTTTTATATTGTTGTTATTCAACATAACTAAATTTGTTCAAAAAAGTTGTGGTTTTACTGTCACAGTACTTGCTAGCTGCAGTTTTGTTAACAAATGGCCTTAACGTAACATAAGAACATCTTTGGCATTGAAAATGTTCGCGTAACTTTTGAAAATCAAGACTTGCGTACTCAAATTATTTTTTGCTTATTTTTATTACGATCGTTTAATAAAGTTTCATTCGCGGTTTTAGAAACATTTAAACGCGGTGTTTATTGAAACTGAATTTTTCTAAAAAAGATTAAATGTTTAGTTGGTTTTTATTTAATTCTTTCTAGCTTAAAAAGTTTAAATTTAGCTTAAAAATAGCTTAAAAAGTTTAAATTCTTCCATTGTTCTTTTACTACTTTCTAAATATTATAGTTTTCGGTAATTAAAATCACGGTTTAAAACTGCTACTTATGGAGAGAGAGAACAAAACTTTTTACAAAAAAATTGAAAACCATTTAAAAAAAGGTATTTTTACTTAAAATATTTGTTTCGATATTTATTAACATTTTGTATAAAAAATTTTGATCGTTTAAGTAAAATTTAAAGTCGGTTTAAAATTAAGTAAAAACGTCAGATGAAATATGAAATTTCGAACTAAAAATCTTCGAAGAAAAATTCTACTTAAACCATCGAATTTTTTTTTTGATGACGAAGACTTTTTTTATTTTGTTGATCTCTTCAAGAAACAATGGCGAAAACCTTGAAAAGTTATTTTTTTGTAAACATAAATTTGTGTAAAAGGTGTATAAAAAGTGCAAATCTAATAAAAAAAGTTGTTTTATTCAAAATTCAATCAACTTAAAAACTTATGACTTTATCTTAAATACGATATTATTTGAAAAGAAATTGATAATAAAATAAAAAAAATTAACATTTTATTTTAATTTGCATATTTAGATTTTTTAATTTAATTCTTAAACATTACAAAACATAAAATAATTAATATAAATAAAATATTAAACAAACATTTATTATTTATTAAAACAAATATTTATTAACAATATTATTTAAAAAATTATATATTAAGAACATAATAATTAAAAACTGAAAATATAATATTTAAAAAAAACAACAATAAATCATGTAACGTAATTTATAATTTTACAAGTATAATATTATTATTAATAATAATATATATGAAAATTTATATATTATAATAATATATTTAATAATTTATATCATAATTATAACTATTAATATATTTGAAAACGAATTATTTATAAAATATTTTAATAATAAAAAATTAAACTTTTAAATATTAAAAAAAAAAATCTAATAAACTAGTAAAATTAATTTGTATATTTAAAAACGTATTTATTATAAAATAATACATTAAATAATTCATTAGTTATTTATAGTTATTGTTTTTATTTAATATATTTAAGGTATTAAATATTTTATCGTGTTGTAAAGTTTTTTAATTCATCGAGGTTTTCAAAAGAATATCCACGGTACTTGATCTCAAACTTCTTGACATTCGAACAACGAATCCATTCATAAAATTCATTAATAAAATCAATGTTTTTGTGAAGGTTAAGATATAAGTTTTCACAAAGATTAATCCACGGAAGAAAATTTTCTTCAAAATCTTTTTTTGTTATTAAATAAAGTGAGATCAATATCGTCAACACTTCAATCTTAATTTCAATCTTATCTTTCGGTTTCCAACCTTCGAAAAAACGATAAAATCTGACATTGCGAACATTAGTTGAACATTGTATTAGAAGTTTTTCTTCTTCATCACTTAAAATATTTTTATCAACACGTAACCCCGATAACTTTCTTCCAGATTTTACGTAATGATTTATGAAATAATTTTCGCAAGAAGTTAAGTAAGAAGTTTTTCCATCGTCAATCGAAATCCACCACTCTCGTTTATAAACAATTGATTTAATTTCATCATTAAATGATGATTGACTTTCATAAAAACATTCAATGAATAAATCATGGTAATCTTTTCTTTTATCACTTTTACTTAGACGATCTAAAATAAGATTAAATATTAATTATAAAAATGAACAAATAATAAAAATAATAATCTAAACTATAACATTATATACATTATAATATTTTACATATTCATACATATAATTTTTATTAACTAATGATTGAATAAAAAACATACAATTTTTTATTTTTATTAAATAGACTATATTTTATACAATAATATTATATACATAAATTTATATTAAATTAAAATGATATAAAAAAATAATAAAAGTGAAACCTTTAGATAAAATAATTCATATGAAAAATAAATACATATAAAAATGTAATATAAAATATAATAAAAAAAACAATTTTTTAATTTTGTTAATTTATCATATTTCTAAAACAATATAATTTAAATATAAGTTATAAATTAAACATATTTAAAATAACATAACAAAAATTACAACGGTTGTTCACACACATAAAAGATTCATAATTATGAGACATTTACACATCAAATTCAACATAATTTCATCATTAAAGCTACAAAATGTAATATATATAATATATAAAAACAAGCAACAAACATAAGATAAACCGATTGAATTTAAAAATTACAATAACATCACATCAAACGACATTTTGTTTTAAAAAGTAAAAATTAAATCCATGAAACAATCATTTCAACGCAAACAAGTAAATAATTCCTCATTCACAATTGTTTCATGTAAATCATATTTCTCTGAAACTTTTTGCAAAAGAAACACAGGTTTTTTCTAAAATATCAAACTTAGACGAACGATTAAAAATAAACGGGTAAAAATGCAATTAAATAATAGCTCAGTATGTTTTAAAATTAGTATGGCATAGGTACTTACATACCATTATCATACTGTACTAGTTTTTTTGCATACTAAAGCATGCCAAACATTTTTTAAAGTAAAAAATTTGTAAATCAATAAATTCTACGCAATGAAAATATATTTTTTGTAGCGTAGAGTTTTTGTGACGAAGGTCTTACCTTATACTTCATAAAATAATTTTTTTCAAGGTTTATAAATATGCATTTTTTTTTTTTGCACCACTAACATTTTGAAGGCAAGTTGATTTATTTTTTAACATATTTTCTAAATCTTAATTTATAATATTCTAAATCTATTTTCGATTTACCTTTCCATAAAAAAAAACTCACTCTTTCAAACTCAATTATCGCATTTCCAAGAGATTAAATATAAAAAAAGTTTGAACATTATAAAAACACGTATCTATTTGCTATATTATATTTAAAAAAATAAGCTTAAAGATAGAAATCAAAATATTATAAAAAATGTTACATTAAATTTAAAGGTTTACACATTTTAGCACCTTAATCTTGTATATTTATAATATAATTTAACTAATATATCAACAATAAAAAAATACTTATTATCATCAAATTTACACGAAAAACAGTTGTCGTAAGTTAAGGTTTTGTAACAATATAAATTTTGTTTTAAAATATAAACTTTTTTAATAAAAACAAATAAACGAATATAAAACTGAAGAATACTTACTTACAAATTTTTAAAAGTATTTGTTACCAGTGTGAAGTTTAATAAACAATGGTAACAGAATAATTTCGTACTTTTTCCAAAAGAAACAAAACGTTTGGTTTTATATACATAAAACTCGATGATCGAACTTTATAAAAATCTTTTCACAAATTCGAACAAAAAATTTAAATCAACCGCTTAGTTTTATAGAATTATATCGTAACTATCGCAACCGTTTAAAATGAAAGTATTTGTGAGTTCACAAAGAAAAAAACGTTTAGATCACGTTTTAAGCTTGATAACACGTCGAATAATAAATTATACATTATTTTATAAAGAAAATAAACTATTAATTCTATTAAGTATAATGATGTGAAATAAATAAAACGAAAAATAAAAGTAATAAAAAAAAATTTAGTTACTGTTATTTTTTCTGACGTTATAAACGTAATTTAAACTTAGCGTAATCTAAATATAACGTAATAATAAACCTGATGAAAAAACCACAAAAAAATAAATAAATAGTGAAACGCATGTTTTTTAAACAGAATTTGTAATGTGTTAATTAATATTAGTATACATATTATTATATATTAGTTTGTAAATTAATATCAGTATACATATAAATAAACAATAAACCGAATAAAAATTAAATAATATAACTAACTTTATAAAAAATTTCTCATTATATAAACGTAACAAGACATTTGTCTTGTTATGTTTATATATATAAACTTTATATTATATAAGTATATTATATAAACTTTATATTATGTAATCTTATATTTATATCAGTTATATACCATATCTTTCACAAAATAACTTTCTTTTGCCTAATTTTATTTTTGCTTAGAGACGTTTTTTTTTTTTTGTTAAACACGTGACAAACAAGAGATTGAGAAAAAAAAAATTTTTGCATAAAAAGTATAAAAAATTCACTAATTTTAAAATAATAGTATTTTCTATAAAAGCTTTGATCTTCAAAAAAATAATTAAAATTAATTATTTTTTTGAAGATCAAAGCTTTTATAGAAAATTAAAACAATAAAAAAATGGATGTATTTATCCTTGTTCGACGGAGCATATACCACAAGAGCAGATCTTCTTGTTTCATTCTACTTAACTTTTTATTTTGACAACAATCATTCAAAATACAAATCATCTAGTTAGGCTATCAGTAAAGCTACAGCTTTACTGAAGGTCTTACAATTCTGTTCAAAAGTATGATTTTGTCTTGCATCCTCTATAAATTCAAGTTGGATGAGAATTTATATCCAAATTAATTCATGGTCCATAAATTGCTTTACTAATTGAATTAATAAACTAACCTTATCCAATAAAATAACCTTTTGTCTTAATTGCTAAAAAAAATGAAATTAATAAATTTCAACTTCAAATTCATTGAGAATAATTTATCTGAACTATGATGCACTTGTGCTATCTTTTGCAAATGATGGTTTGTGATCAGATTCAAAACTTTTATTTAAGACACAAATTGAGATCTGGTCAAGGCAAACACAAGTTAATTTAAAAACAAAATTTCTTTACAAAGGTATTTATTTCTGCTTGAGGAAAACTACAAATAATAATAGTACTAATAAAAATAATAACTGCTTTTCTTTGAAAAGAATGATAATTTATAAATAATTTCATCAAGTTGTTTTTTGGTGCATAAAAAAAAGCCATATAACTTGTAGATGAACAAAAAAGCGTTTTAAAAAAACCTAAATTAAAAGTAAGCTAACTTGAAAACATCTAAAAAAAATCTGTGCCTTGTGATTTTAAAATCAGAATAACTAGAAAATAACTTGGAAATTGAGTAATATTTTACACAATAAAAATTATTTATACAATTATTATTACGACAATATCAGAATAAATACATAGTGAAATTAAATCTATTCTCTACTTAGTTACAATATACTTTAGTAACATTATGTTTGTTAGATCAGTAACTTTGTTTTATTTTTATTTTTTATAACTACTACAACTTAACTTTCTCGTAGCTTAGTAAACTGAAATGGTGAACTCTTAAACTGTGATTAATCTTATAAGTTTTAAATTAAATCTTAAATCAAATTTAGACAAAAGCAGATTTGCTTTTTATTTGAAATTTTCATTTACTTAGGTTTTTATTTTATTGATTGTTGATATTAATTCCATATACATTATTGTACCAAAGACAATGCAGATTTAAACTGTGATTTAGCTTAAACCTCACCTATTTATGTGAATAGAAATCTAAAATACTATATTTACTATAACAAAATTGAAATGGTGTTAACCTAAATACTACTAGTCTACTTTGAACTATGCTACTAGATACTGGGATAAAATCTTTTATTTTGCATAATTAAGTTCACCTGGCCACTGTTTTAATTCTAATTTATACAGGATTGATTGTAAACTACTTTGACTGTAAACTAGATAACTTAAGAACACCAAAACTAGTTTGTTTTAGCAGCAAAGAAGTACAAAATAATTATTTTCTGACCGCCTGATGAAAACGAATGAGAACAAATATTTGCTTTAGTTAGTTTTTGGATTAAAGATGAACTATTGAAGTTAAGTGTATTACAAAGGCAAATTTATACCGTTTTCAAAAGAGTAATTATAGATCTGTCACAAAAGGAATTAAAATTGCTTGCTTACTTTGTGACATCATTTTTCTGATCTGGATATTTTTGACCAAGACCTGGCTTATTTTATTTACTATATAATGAAAGCAGATGCTGAATAAAAGAATATCAAAATTCAGCTAATAAAAAAGTGAAGCAAAACCGCCTACAAAAAGTAAAGAAGATGGACTGACACACCTAGATTTATTCCAGATCGATTAATTAATTAAAGAAATAATTCCAAACAATATTCCAAATGGTTTCAAAGATATGATTATTCAAACTTTTTCCTGAATAGTTTAGTTAAAGTTGTTACAAAGAACTGGAGAGGTTTTTTCATAACAAAAAAAAAAAAAACGTGGTCAAATTAACTTAAATTTGTAAGTTATAAAACATTTATGAAACATGAACAATTATAAAAATGAAAGGCAAAATAAGGTAGTACTTGTAAGTGCTTAATACACAGAAGTTGCTGTTAAATAAGTTTTGGAAAATTTTCCTACTCAACCTAAATTTATTAGGACCTCTTCCCCCTATTTATTCATTGTTCCGGCAAAAATAGAATATATTAAAATAAAAACCAACGTTTTTTTATTGACCAACGTTTGCCACTGGCCAATAGAGAAAAAAATATGTATTATTTACTAAACTAATTTTGTCAAAACTTATTTAGTATAGTAAAAAAAAAAGTAAAAATAAAAATTCAAAAAAATATTTAGAATCATTGAATAAAAAAGTCAAATTATGATTCTAAACTTCCTCAATAAAATTTATCTACTAACGATGTACATTTGCTCATACATACAATGGTCATACATACAATACAGTACACACATATATACAATGTATGTATAATACATACATACAGTATACATACATACATATATAGTATGTATACAGTATACATACATACATACAATACAATACATACATACAATACAATAAATACATACATACATACATACAGTACATACATACATACATACAATACAATACATACATACAATGCTCATACATACAATACAGCTTATACATACATTTGCTAATACATACAATACTCTTTACTTCTGTTTTAGGAAAGACCATAATTATATTGCTTCTGATAACTCGAACCAAATGATTCAAAAAAAAAAAAAAAAATTGAGCATCTTTAACATTTGCACTTTTATAATTCAAGTAATCCTAGGTAATATTTCAACAAATTTTCAAGATCAGATCAAACATTTAAAGAAACAGTAAAACCAAGTCAGCATCTAAACTAAAGAAACAATTTGATATGGTCAAATGTGTTCTCGTTTTGTTAATGTCAAGTTACTCTCAGGTCCTTAATACAATGAGGGGGGGACGTGAGTTTTTATTAAGATGTAATAAATGAGAAGAAATAGGAAGGGAAGGAGGGGACAGGAGAAGATAGTCTTAACAGACAGATGATTGAAAAAATAAGAATTTTTTCTCTTCTTATTAGTGAGTTTATAGCTTTTATTTTTCAAGACCTTAAAAATAAACCGGTCTTAAAAATTGGCAAAAAAAAGTTGAAATTTTTTGAGATTTGAGATAAAGATTCTAATATAAGTAAAATTTAATAAATGAGGGGAGCTTAATTAGCTTAGGGTTGATGGAAAAATTTTTCGAAAATTTTTAAACACCAACTTCTGTGTATTAAGCTCTAAGGAGTACCACCTTTCACAATTCCTGAATTTCTGAATTTCACAATTCCTGAATTTCTGAATTCCTGCACAATTCCTGAATTATAAGTAACAAATTTTTGTAAATTTGAAAAGAAAAAAAAAACTCTTTGTAAAAACTATAACTAAACTATTCAGAGCAACATAATAAAAAGTTTAAATAATCATATTGTTGAAAAGGTTTGGAATTAGATGTAAAATTTTTGGGAATATTCATTAGGGATTATCAAATTATTTAAGTGATGTAAAAATTAACAAAATCTGAAACTTTGGAGTGGCTTTAAAAAAAAAAAAAATCGGACATTTTCACACAGAATTGTCCGAAAACATAACCATAACAGTCATTTATCAATAGAAGTCATTTCAACAGAATTAACTTTATTCATACCCAATAAAAATAAAAACATTAACCATTAAAAGTAAAACAGTTAACAAACAATCTATTAGAAAAAATATTCAGTTATTTCAATAAAAGTATCTTTTGAAACAATTTATAAATAAAGAGAAAGAAAATAAATCTAAAAGATGAAACTTTATTACATGTGCTAACGATTGTTTTATACAAAGATTTTTGAAAAATGTATAACTTTACTTACCCTGCATTCAAGAGTTATGGTTATTTATCAAGTATTTATCATAAAATAAGTTAAAAGCAATAGGTATTAAAAAAAAAATGCAGGATTTAATTTTTTGCATAAATTTGCAAAACGCATTGTATTTTTTGATTTACTTCAAAAATACAAACATGCACAATTGAAGCCAAATTTTAAGAAAAATTACTGGTAACATTAAAACCAAGTCATGTGCTTTGAAAAATTGCATTAAAATAAATGATGAATTTTTATAAAATTCACATAAGATAGCAACTGAACTGAACAATCTTAATCTGATCTTAGCAAGAAACAAACACACAAAAAAATATAAATATATTATTTATCTATTGCATTATTTAATCTTGATTCCTTTAAATTATCAAAACAGAAACCTTGACAAAGTGTTAAAGGCTACAGTAAATAAAAGAAGAGATTTATCTTCTTTGTGTGACGTTATGTCTGCAAAGTTAAGAAACTTTATTACATTATTCTGCACAGAAATAGTATTTTTAAATAAACAATAAAAAATGCCTTATAAGTACCAGAGATGTAGTCAAGATGGGTAAGGCAAAGACTAAAACTAAATTTAACTAAGACCAAATAATTAATTCTCAAAACCAAGACTTAAAGGGATCCCAAACTCCCAACACATGTTGTGTTCATATTAAAGATAATGTTAAAAAAAAAGGTTTGAACCAAATTTTTTTGATTAAAAATAAATAATGAATGCATACCGAGAAAAACAAATGTTGTTGTTTTTGCCGAAGCTCGTCTTCTCCATTTTTTCAACTAATCGGAGTCTTCAAATTATGCGTCGCAATCTACAGACTTTGGCAATTCCTTTGAAGCGCGTTTAATTCATAAAAGTTTTAGTATTTGACGTCACGGTAGACTTTTAACAAAAGAAACTCTGGAAATATTTTTATTTATTTTTAGTCGAAGTTTTTTTGGTTATTTGTTTAGTTTTTTTTTTTTCTACTTTTAATATTTAAAAAGATATTAAAAACCTTAAATCTTTTATGCTCGTTCGTTGCTATAAATTGTTATTGCGCCATATATTTAATGTTTATAAATTATGAATATTTATTATCTCAAAAATTGTTTTACATTAATTACCCGTATAAAATTAGTAACAGCTTTTTTATTTGGTTAGACGATATTTCGTTTCAATTTGCTTTGCATGAAGTTCGGAAAGTCAAACGAAAAAAATTAGTTTGAAAAATCACGTCGAAATATATTTAAAACAAATTATTTTAATGACGGGGGTTCTAAAGTTTTTTATAACAAATGTAGGTAAAAAATTAATAACTAAAAAAAAAGTTCAGTATTAAACACCATTTCTTTATTATATTGCAACTGTAAATATTGAATTATTAACTTGAACTAAATTTACTTATTATTCAGAACGACTAAGCAATAAAAATAAAATGCCTCTAAAATTATGCGAGATTGTGTTGTTTATTTGATAACTGTTGTTGGTAATGTTGTTTATGTTGAATATTTTCATAAATATTTTGATATTTATAGTTCCAGATTAATCTGTTCGTTGCTTTGCTCATTGTTGATTTATTTCTAATTTAATTTTATCTTAAACTATAATTATATATTAAAAAATAAAAGTTTTTCGTTCATCGGGCGCTTTTTTTATAAAAGAGAAAGAAAAGTTTCGCGCAATTAAACTTTGAATGAATAAGAGTTGTAAAGAATATATATTTTTTTTGCGTCATTCGTTCTTTTTTTAGATGAGAGAAATAAAAGTTTAATAGTAAATTTTCTTTGAATAAATGAGAATTGGAAGAGAAAATTGCTTGAAAATTTGTATTTGTTAATTGTGTTTTTAAAAATTTTTAATTTTTCATGTTAAGAGACAAATGCCAATTACGACACAAATTTGGAAATACCAAATATAATTCTATATATGTCAAATATAATTCTATATATATTCTAAATATGTTTTTTAATGCGCGTTATGACATTTTAACAATTTAAATTACCATCTATCTTGAATTATTGCCTTTAATTAATGTGTTAATTATTGCATTATTTAATAATAATTTGTCCGTATTTTGGTTAAATATTAGTTGTATAAAACGGGCAAAAATATACAAACTTCATGTTTTTTATTTGATGGTTATAAAATATTGAACAGTAAACTTATAATCAAGATTTATATTGCCGACTTGTGTTGCAATTAATTGCACTTTTAATGCAAAATCAAGATCTCACATATCCTTTCACGAATTTTTATATCTGATACTACTGTCAAGTGTTAAAAAAAAAGTACAAAAATACACTAAACTATTGTTTAGTGTATTCTTGTATTTTTTTTCATAATCTTAACAAGTTCTAATTGGTATGGAGTTGCTGACATTTTAAAAATTTCATTATCAAAAATCAAATGTAAAATAAAATGGTATTTCCTTTTTATCCGTATTCAATTCAGCAAATTTAGCAATTTAAATTAAATCAGCGTGATCAAAAAAATTAAATATCTCTAATTAATACTGTTAGTTTATGAAAGTAATTGTTAATAAAAACTTTTTTTCAACAAGAAAACAAAACATTATCATAGCGTAAAAATAACCAGAGAAGTTAGAAAATAGTTCCCATTGTTTAAATAAAAATAATTAAGAATCAGAATATATAATACTGCGCTCTCTTGCGCTAAAACAAGAAACCGTATATAAAACGTTCTATACAATGTAAAATACTCGTATGAAAATCATGAGATTGGTAAGTAAAGCTTTAATATTTGTTTTAATTTAAATAATTAAAGAAATATAAGTAAGATATATAAATCTAAAAATTATTAAGATATCTGTAAAAAATAAGTTGCTCCTATAAAATAAAAATAATTTATCATTTTTTCTTTTTACAAATTTTTTTTTGCGATGTTTAGAAAAATAATACAAATAAATTTGTTTTGCTGTATGTTAAAAAATACTACAGTAGAAAAACGCAGCTTAGTTTAATTACACTTTTCTTTTGTTAAAAGTCTACCTTGACGTCAAATACTAAAACTTTTATGAATTAAACGCGCTTCAAAGGAATTGCCAAAGTCTGTAGATTGCGACGCATAATTTAAAGACTCCAATTAGTTGAAAAAATGGAGAAGACGAGCTTTGGCAAAAACAACAACATTTGTTTTTCTCGGTATGCATTTATTATTTATTTTTAATCAAAAAAATTTGGTTCAAACCGTTTTTTTTAACATTATCTTTAATATGAACACAACATGTGTTGGGAGTTTGGGATCCCTTTAAGACCTAAAGACAAAGATTTAAGACCTAAGAACAAGACATCACAAAGTAAACCCAAGACCAAAAACAAGACTTTAGACAAGACCAAGAACAAAACTTATAGATGCTCAACACAATAAGGACTCCTGCTAACATGCGCATATATTTTATTACACTTTTAGCTGATGTTTTATTTTACCATTTATACATCTTGGAAAAAAACCCAATTTACTTTTACTTATGAAAACAACAAAACAGAGTAAACCCTACTTTGATATTTTTGTTTATACTATAAAATTGGCTTTTTTAATTTAAAAAAAAACCAATGTTATAGTATAAACAAACATATCAAAGTATGAGGGAATGTGCTTTATTTCGTTTTGTATTTTTACAAAGTATATGAAATATTCTAAACACACACACACACAGAAAAAATATTTTTTTCTATTGCATTAATTAATCTTGATTCTTTTGAATATTCATAATTAATTTTACCTGGCCACTGTTACATTCATAATCTATGCAAGTTTGATTATAAACCGTAGAATACAAACATTTGTTTGTTTTGGTTGCTAAAAAGTACAAATATTGACTTAATTTTGTCAGCCTGAGCTTTCTTCATTTTCTCAACATGTGAAACAAATAAGTCAATCAATTTTTCGCATATTAACCATTTTAAATTAACATTTTTCATAAAATTAAGTAGTATGATTTCATGATTACAACTGTGTAACAACTTACATTTTATGATGACAACTGATTTTATTCTAATTTTTACAATGCAAAAACATGTCTGTTCATGAGGAAAAAATGTCTGCTTATGAGAAAAACAGTAAAAAAAAAAAAAAATTTAAATTCAACACATATTTTTTTGAAATGTTAACCTTCTCAAGGCAGAGTAGGTAACTGCAGTCAAAAAGGCTACTATAATTGAACAACCCTCTCTTAACTCTATAACTCCAAAACACGAACCTTGACAAAGTTCAGCGCTGTACTACCAAGGCTGTTGTGGGGATCAAACTTGGAACCTCATGCTTATGAGGCAAGCGCTCCACCAGTTCACCACAACCACATTGGTAAACAATAAATTTTTTCTATTAGATATATGTTAATAATATAATATTATGTAATGTTATGTTGTGTGAGACATAGGAAACTAATGTTCACGATTATTAAAGACTTATGAAAATTTTTCTTTATAATCAACAAAAACAAAAATTTGCTAGAAAGTTTACAGAAAGGTTGTGTGAGACATAGGAAACTAATGTTCACGATTATTAAAGACTTATGAAAATTTTTCTTTATAATCAACAAAAACAAAAATTTGCTAGAAAGTTTACAGAAAATATAAGTTGCTCTGTCTACTATTAACAAAATTATTCAAATTTATCTCTTCTGGGGTAAAATGGGTAATCAATGCCAATTTGTTTTAGGACCGAACTTATATTACTATGATGCATAAAAAATATGAAAAGAATCCAGAAATGATATACAATAAAAAGAAGTAAATAAAAAAGAAAAAGGAAAGGTTGTGTAAAAAATAGGAAAGTACTGAGAAAATTAATGCTAAAGAAGATGAAATATCAGAGTTTGATAGAAAAAGAAATGAAATATTACCAAAAGATAAAGATTTTGTTGTTATAATTGAGCAGTGTACAAGAACTGGCCTTGTGACAGATCTGCAAAAAAGAAAAAAACTTTTGTCAAAACATACTTAAACGTATGGAAGGAAGGAAGGAGAAGGAATTTAAGAAAAATATTCTTTTCTATTCCATTTTAGCAAAAAATGACATCATTAATACAAAAGATTTAATTTTAAGGCAAAGGTAAATAAAAGAAGAGACTTATCTACTTTTATTTACCTTCTTCTACAAAAGCTGTTTAAAATCAAATGAAAAAAAACTTAAAATAAAAAAAGATTATTATTGAAAACTTTTTTAGTAAAAAAAACAAGCAATAACAGAATAATAAGTGAACAAATAAAAAATCTTTTTTGTTGATAACAAACATTCTATATACTGAATGCTGATGAAATTGTTGTTTACAATCTGATATCCTAGTTTCAGGGTTAAATGTTTAGCAAAAACACCTTCAACTTTATTGTTATTTTTAGTCCCGTAAAAAGCAACACAAAAAATTGTTATAATTTTCTTGCAGAGTGTGTAATGTTATGCTTGCATAGTTCAGAGTGTGTAATGTTATGCTTGCATAGTTCGGAGAATATATAACGATATTCTGCAAAACTATGGATTTTTAAATCTAAATGATAAAGTATGTCTTCTAAATACCAGAGATGTTGTCAAGACAGTTAAAGCTAAGACCAAAACTAAGACCAATTAATTATTGCTCAAGGCCAAGTCATAAGACTTTAAGACCAAAATCAAGACCAAGACATCACAAAGTCAACCAAAGACCAAAAACGAGACCAAAAACTTTTCACAAGACAAAGATCAAGATTTATATTCTTAGATGTTCAACAGAAAACAAAGTTCATGCTTACACCTTCTTTTTTAAAAAATAACATAAAACACAGTTCTTATGCTCACAGACTCATGCTCACACCTGCATGTATACTACTTTTGTTAACTTTATGTCCAATGGTTCATCTTCAGTCCAATAACTTAGTGTTGCACATAAAACTATTTAAAACACCATTTTAGATTAAAAAATACAGGGTAAGTTATTTACAACAAGTAAAATAATAAAAAAACCAAATAAATAAAACCATTTTGAATTAAAAACTATTTGATAATTTTTTTAGTGATGTTAAATTAATACTTTGCAGTAGCAAAATAAGAAACAATGAAAACAATTAAATAAGTTTAAACTAAAAATTGATTTAATTTCATCATTAAATGATGATCGACTTTCATAAAAACATTCAATGAATAAATCACGGTCTTTAAAGTAATTACTTTTACTTAGATCATAACTTTTACTTAGACAATCTAAAGTAAAATTAAATATTAATTAGAAAAATGAACAAATAATAAAAATATTAATCAAAATTATAACATTATATACATTATAATATTCTACATATTCATACATATAATTTTTATTAATTTATGATTGAATAAAAAACATACAATTTTTTAGTTTTATTAAACAGATTATATTTAATACAATAATATTATATATATAAATCAATATTAAATTAAAATGATATATAAAAATAATAAAATTGTGAAACCTTTAGATAAAATAATTCATATGAAAAATAAATATATATAAAAACGTAATATAAAATATAATAAAAAAGACAATTTTTTAATTTTGTTAATTTATCATATTTCTAAAACAAAATAATTTAAATATATGCTATAAATTAAACTTATTTAAAATAACATAACAAAAATTAGAACGGTTATTCACACACATAAAAGATTCATAATTATGAGACATTTACACATCAAAAACAACATAATTTCATCATTAAAGCTACAATATGTAATATATATATAATATATAAAAACAAGCAACAAACATAAGATAAACCGATTGAATTTAAAAATTACAATAACATCACATTAAACGACTTTTTTTTTAAAAAGTAAAAATTAAATCCATGTAACAATCATTTCAATGCAAACAAGAAAATAATTCCTTATTCACAATTGTTTCATGTAAATTTCTCTGAAACTTTTAGCAAAAGAAACAGGTTTTTTCTAAAATATTAAACTTAGACGAACGATTAAAAATAAACAGTTAAAAATGCAATTAAATAATAGCTCAGTATGTTTTAAAAATAGTGTGGCATAGGTACTTACATACCATTATCATACTGTACTAGTTTTTTTGCATACTAAAGCATGCCAAACATTTTTTAAAATAAAAAATTTGTAAATCAATGAATATTTTTTTTTTTTATTTAATTCACCTCCTCATGGCACTACAGACGAGGAGGCTACTTATTTGTGGTTATAACCCTCTCTCAACTCTATAACTCCGAAACACGAACCTTGACCAGCAAGGCCGCTGCGCGGAGAAACAAGTTGAGCGCGGTACTACCAGGGACGTGGTGGGGATCGAACTCGGAACCACTCGTTTATGAAGCGAGTAAATATATATATTTTTTTTATTGCACCACTAACATTTTGAAGGCAAGTTGATTTATTTTTCAACATATTTTCTAAATCTTAATTCATAATATTCTAAATCTATTTTCGATTTACCTTTCCATAAAAAAAAATCACTCTTTCATACTCAATTATCGTTTTTCCAAGAGATTAAATATATAAAAAGCTTGAACATTATAAACACGAATCTATATGCTATATTATATTAAAAAGAATAAGCTTGGAAATAGAAATCAAAATATTCTAAAAAATGTTACATTAAATTGAAAGGTTTACACATTTTAGCACTTTAATCTTGTATATATATAATATAATTAAACTAATATATCAACAACAAAAAAATTCTTATTATCATCAAATTTACACGAAAAACAGTCGTCGTAAGTTAAGGTTTTGTAACACTATAAATTTTGTTTTAAAATATAAACTTTTTTAATAAAAACAAATAAACGAATATAAAACTGAAGAATACTTACTTACAAATTTTCAAAAGTATTTGTTACCAGTGTGAAGTTTAATATAACAATGGTAACAGAATAATTTCGTACTTTTTCCAAAAAAAACAAAACGTTGGGTTTTATATACTTAAAACTCGATGATCGAACTTTACAAAAATCTTCTCACAAATTCGAACAAAAAATTTGAATCAACCGCTTAGTTTTATAGAATTATATCGTAACTATCGCAACCGTTTAATATAAAATGAAAGTATTTGTGAATTCACAAAAAAAAAAACGTTTAGATCACGTTTAAAGCTTGATAACACGTCGAATAATAAACTATACATTATTTTATACAGAAAATAAACTATTAATTCTATTAAGTATAATGATGTGAAATAAATAAAACAAAAATAAAAGTAATAAAAAAAAATTTAGTTACATTTATTTTTTCTGACGTTATAAACGTAATTTAAACTTAGCGTAATCTAAATATAACGTAATAATAAACCTAATAAAAAAAACCATTAAAAAAAAAGTGAAACGCGTGTTTTTTAAACAGAATTTGCAGTTTGTAAGTTAATATTAGTATACATATTATTATATATTAGTATATTATATATTAGTTTGTAAATTAATATTAGTATACATATAAATAAACAATAAACCAAATAAAAATTAAATAATATAACTAATTTCATAAAAAATTTTTCATTATAAAAACGTAACAAGACACTTGTCTTGTTACGTTCATATATATAAACTTTATATTATATAATTATATTATATAAACTTTATATTATATAAACTTATATTTATATCAGTTATAAACCATATCTTCCACAAAAAAACAATTCACTAATATTATAATAATTTTAAATAAACTTTATATTATATAAACTATATATAATATAAACTCTCTCTCTCTCTCTCTCTCTCTCTCTCTCTCTTTATATATATATATATATATATATATATATATATATATATATATATATATATATATATATATATATATATATATATATATATATATATATATATATATATATATATATATATATGTATATATATATATATATATATATATAAATATATATATATATATATATATATATATATATATATATATATATATATATATATATATATATATATATATATATATATATATATATATATATATATATATATATATATATATATATATATATATATATGTATTTATCGTTTTCTTGATCTTTCTTATTTATATCAGTTTTAAACCATATCCTTCACAAGTTACTTATTTATATCAGTTTTACTTTCACGAGTTACATATTTATATTAGTTTTAAACCATATCTTCCACAAAGAAAATATCTTTTGCTTAAATAGAGACGTTTTTTTTTGTTAAACACGTGACAAACAAGAGATTAACAAAAAAAAAAAATTTTCGCCTAAAAAGTATAAAAAATTCACTAACTTTAAAATAATAGTATTTTCTATAGAATCTTTGATCTTCAAAAAAAGAATAAAAATAATTAAAATAAAACAATAAAAAAAAGGATGTATTTATCCTTGTTCGACGGAGCATATACCACAAAAGCAGATCTTCTTGTTTCATTCTACTTAACTTTTTATTTTGACAACAACCATTCAAAAAACAAACCATCTAGTTAGGCTATCAGTAAAGCTAAATCTTTACTAAAGGCCTTACAATTCTGTTCAAAAGTATGATTTTGTCTTGCATCCTCTATAAATTCAAGTTGAATAAGAAGTTATAACCAAATTATTTCATGGTCAATAAACTGCTTCACTAATTGAATTAATAAACTAACCTTATGCAATAAAAAAACCTTTTGTCTTAATTGCTAAAAAAATTGCTATGAAATTAAAAAATTTTCAACTATTCTACAAATTTATTGAGAATAATTTATCTGAACTATGATGTACTTGTGCTATCTTTTGCAAATGATGGTTTGTGATCAGATTCAAAACTTTTATTTAAAACACACAAATTGAGATCTGGTCAAGGCAAACACAAATTAATTTAAAAACAAAAATTTCTTTACAAAGGTATTTATCTCTGCTTGAGAAAAACTACAAATAATAATAATACTAATAAAAATAATGACTGCTTTACTTTGAAAAGAATTAATAATTTATAAATAATTTCATCAAATTGTTTTTTGGTGCATAAAAAAAGCCATATAACTTGTAAATGAACAAAAAAGTGTTTTGAAAAAACCTAAAGTAAAAGTAAGCTAACTTAAAAACATCTAAAAAATCTGTGCCTTGTGATTTTAAAATCAGAATAACTAGAAAATAACTTGGAAATTGAGTAATATTTTACACAATAAAAATTATTTATACAATTATTATTACAACAATATCAGAATAAATATATAGTAAAATTAAATCTATTCTCTACTTATTTATAATATATTTTAGTAACATTATATTTGTTAGATCAGTAACTTTGTTTTATTTTTATTTTTTATAATTACTACAATTTAACTTTCTTGTAGCTTAGTAAACTGAAATGGTGAACTCTTAAACTGTGATTAATCTTATCAGTTTTAAATTAAATCTCAAATCAAATTTAGACAAAAGCAGATTTGCTTTTTATTTGAAATTTTTATTTACTTAGGTTTTTGTTTTATTGATTGTTGGTATTAATTCCATATACATTATTGTACCAAAGACAATGTAGATTAAAAATGTGATTTAGCTTAAACCTCACCTATTTAGGTGAATATAAATTTAAAATACTATATTTACTAAAACAAAATTTAGATGGTGTTAACCTAAATACTAGTAGTCCACTTTGAACTATGCTATTCGATACTGGGATATTTATACCATTATCAAAAGCAAATTTATACCATTATCAAAAGAGTAATTATAGATCTGTCACAAAAGGAACTAAAATCTGGCTTACTTTGTGACATCATTTTTCAGATCTGCGAACACATTAGCAAAGAAAAGACATAATTTAAAAAAGATATTTTTAACCAAAACTTGCCTTATTTCATTTAGCAGATAATGAAAGCAGATGCTGAATCAAAGAATATCAAAATTCAGCTTATGAAAAAGGGAAGCAAAACCGCCTACAAAAAGTAATGCTATTGAATCATTCCTCATTAGCTTTCTTGGCATCGATCTGGGATAAATCTAGGTGTATCAGACCTAGATTTATTCCAGATCGATGCCAAGAAAGCTAATGAGGAATGATTCAATAGCATTACTCTCAAAAAAAAACTGAAACTATAGTAATAAAAATCTATAGAAAAAATAATTTCACATAAGAACTGGAGAAGTCTTGGCCGCAGAATATGTTATTTAAAAAAGCATGGTTGAATAACAAAAGCCTCGATTACACACAAAGATTCAGACATAATGATACAAGATTGAAAAATTTAACAAATCTAATATAATATTATAATTATATTAAATAACAATTTAATTTAAATATAAATGATATACAAAATAAAAAAAATTAACAATTAAAAAATTTAAAAAATAAAAACACCAGCTAAATAGTTTAAATAAGCATTAAATTGTCCTCACAACATGAGGGCAATAAATTGCCGTTATAACAGGAAACCATAGCATGCATTAAACTGTCCTCAAAACATGAGAGCAATTCAATGTAAAAACATCCAAGGCATGCCACCTCAAGTCACAGATTTTGTTGATTTTTTCACCACTCAAAGATTTTAATAAGTTATGAATATTCTCAAAATGTTATCATAAAATTAATCAAAGAAATAATTCCAAACGAAATTCCAAATGGTTTCAAAGATATGATTATTCAAACTTTGTCCTGAATAGTTTAGTAACAAAAAACTGGAGAGTTGTTAGTTGTTAAAAAGTTGTTACAAAGAACTGGAGAGGTGTTTTCATAACAGAAAAAAAACATGGTCAAATTAACTTAAATTTGTAAGTTATAAAACATTTATTTTACTCCTAAGTGCTTAATACACAGAAATTGATGTTTAATAATTTTGGGAAAATTTTCCTACTTAACCTAACTTTTTTAAGACCTCCTCCCCCCATGTATTAATTTTTACTCAGGGATGTGAAGTTCCAAAATATACTCCGGTTTGAAAGACACAAAAAGATTACTTCTTCCTAGTTTTTAATATCCAGGAGCTCTAAAAATATAAAAAAGCATATGGACTACTAATAAAGTAAAATTTAAAAGTTTTTGAACCTTGAATCCTTAGGCATAATGACAGCAAAGACTTTGGGACTCTGAGCTCAAAAACAATAAGTTTTAATTCATAAAATTTTATGAATTTTTTCTTTTTTGTGGATCAAAAGTCAACCAACATGTTTAAAGCTTCTGGACACCAGAAAACAGGACAAAATAGAAATATAAAGAAAAAATAGAATATATTTAAAAAAAAAACAACGTTTTTTTATTGACCAACGTTTGCCACTGGCCAATAGAGAAAAAAAAAATTATTATTCACTAAACTAATTTTGTCAAAACTTATTTAGTATTGTAATAAAAATTCAATAAAATATTTAGAAAAATTAAATAAAAAAGTCAAATTATGATTCTAAACTTCTTCATTAAAAATTATCTACTAATGATGTACATTTGACTATGCTTTTTACTACTGTTTTAGGAAAGACCATAATTATATTGATTGTGATAACTCCAACCAAATAATTCAAAAAAAAAAAAAAAAAAATTGAGCATCTTTTACATCTGCAATTTTATAATTCAAGTAATCCTAGATAATATTTTAATAAATTTTTAAGATCCGATCAAACTTCTAAAGAAGCAACTAAACTAAAATAATTTGATATGGTCATATATGTTCTCGTTTCATTAATGTCAAGTTACTCTCAGGTCCAAAATACAATGCAGGGTGGATGGTAATTTTTATCATAATGTAATAAATGAGAAGAGATAGGAAGGGAAGAAGGGGACAGGAGAAGGTAGTCTTAACAGACAGGTGATTGGGAATTTTTTCTCTTCTTATTAGTGAGTTTATAGTTTCTACTTTTCAAGACCTTAAAAATAAATCGGTCTTAAAAATTAGCAAAAAATAGTTGAAATTTTAGATTCAAGATACAGTTTCTATTTGTTAATAATAAAATTTAATAAATTGGGGGAGCTTAATTAGCTTAGGGTGGATGGGGAAATTTTTAAACACCAACTTCTGTGTACTAAGCTCTTAGGAGTACCACCTTTTTTTTCACTATTCCTGAATTATAAGTAACAAATTTGAAAAGAAAATTTGAAAAGAAAAGTCTAACTCTTTGTAAAAACTATAACTAAAATATTCAGAACAACATTTTCAATAAAAAGTTTAAATAGTTAAGAAAAATATTCTTTTCTATTCCATTTGAGCAAAAAAAAGACATCATTAATACAAAAGATTTAATTTTAAGGCAAAGGTAAATAAAAGAAGAGACTTATCTACTTTTATTTACCTTCTTCTACAAAAGCTGTTTAAAATCAAATGAAAAAAAAACTTGAAATAAAAAAGATTATTATTGAAAACTTTTTTTGTAAAAAAAACAAGCAATAACAGAATAATAAGTGAACAAATAAAAAATCTTTTCTGTTGATAACAAACATTTTATATACTGAATGCTGATGAAATTGTTGTTTACAATATAATATCCTAGTTTTAGGGTTAAATGTTTAGCAAAAACACCTTGAACTGTATTATTATTTTTAGTCCCATAAAGAGCAACACTAAAAATGGTTATAATTTCCTTGCAGAATGTGTAATGGTATGCTTGCATATTTCGGAGAGTGTATAACAATGTTCTGTAAAACTATGGCTTTTTAAATCTAAATGATAAAGTATGCCTTCTAATTCTAATCTAAATTTTTTAAAAAATAGTTCACAGTTTTTATGCTCACACCTTATTTTTTTTAAAAATAGTTCACAGTTTTTATGCTCACACCTTATTTTTTAAAAAATAGTTCACAGTTTTAATGCTCACACCTTCTTTTTTAAAAAATAGTTCACAGTTTTTATGCTCACACCTTACTTTTTAACAAATAGTTCACAGTTTTAATGCTCACACCTTATTTTTTAAAAAATAGTTCACAGTTTTTATGCTCACAGTTCTTATGCTCACACCTGCGTGTATACTATCAGGCCCTTAGCTGATAATACACATTTACTTTTACTTATAAAAAGGTCAAAATAGAGTAATCCTTACTCTAATATTTTTGTTTATACTATAAGATGGATTTTTTTAATAAAAAAACAAACAAAATGAGAATGTGTTTTAATTTGTTTTTGTTAACTTCATGTCCAATCATCAGTCAAGTAACCTAGTATTGCACATAAAATTATTTAAATGCCATTTAAGATTAAAAAATACTGGGTAACTTATTTACAACAAGTAAAATAATAAAAAAACCAAATAAATAAAATCATTTTAAATTAAAAACCATTTGATGTTTTTTTTAGTGATGTTAAATTAAGTTTTAACTAAAAAGTTTCTTTGTTTAAGAATTCAATTTTATTTTTGTGTTGATTTTATTTTTTGTGACAATAAAAATTGTAATATTTCTTTTACACGCTGTTGAAAGTCATAAATATTGTTTAAAGATTTAAATTCAGCATACAAATTTATACAAATAAAAACAATAATACACAATATAGAAATAAAATATAATATATCAAGACATAAACTTACCTTATGAAGAATTTTTATTAGATGTTCAACATAATACACAGTTCGCACTCATGCTCACACCTGCATGTATACTATTAGGCCCTTAGTTGATGTATTATTTTACCATCTCAAAAAAGCACTCATTTTACTTTTACTTATAAAAATATCAAAATAGAGCAAACCCTACTCTGATATTTTTGTTTATACTATATAACATTGGATTTACTTTTTTTTAAAAAAATAATTTTAATATAAGGAATTTATTTTCAATTTTGTGTTGTTTTTGACTTAAAATTTTTTTTATTTCTTTAAGAAACAATTGTTGTTTAAACTCAATGTAACTTATAATAACAATTTTAAACCATTGAAATTTCTTTAAAAATTCAACATACAAAATACACAACTATATATTTACAATAAATTCCCGGTTATTCAAACTGACACTTAATTGAAGTTCTCGGTAATTGGAAGCAAAATTTGTTCTCCACAAGCTTTTTTTAACAGACTCACACAATCAGTCATTTATATATAGGGAGTTTACTGTATATATATATGTGTGTATATATATATACATGAATATATATATATATATATATATATATATATATATATATATATATATATATATATATATATATATATATATATATATATATATATATATATATATAAATACATTTAGGAATAAAGGAGACAGAATTTAAGAAAAATATTGCTTTTTATTCCATTTAAGCAAAAAAAAAAAGAGATTATAGCTGCAAAGATTTTATTCAAAGATTAAGGTAAATAAAAGAGGAGATTTGTTTTCTTTTATTGACCTTTTTTTACTAACGCGCTGAAATTCAAATGAAGAGCAACCCAAAATTTTTTTACAATTCTCTTTTAATAGAGAATGTAATGTCTGCAGGCATAACTTTACATACTCTATTACATTATTCTGCACAGTTATGGCTTTTTAAAGATAAACAATAAAAAATGTCTTATAAGCACCAGAGATGTAGTCACGACAGTTAAGGCTTTGACCAAAATATTATTTCTCAAGACCAAGACTAAAGACTTTAAGACCAATACCAAAAACAAGACTTTTCACAAGACCAAGATCAAGACTTAAAATCTTAGATGTTCATCACAATAAGGACTCATGCTAACACCTGCATGTATACTATTTTAAATAACTTTCAAAAATTAAAAATATTTTTGAGAACTAGTCACTGATAATAATTATAAATTTAATTGAATAGAAACTGCTGAAACATTCGTAATACCCAGTGGGATAGTAAAAGATCATTCCTGAAAATCAAAATAGATTTAGGTACAGTAACAGATTTAAAAGATTTTAGTGCAATTGAAAAAGAGAAAAGAGTTTTAATTATATCATTTTATTACCATTATTTTTACCATTATTATCCATTTTATGAAATCTTTTAAATTAGAGTAGAGCAATCAAGATCCATTATCGCATTGGGGAAATGATAACTTTAGACATTCATTCATAAACAATTGTAGAAGATCTTGGTTTTAGAAAGTTAATTAAAGAAATGTACCCAAATGATTAAATACCCAGTGGGAGTTATTGTAGTGAAAATGTTGTTCCTCAAATATATGAGCTATTTAACTCTATAGAGAATAATTTATATGCTGCAAGTTATATATCCCTTACAACTAACATTTGGACAGAAAATAGTTCAAATGTTGCTATCATAAGTATGACAGCACACTGGCTCAATAATGAATTTTCCCAACAAAGAGCAGTACTCAGAGTTAAGCATTTTCCAAATAATCTCACAGGAAAAAACAAAAGTAAATATTTAAATTTTTACTAAGTTTTAAAATTCCACACATAAAAATTCACATTTTTTTACACAATAATGCTGCCAATATGGTAGCTGGTGTTAGAGACAGTGGTTTCAAGTCAATGCCTTGTTTTACTCATACATTACAGTTAAGTATACATGACTCAGTTTTGTCACAAAAATCTGTAAAAGATATATTAGCTTGTTGCAGACGTTTGGCAACTCATTTTCACCATTCACCAACAAATTTCTCATTTGGCAACTCATTTTCACCATTCACCATTCATCAACAGCAGCAAAATTAGAAGCAATTCAGGAACAACTTGGTACAAATAAGCATTTGTTAGTTTAAGGTGTTGCTACAAGATGGAATAATTCCTATGATATGATTGAAGGAATGCTTGATCAGAGAGTTCCTTTGGCAACCTATACAGCTAATCATGCTACTCAATCAATATTGAGTTTATTCCAATGGGGTTTATTAGATAAAATTTTTCATATTTTAGAGCCATTCAAAACATTAACTGTTAATTTTAGCAAACAAGAAGCATATATGTCTGATTTTATTTCTTCGATTATGGCTTTGAATTTTTTAACCAAGTATTAAAGTGTGAGGCTTTTTTAAGTATAATTACTTTAGTTAAACAATTAAATGAGTCAGTAGACAAAAGACTGGGTAAATTTTTGCATAACAAGTTTTATGTCTTTTCACTTATATAAATGAACATATCATAAGAAAGAGATACAAGAAATGCAACAACATAGTTTAGAAGTTGAATCAACTTATTGTAATTGTGATGAACCCACAAAAAGTAAAAGAAATGAAGTAAAACCAGCTCATCCAAAATTCAAAGAATGTTTCCTTCTATAATGAAATGTTTGATGATGAAATGTTATAATGAATGTTTCCTCCTATAATGAAAACTAATGATTATACCAATTTTGTAAATAGCAAAATAGCAAAGGATCAAAAAGATTAAACTCCAATATACACATGATAAACAAGGAAATTAAAGAGTACTTAAAACTCCCTCTTGTAATGGAAAAAAGAAACTTTCATGGTGGAAAAGTTGTGGAAACTCTTTAAAAAATTTGAAGAAAATAGCCTAAAAATTTTTTTTCAGCACCACTTTCTTCTGTAGAAAGTGAAAGGCTTTTTAGTAAAGGTGGCAATATTTATGAATCTTATAGAAATAGACTATCACCAGAAAGTGGTGAAAAATTAATGTTTATAGATTATAACTTAAGAGCAACAAGTTGTAATTGAGTTTCACTTAACTTTTTGATACTTTATTTCTTTATCAAATGGTTATTTGATTATGTGAATAGATTTTATGATTTATTTAATGTTGTTTCTATTACATAGTATGATTATATAATAAAAACTCCATAAAGAATAGAAGCATTATTGAAACTCTACAATAAGATATTTAAGAGTTGAAGATATTATATATTATTATATTATATATCATTATATATATAGATATTATATGCCATTATTATATATTATTTTATTAAATATATAAATATTATATATCATTATATATATAGATATTATATATCATTGTTATACATTACATTATTATATATCATCAAGATATTATATATCATTATATATATAGAGTTGAAGACTTGACAATAAGTTTTTATAGAGTTGAAGATATTATATATATATATATTTGAAGGTGTTATATATGATAAACATATATGGAAAAACTGTAGATATATTTATTTGTTTTACAACAACAATGAACATCTCTTTAAACAGACTCAAGTTCAAAAAAAATATCTTATTTATTGAAATTTCTATTTGATATTTTAAATTTAAAAAATGGCAATATAATTAAAATTTAACTCATTTTATTATTATTTTTTTTTATTTATGGTTAATATTAGTTAACACTATTAATCTTTATTCATCTTTTGACACTTTTTTGTCTAACTCTAGGATCACATTAAAAAAGTTGGTCCGGTTAACAGAAAATTAGGACTGTCCAGATGATGGGTTGTTGTAGATAGCTGTATATATTCTTTTATTTATTTACTCTTTATTTTATTTTACCTATGGGCCTTGTGCCTATTATATGCACATGAAGTTTAAATTAAATACATTAGGAATAAAATAATAAGATAAATAATTAAATTTCATATGTAAATTTAGTTTATTTCACCATGGCTACCAGAAACGATACAAATGAGTTAAACAAATAAGTCTAATCTAGGAAAACATATGACTTTTTCCAAATTTTTTTTTTTTGCATGTCCATATATATAATATATATATATATATATATATATATATATATATATATATATATATATATATATATATATATATATATATATATATATATATATATATATATATATATATATATATATATATATATATATATATATATATATATATATATGTATATATATATATATATATATATATGTATATATATATATATATATATATATGTATATATATATATATATATATATATATATATATATATATATATATATATATATATATATATATATATATATATATATATATATATATATATATATATATATATATATATATATATAATTACATATACATAATTATATAAAATATATACATAAAAAATATTTACTGTATAAGGCATCCTATACTTTTTAACTATTTAAAAGTTATGAAACATTAAAAATAAGACTATTGTCAGAGGCAGGTAATATTCTTGATAAAAAAAGAGCTTGTTTGATAAAAAAATATCCCAAAACTGGAAAGCAACTCTTTTTGCACCATAATATTCAAAAACGACTTAAGAGGGTAAACAGATTTTATCTGTTGATCAGCATTGCACCCCTTCTTTATCTATTAGGCTGGCGCAAATGTATTATTAATATATTGTTTCCTAATTAGGATGTTGAACGCAGGATCTTTTTGACTCGATGCATGGGTTTTGCTTGCGCCTCTGTTTTTATGACTAGGCAACTCATTCTATTACCTCCTAATGAGGGTACAGCTCTAAAACTTAGTTCTATGGTTTTGAGGCTAGCTGGTAGTCAGGTTTCTCAAACTCTGTGGTAGACCTCAGAGAGGCTGATTCCATCAACAGCTAAAAAATATCAAAGTATTTACAGTGCCATGTTGCTCATGGATGCTGTCCCTGTTTGTACTTTTGGTGTGCATTGCCAAAACCACATTGGAGTCCTTTGTTACAGCTTAAGGTTTATTAATAGTAATGAGGCAATTCTTTGGGCTATAAAACAGTGAACTGTGTAATAGCTATGTTTCAAGTCTTTATCAAATTTAAAAATCAATAAAGTAACAAAAACAACGAAACACAAAAAACCACAGTCATCACTAAGTTTGCTGAACCTATCATTCACTAATACTTGTGGTCTTCGAAGTAACTTTTGTCTGTTGAGTCTTATCTCTTGCAAAGATTACCAGACCTACTTGCTCTTTGTGAGCCTAACTTGATTTCAGCTGTCTCATCTTGTAATCTAAGTGTTAATGGTTACCTTCATTTAACTCATAAGGGCTACAATAGTCACATGCTTGGCCAGGGCATTTATATTTGTAAAAATTCACCCATTTGTCGAAAAACTAGGTTTTAATCCACTGACTACTCTTTTACGTACTTTCGTTTAGCACCACTTCACTCTATCACCTTTTTCTTTGTTCTATATCACTCTCCTTCATCTGAAGACTGTCCTCTTCTTGATGTTAATTCTGATCATATTGACCAAGCCCTCTCTCTTTATTCATAAGCCAATATAGTTGTTGTTGGTGATTTTAATGTTCATCACACTGAATAACATTATAATTAAGACACTACAATCAGTTTTAAAATATTTATGATAACATATTATGTTATCATAAATATTTACAAACTGATTGTAGTTAAACTACAATCAGTTTGTAGTTTCACTACAATCAGTTTTAAATATTTGAAACTGATTTTGTAAAATACAAAAATATGTATTTTATGCATGTTTTACATAATTTATACTTTAAGAAAATATTTTGAAGAATTTACATATATATATATATATATATATATATATATATATATATATATATATATATATATATATATATATATAAAAGATTTGTGCGAACAGTGAATTTTTAAATTATGTTTTGTTTCCTAAAGAATAGTATTTTATTTAACTCTAAAATAATTGAATAAACACACTCATGCAAGCATTAAAAAAATCTAAAAAACTAAAACCACATAACCACCTTCAGCATTTATAAAGCGAACAATGCTCACACAATGAAACTTTTTTGTGTCATATTAGATATAGTATAGTTATTTAAATTTTTTTTCCAAAACTTTCGTAACATATAAAACATATAAAATGTAAAATAATACTTTAAAATAATAAATAAAAAAAAAGTAAAAAGCTCTATATTATTGACATCTTATTGAACACCTGAATGATTATCTAAATTAGGCTCAAAATAATGCATCAATGTTTCAGAACTTACCCAAAATGGAATACAAAAGTGAAGCTTTTTCACTGGATTCTTTTGAAGGATTCAGGTTAACAAGAAACTTTATCAAAATGTTTTGGTTTTTTTTGGCTAATCCACAAATCATTGATAAGCAACTCTTCAGCCTCTTATTGTCCATAATCTCATCACAACTTATACAATTATATGCATATACTGATGCACAAAACATCATTATTGTTGAATTTACGAACTGATAATAACAATCGAGATCTGTTTCAATCCTTTCTATAAATCCAAAATAATTGTTTTCATTTTTATCAACGTCACTATAAAAACCTTGAACTTCATCTTCAGAAAAAAATATTTTATTTTCAACAAACAATTTATATGCAATTTTACAAATATTTAAAATATAATTTTTATTGGAACTTTCTTCCATTATCTCATAAATCAATTTATTGTTTTTAATTATGTGTTCTCGCAAAAAATATAAAAAAATATTTGCATACAAATCTGTCAATGTTAAGAAAGAATTTGAATCAATATTTTGTGAATCACTTATAGTTTTACACATTAAAGATAAATAAAACGGAACAGATGCCATGACTTTTGCATTTGGAGACTCTTTTAAAGTTGATTTTACAACTTCTTTTTTTTCTTCCACAACATGATTTTCTATATAATTATTTATTTTATTTTCATTAAACCCCATTATTTGAATGGTTAACTTATGGCTATGTTTTGTAGATATACTTTGGTATTGATCTATTGCATAAACTCTACCAGCAACTACATATTTGTATTTTGTAATTTCTGCGAAAGCATTAACAATTGGATAGTTACAAGTCAAACTTGGATTTAATAACTCATTGAAATATTTAAACTCATCTAATCCATCAATTATAAACATTGTAATATGACTACTAAATATAAAGTCATTTACAATATCTTTGTAGAAAACATTTAGTAATTCATTAATATTCGTAATATTTGGATATTGATTGAGTCTCCTGCATTCCAAATAAAAAACAAGTTTAACATTTTTCCAAACTAAACCATTTGACCAATCAACCAAACATTTTTTAAGCAACCATGTTTTCCCAATACCAGCTATTCCAGATATTAATATTACTGATTTTTCATTTGAAAATATTTCACTATATTTAATTGGTGTATAACTCATTTGGTTTTCAAAAAATAAATTTTGTTCAACACTAAAATCAAAAGTCTTATTTATCAGATTTCTCTTTTGAGTTTTGCAGAATTTTGAAAATTCTTGTAATAGCGGTTGTAGTTCACCTATTTTTCCATAATACTTAAGATAAAAATTTTTAAGTTCAGCAGACAACCTTGCCAAATCTAAATAAAACAAAACAATTTCTATTAAAACCATCATCATGATTTGCTAATAATGATCATTATTACTATAACAACTGATTTATTATTATATATTATATTGTATATGTTATACATACTTTTGTATAGACATATAAATATTTATAATAATATACTTTTTTTATGTAAATTTACCTCCCCAAGGCTAAGAAGGCTACTAAAAGCAAAGAGGCTTCTTAATTGTAAATATAAATCTCTCTTAACTTCATAACCCTGAAACACATATCTTGACGAACAAGACTGATATGCAGAGAAACAAGTTGAGTGCAGTACTACCAGGTACAGGCATTGCGATAAAGCGTCGGGCGATGTGAATTTTACGTCGTCCAAGAGCGATTTTGCGTGTAGCTAGGGCTATTTGCATCGAGCAAAAAAATTTTTGTTTGAGTATATTTAAAGATATTTTTGAGCGGAATTTTAATGAAGTAATTTACGATTATTTGAACATTTAATAAAGTATTTTAAAAACCGCATGCAGTTGAAACAAAAGTTTGAATTTAAAAATTAAATATGCTCATTATTTACAAGTAAAAAAAATTCAAAAATAAAAAAAAAAAGTTTAAATCTTTTAAGCTAACATTTAATTAAAATTATTCAGCAATAGCAAAGTTGTCGATAAAATTGAACAAAAATACTTTCTTTTAGTTTTAGATTTTAAACTTATATAATTATTTTACGGGGGTTTGTTAGGTTTTAAAATTATTCCATAGATTTAAAAATATTTATTAACTGTTAGACGTATTTAAGAGTAATTTCGAGGAAACATTTTAAAAATTGGTGAGGGCAAATAAAAAAATAAAAAAGAATTAATATTAAAACGTATTCTACTTGATTCAATGAAAAAGTACAGTTATTAAAATTTTTGTAAAAAGTAACTCAAAAAAATTACTTAAATAATAACGATCGCTTTTATGTTAAAAGTTACCGAAACTCAACGAAGCGTGCTCAAGAAGAGCTGCTGAAAAATAGAACGTCAATAGTTTTTCGAATAATTTTTAAGAACAATTTATAAGAATAATTTTTTCGCTGAAATATTTCTTTTACACCTATAAATTTTTATTCTAACATTTTATTTTATTTTACTAGAAATAAAATTCTTTGTTAACATTAAAAATTATTCAAAACGTTCGTTCAAGTTTTTTTATTAATACGAGTGATTGTGCTTATCAACCGCTTTTTGAAAATAAATAAAAATAAATAAATAAATACTATATAAAATCGCTTGTAAAAATATTAGCTATTGCACAGTTTTTAATCGTACAATATTAAAATTTCCAGTTTATTACTATCTGACTTTAAAAAAAAAAAAAAATTATTTGAAAAACTTTAAATTACATATTTAAGAAAAAAAAAATCAAATATTAGCATATTTTATAATCTTTTTTAAATTTAAATTATAATGTTTTTTATTCGTTTAGTTTGGACAAAACGTGACAAACGTCGAGAAAATAAACAAATGTTTTTACATTTTAAAAAACGAAACATTCCAAAACATTTTTAAATAATAACATTTCTACATAAACGATTTAAAGTAGTTTTGCGGTAATAAAGTAAATTGGTGCAGTTAATGTCGATAAATATGAAAAGCAAATAAAAAGAATTTAATGACGTCAAAAATCACGTCGTGCTTAGGCGTCGCGCAGTTCTTATTCATCGCAAGGCCTGCAGGTACATAATGGAGATTGAACTCGGAACCTCCTGTTTATAAAGTAAGCACACTATCACTACACCACTACCACATACATACAAATTGACACAAAATTTCTGATAAATTTAATGAAAGTAACTTTTAGTGAAATGATTTTTATTGCTTCAAAATTGAAGAATTTTTTCAAACATTTTATTTAGAATCAACGTAGTTATATTTGACAATTTTTTATTTGTTACTCTGCCTGAAAAAACTTTTACTCAAGTTTTATGTTATTACTTTTAACAAACTTTTTAAATTATGTTGATTCGAGTTTTCTGGAAAACACTTTAAAATTGAAATTTGTCTACTAAAATCTTTTTATTAACGGCTCTAACTCAACTTTTTTCTTTGCACAGTAGCATTGTTTATTAAGTTTCATTTTTAGGATTTAAGTGTTGAGAGAGGGATTTAACCACTGTTAAAAAAAAAATAAAAAAAAAATTTGGTTTTAAAACAAAAACAAAAACAAATAAAGAAAAAAGCTAGCAGCTAGCTTAAGTCAATCATCTTTTTTTGATCGTTTTAATATATATATATATATATATATATATATATATATATATATATATATATATATATATATATATATATATATGTATATATATATATATATATATATATATATATATATATAAATATAGATAATATATATATATATATATATATATATATATATAAATATATATATATAAATATATATATATATATATATATATATATATATATATATATATATATATATATATATAAATATATATATATATATATATATATATATATATATATTTATTTCATATATTTTTCAATTTTATAATTAAATTTGTTAAAATAAAAGTCTAAAAATTTCTTAACATAAAAAATGCGGTAAATAATATAAATTAAATTAATTTTTATGAATGTGATTTTTATTAGTAGTTGTTAAGATTGAAGAAACTTTAAACAAAAATTTTACTTTGAGTTAATGTTATTATATTTAAGAAAAACTTTTTTATTTGCTATTATGTTTTACTTAAGCATAAAAAGTATGAACTACAATTGCAACATAAAGGACAGCAAGAAAGGTACAATATTGCAGTAATTTTGGTACTTGTCTCTTTCATCAGTTGGGGACAACTGGGTTAGGGTAAAGAAGTGTAGTACAGACACCAACTACACAATCATACACAATCTTAAAAAGAACTACTTCAACCTGATGCTCTAATTTATTGAAAAAGTAATTTATTTTTGAAGTTATAGTTCTATATGTAACCGTTGTTTTCCACTTAAATCTTTGTTAAACTATTTGCCGATATTGGCGATAAACTTTTAAGTAGCTAAAAAAGAAAAAAAAGAAAATATTATTAAGATATCAAGCCTCGAAAGTGTTTTAAATATACTTGTTGTTTCATTGCTTTTTAAGAATGTTTTTTTCATATTTCAGTATTATAGGTATATTTATTCAATTCTGTATATTTAATGAATTCTGCAAAAACACTTAATGTGTTTATTTTCATACTTTTGCTATGTTAATCTTTAGTTTATTAAGATAAACATTTTTTTTATATTTTAAAAAAACCAAGTCATTTCAGGAAACCATTACTAAATTCTCGATCTTGGGCATTTTGAAACAAAATTTGCACTCAATGTATTCTTATAAATAGCAATAGTGTGTGAAAACATTAAACAAAAAGAAAGGCACACCGTTCTAGAGACCAAATGATTTGATGTAAAATTACCCAGAACAGAGATTAATCAATTTAGCGCTTCAACAAAATTTATTTAATTTAAAATAAAAAACATTAGGATGCAAAAGATTTAGTTGGGATAAAAACAGATAAAAAAGTAAAATTTTTAAAAATACAACTGTCATGTTTTAGAAAGCAATGTAAGGTCAGTTCATTATGTTTCAGCTAATTTTTAAAAAAATGTTGTGGGACACTATTCTGTTTCTTATATATCCTCATCTAAATTATTAAGGTTATGCTTGAAACTTCAGACTTCTAAGTATAACAGTTTCGAAATTATAGCCTTATAAACATAACATAATGGTCCTTTTAAATTAAAAATGGTAAAAATAAATATTTTACAACATTTTTCTTTTTTAAAATCTTTTTATTATAATCTATCTTTATAATCTTTTTTAAATTAATTTCTGGTCATTAAAATTGTGTTTTTTACCAAACTTGTGCTGAATTTGAGAAAAATGACAACTCCTTAATTTTATAAAAAAAACTAAAACTCACTGAAAAATATATATTAAAAAGGTATAAAAAAATATTTATCACTGACAAAAAAAAAATTAAAAAAAAAAAATAATAAAAAAAAAAAAAAATTCCTATTCACGGATAGGGTTCTCATCCGCTATAAAATTCCAACTTTCAGTCATTTCAAGATGCTTGAAAATTTTTTTAAAAATATATATTTATATAAGATTAAAAGCTTATAATACCATCAGACCCAGTTTATAATACCATTGGATTTTTCAATTATTAATGGTTGAATGCATTATTAAAAACTAGAGCCAACTAACTAACTAACCTACCTATTGGCTCTTTTAAAAGCTGCAACTATATAAGTCATTTCATAACAAAAATAAAAATATTGTTGGTAGCCACCACCTTGATTTGGTTTTTATATTGAAAAGGGACAGCAACTGTTTATTTTTTTCTTTATTTGATAATAAAAATTAAATTATATAATAAATTAAATAATAAATAAAATCTCACCATTTTGATAAGACAGATTAGAAGCCATAGTTTTGTATCTAAACAAATAAATTTGTTAAATAATTTTTGACAATCTTAAATCAAAAAATTACTTAAAGGTAATAAAAAGGATAAAAATATTTATTGTTTATTTTTATAAAATATTAAATTAATGGTGAACTTTAAAACTGTATATTTTGTACAAAATGTACAGTTTTACATATCTTTTACAGATGTAAATGGTAAATTTTACCAGTATGCATAATTTCTATATTTCTTTATTGAAGTGTTATTAACAACTATGCGATCAAAAATGCATTAACAATTTATTACTTTATTTTTAATATTTAATATTTAATACTTTATTTTGAGTATTTAATATTTAATAATTTTAAAATACCAACTGTTTTTGAAGTTAATAGATGTTATTAAAAATCTTAACTTCACATTGTTTTATAATCATATTAATTTATCAAAATGGTTACATGATAATTACAAATTAACAAACTGTAGTAAGTTAAAAAAATTAATGACAGAAATTGTGTATTAAGTAATTGAGTGCTTCTTGCGATCAGCCCAATATCAAAGTAAATGAATTGATGAAAATTGAGAAAGTAATCTTTAAAAAGAAATTGTTTTTGTTTTTATGATTGTTCAAAAATTTATAAAGCAATTAGAAGCAAGTTGTTGCATGGGCTTTAAAATCAATTCTTATAAAACCTTTTCTTAAGTTTAAATAACAGTTTTTTGTTTACAAAAAGAAATTGATGAATGTATATGTAATTACCTTACAATGAATTACCTTATGCACCAATCTAAATTTAAAATAAGAACTGTTTTTACCAATAACCATTTTAACAATTTTAATGCGTTTTCACAGTTTCATAAAGCGTATACTGGAAATTGAAAACTATTTATTTATCATCCAGTTTATAAAAGGTTTATTTAAAACATATTAATTATTTGATATACTCCATTTTATAAAAAATTTAAATAGTAAGTTCTTGAATAGCAAAAAAATGTTTTTTTCTTTTTCATTTTTCAAAAGAATAATTTAAAGTTTATGCTGGTTATATTACAGGGAATATATTTCATATAACTTATTAAAAGATCAATTACTAAAAACTCAAAAAAAGCTTAAATGTCACTTATTTTAGAAACAACAAACAAGTTGTCAATCTTACATTGAAAAGTTGATGAAACAACTGCTGCTTGATATTATTAATAATAATAATAATAATAATAATAAAAAAAGAGTAAAAAATTAAAGATTAATTTATTGTTGTTTTATATTATGAGATTTTATTTTTATTTTATTTTTATTGTATTGATTGATTTTTTTCGCCTGAAAAACGCCCAGATTTTAGGCTTGAAGCAAAGACCATAGTTATATAATTTAATAATGATATTTAATAAAAATGGATAAAATTATTCTGATTAAAAAAAAATATACCATTTAATTTAGATTTAAAAAGCATATAATTTAATTCTGATTAAAAAAGATTATTTAATAATAGAATTAAAAATATTTTTAAAATTAAAGTTAATGCTTGGGTTTTTAATTAACTGTAAAATTAATTTGAAAATTTGTAAATATTGTTTAATTTTAAAATTTTATTTATACTTAAAAAAAAATTAGTTTATTTTTAGGGCAACTGCTTTTTCGATTTTTTGTTTTTTAATTTTTTATTTATTATTCCTAAATTTTTTTAAAATAAAAATCATTTTTACTTGCAAAGCTTGAATAAGAAATTTAAGAAATCATTTAAAAATATTTACATATTTTAATTCATTTATACAAATGTTGAGAAAAGAAATATATTTGCTTAAATCGAATATTTTTAAAAATGCATTATTAAATTTAATTAATTTATATTAAAAAAAGTATATAAAAATAAACATTTCCTATTAGTAATAGGGTCAAATTATTATATTTCAAACAATTTAATGGAAACTTTGTATTTCCATCTATGATTTTCCTAATTTTTATATATTGTTATGTGCATTATCTAAATAGGTTAAATTTGAAATTTGACACTTCCAAGTACAACGGTCAAAAGTACAACGGTAATTTTAGAGCTTTAGAGCTGTATAACTATTTACTCAATTTCAACAAGTGTCTCATTTTTTCCAAAACTTTTTTCTGGATAGTTTTCTATTGAAAAATTGCTTTTTATTAACTTGTATTAAATTAGAAAAAAATTTATGACCTCCTCAACTGTGGAAAAAATCCTAAAACTGCTAGAATATGCTAAAATGACTAACTACTTGTAACAATTTTCTATTTATCCACAAATCTTTACAGATTTCTATTCATCCATAAATATTTACATGAGTTTTCTGATTAGCTACTATTGTCTGCAATAAATCGGCAAAATATAGGCAGCTTGTTGCAGTTTAGAACTCAAATAAATCTAAAAGTCAAATTTTTAGACATTTTGAGATGCTTGTAAACCTTTTTAACACTTTGTTTTGATGTAATATTACCAGAATATAAGCATATAACTTGTGAAATTTACACCAAAAATGCCAGCATTTTTAAATAACCCTATTTTTCAATTATCAACGGTTGAATGCATTAGAAACCCCTCCAACCTGCCAATCAGCCAATGTGAGAGGTACAACTAATTTTAAGTAATTTCTTAACAAAAAGAAATATATGGTTGGTTGCCCTCTCCTTGATCTGGTCTTTATAGTAGATAGGGGCTCAAATAAAGAGTTCAATAACTTTTTAAAGACCTTCATTATTGTTAAAATGAAGGACTCTAAATTAATTTAGATAATTAGGTACTTAATATATAAATATCTAAATTAATTTTAAATTAAAAGTGTTATTTCTTTATATATTATTTTCATTTAGGTGATCAATGGTCTGTATGTTGTTTGGACACAACAACCTACACCCCCTAAGCTAAGAGTGAGTGGGGGAGGGGAGGGAAGTTGGGGTGGCAACAATTAATGGGGAGAGGGAAGCAAGTATAATATCAAAATAATGCACATAACAATATGTAAAAACTAGGAAAATCAGAGATCGTAACTCCAGGCTATTGACTGAAATATAATGATTTGACCCATTAACGAAAAACAAGTATAAATAATATTTAAAAATAATATTCAACTTGTTTTGTAAATATTTTTAAACTTGTTTTGCGGTATAACATTTTATTGCAGCGAATTAAAATAATAATACCTTTATAATATATAAAAACAAAAACAATTTTATGACATCAAAATCACAATAGGCTAATGCATTCAGCATTTTTTTATCTAAAACAAGGCCTATATATATATACATATATATATATATATATATATATATATATATATATATATATATATATATATATATATATATATATATATATATATATATATATATATATATATATATATATATATATATATATTTATATATATATATATATATATATATATATAAACATTCTTGGTTTGCATGTGTAATAATTTCAAATTTTTCTTGAAGACATTGTATACATTATTTAGAATTATTGTTATATGCAGGTGCTGTTTTAAGGATGGCCCAATTCATTATAAAATCATCAATGTTTATATCTTTAATTTCCCATATATATTTTGACAGCATGGTGTCTTTTGAATACATTTTATTTTTAATGATTGCTTATGATTGGGAAAACGTTTTTTTCATTCACCCTCTGTTATGCCAATATATTAAGCCACATTCTTAGAAGAAACAATACATTTATATACCATATTTTTAGATAAACAACTTCCACTTGTTGGACCATGGTATTTTTGTTTACAATTACAATTTTCTGTACATTTTTCTTTAGGATTTCTTTTTTGTTTAACAAAGAATTATTGTGACCTTTTATTATTCTTTCCATATTTTTTGTGCAACTGTAGCTAATTTTAATTGTTTTTCGATTAAAAATTTTATGTAATTTATTAGAGGGCGGAAAATGCTTATCGACTAATTTTAAAAACACTTTACCTATGTTAGTGGAAACATTTTTGCTATATGGGGGTTGAACCAAATTACATTTTTAGTTCTATATCGCTTTTTTGTACGCTATTTTTCAGGGCCAAATTTTAGTTCAAAATCTTCAAAACCACTTTTTTTAAGGGCATCTTCAAATATTTGTTTAGAGGAATTGAATATTTTTTCATTAGAGGAGTTTTGGTTTAGCCTGTTATTAATTGAAATCGGAATTTGTTTTAGAATTTGGGGTGAATAATTTGAATTAATATTAACATACAATAATTCATCGTTTGGTTTTTTAAAAGGCTTACATGAATTTTCAGGGAAGTTAAATGTGACGTTAAGAAAGTTCAGGATATTTAAATTTATGTTTATTTCGATTTGAAAGCCAATATTTTTAAAAATTTTTATATCTTTTTTAATTTTATTGAGCTGTGGACCAGATTTTTATGCATAACTATTAAACCATCGTCGCGATAAAGGCTTAAATCATTTATATTGATTATTTTACTTAATAAATCTAATATATATATAGTCCAACAAATTCACAAATTTCTGCTCCATTATAACTGCCCATTGTTACCTCAAAGCAGTCATGTATGTTTTTCTTTTTCCATGTTTCCTTATTAAAATAAAGTAAGGCTTTTCTACAATATTTTATTATGCAGATTGTTTCTTCAGGAATAACTGTGTGGCTTTTTGTAAATTCAATTGTTTTATCTAAAATATCTGCAGTTATTGAGAGGTATAAATCATTAATGTCAAATTGATAATTATGGATTTAAAACAAAATATACCCCACCTTTTATACCTGATTTGGAAATTTTTTAAAATTATCTATTGCACTTAATTAAAAAAATAAAGTTTCGCCCTATAAAAAATAAATAAAAGTCCTTTCAATATTATACAGAGTATAATATTATTTTGATACACACACGTTTTAGATTAATGGGGGAGTGGTAAAATAACTGAAAAACTTTAAATTTTCGTATAACCTTAATATTATGTATTTTAACTTATTACTTTATTTAATTAAAAACTATATTATTAATAAAACGGTTTATTTTAAATATAAAGTTGAACTTTTGAATTATTTTTTTGATAAAAACACCATTTTTAACCCCCCTAATAGATTATAATTACCACGTGGCAACTTTTAATCTTAGGTTTGCATTTGTTTTTTAATACTTGTTATTTAAATTACAAAACAAATTCTTTCAAACCAAACATTTTCTTCAAAAGCGTTTTACTTTGTATTTTAGAAAGAAAAAAAAAAAGATTAAATTATTTAAAAAAAAAAAAAAGGGATGGTAGGAATTGAACCTGGACCTCAAGCTTCAGAGCGTTGGGTACTAACCACTCGGCTAGGCAAACTTATTCACTCACAAAAAATAAGTCTTTGTGAGTGAATAAGTAAAAAAATTCTTTGTGAGTGAATAACTTATTCATATGTAACTTTAGGGGTTCCTAAAGGCTCTAAATTTGGTTTTATTTTCTTTTCAATTTACATTAACGATCTTCCAGATAATTTTATATCTAAAGTGACATTGCTGGCTGATGATAATAATTTTTATTCTTGTCTTGATAAGAAGCCAACACTCTCTGATTGCTTGGAAAAAGGATTTGACCTTAAAAAGGATCTCACTTTTACTACAACATGAGACTTACAGTGGCTGTTGAATTTTAATTCAGATAAACACAATTTTTCCAGCTAATCGTTATCACAATAATTTAGATCTATTTATAAACTGCAATGCACTCATTGAGTTATCAACCCTTCAGATCAGTTATCAACCCTTCATTAACTCTCACTTCAGATCTTTCTTGGAGCGTATATCAGAACAATTGCAATTCTGCTAAGGTTGCTTCTCTTCATCATGCCAGACACACACTTACTCCAGATTATATATATATATATATATATATATATATATATATATATATATATATATATATATATATATATATATATATATATATATATACATATATATTTTGAAACAACTTCGCTTCTAACAAAGCTTTTTTTTCCATTAACTTTCAACACCACTAAGTAGTGTTGGAAGTTAATAGAAAAGAAAAGATGAAGATTGTAGAGTAAGATAACGATTGACAAACGACTTAAAAGATTGCAAATTATATGAATCAGGAAAGCAAGATGATGGAAGCGAATTCCAAAGAACTGATGTTCGAGGAAAAAAACTAGACAAATAAGTGTTTTTGGAGCACTTAGGAACAGTAACAGAAAAAAAATGAGACTTATCTGAATGATGAGTAACAGGAGAGTGAATTTTAGTAGATGGCACAAGAGACGTTAGCTCATTAGAGTAATGCCCATTATATTATTTGTGGAAATAAAAAAAAAAAAGAAGCATCATTACGACGATGTGATAATGGCTGAAGGTTGGCTGCAAAAGCAGGTCCAACTATGTTTACAATGTGTTCTTGCATCTTGTCTAAAAGAGAAAGGGCATCATTAGAAGATCCGCCCCAGATATGGCAACAGTATTCCATACAAGGCCAGATTTGAGATTTATTGAGATAGAGAATATAACCAGGAGTAAGAAAGTGTCAAGCTCAATAAAGAGATGCAACTTTAAAAGATGCTAATTTTGCAATGGATTTGATATATGGTTTCCAAGAAAGATCAGAAGTAAGAGTTAATCCTAGAAGAAAAAGGGTTGATGACTCATCAAGTTCATTACTGTTCATAAATATAGGAAGGTCTTAATTATTGCGATAACGATTGGCTGAAAAAAATTGAATTTTATCTGAATTAAAGTTCACCAGCCATGCTGTAGCAGAAGTGAGATCCCTTTCAAGCTCAAATGCTCCCTCCAAGCAATCAGAGAGAGTTGGCTTCTTTTCATTGCAAGAATAAATGGTACTATCATCAGCAAACAATGCCACTCTAGATGTCAGAATATCTGAAAGATCATTAATGTAAATGAAAAAGAGTATAGGGCCAAACAAAATACCTTGAGGAACTCCTGAGGTTACAAAATAAGAAGAAGAGTGCTGTCCATCAAGCACAAATTTTATAATACGATTGGAAGGGAAGGATTTAATAATCGCAAAGATGGTTCCAAAAACACTGTAAAAAAAAAGTTTATGAAGAAGACCAGCAGGTTAAACTTTATCAAACACTTTAAAAATATCAAGAGCAATGACCTTACCACTTTTATCTAATGCACGATAAAACCTATCGGTTTATTACTGTTAGCTATTCAACGAGAAGTCTAAATCCATACTGATGATCAGGAAGTACGTTATTAGATTCAAGATGAGATTAAATGTTTGTTAAATAAAGATTCAAAAACATTGCTTGGAATAGGAAGAAGACTAATGGGACAGTAGTTAGATGAATCAAATCACTCTTTAGAATTTTAAAAAATAGGGATAACAGATGCTGCTTTCCAGCAGGCCGGAAAACAAGACTCAGATAAGCACTTGTTGAATAGTTTTGAAAGGATAGATGACAGCTCCGAAAAACACTTCTGCAAGATAACTGTCTGGGCCACAAGCTGTAGAAGAATCTAAGCAGGAAATGGATGCTAAATCCATGCCAGCCTGAACACAAAGTTATGCAAGAAGCACATATGTCAACATGAAGACAAAAGAAATCTATCCAAAGACAAAAGAAATCTATCCAAAGAAAATCACAGAAAGAGTTCTAGTCAGCTTTAAGGTAGTTGTAAGATATACAATGATAGGGAAACTCTGATGATAGAGAAGAATGACATAAAGGTTTAAAGAAATCAAACTGTGATCAGAGGCACCTAAGGGTGAATGTTGAGAAACTGAGCACTGACTAAGTTCAGAAAAAACAAATAAGTCTAGTTGAGAATGTAAATGATTGTCTGGAAGGGTTGTCTGGAAAGCCAGTCGGAAAGTTGACTATTTAAGTTAGGGATTGAGAAAGGCAAATGCTGTGGGCTTTAATGCCTGCAGAGTCACTGACATTAGAGCCAAGCCATTCAGAGTGATGAACATTAAAGTCACCGACAACAACAATATTGGCTGATGGATAATGAGAGAGGGCTTAGTCAATATGATCAGAAATAACATCAAAAAGAGTGCAGTCTTGAGATGAAGGAGAGCAATAAAGAACAAAGAGAAAGGTGATAGAGTGAAGTGGTGCTAAACGAAAGCACATAAAAAAGTAGTCTGTGGATTCAAACCTAGTTTGCCAACAAATGGGTGAATTCTTACAAATGTAAATGCCAAGGCCAAGCATGAGATTATTGGAGTCTTTATGAATTAAAAATAAATAACCATCAACACTAAGATTGTAAGATTAGACAGCTGAACTCAAATTAGTCTCAACAGTAAAAATACAGTAAAAATGTAATATATATATATATATATATATATATATATATATATATATATATATATATATATATATATATATATATATACATATATATAATTTTACATAAAAATTACACGAGACCTACATGAAGTTATTTTTATGAAAGATATATATATATATATATATATATATATATATATATATATATATAATATATATATATATATATATATATATATATATATATATATATATATATATCAGGCCTTGCGATAAAGCGTCGGGCGATGTGAATTTTACGTTGTCCAAGAGCGATTTGGGTGTAGCTAGGGCTATTTGCGTCGAGCAAAAAATTTTTTGTTTGAGTATATTTCAAGATATTTTTGAGCGGAATTTTAATGAAGTAATTTACGATTACTTTAACATTTAATAAAGTATTTTAAAAACCGCACGCAGTTGAAATAAAAGTTTGAATTAAGAAAAATTAAATATGCTCATTATTTACAAGTAGAAAAAATTCAGATTAAAAAAAAAGTTTAAATCTTTTAAGCTAACATTTAATTAAAATTATTCAGCAATAGCAAAGTTGTCGATAAAATTGAACAAAAATACTTTCTTTTAGTTTTAGATTTTAAACTTAAATAATTATTTTACGGGGGTTTGTTAGGTTTTAAAATTATTCCATAGATTTAAAAATATTTATTAACTGTTAGACGTATTTTAAAGTATTTAAGAGTAATTTCGAGGAAACATTTTAAAAATTGGTGAGTGCAAAAAAAAAAAAAAAAAGGATTAATATTAAAACGTATTCTACTTGATTCAATAAAAAAGTACACTTATTAAAATTTTTGTAAAAAGTAACTCAAAAAAATTACTTAAATAATAATGATCGCTTTTATGTTAAAAGTTACCAAAACTCAACGAAGCGTGCTCAAGAACAGCTGCTGAAAAATAAAACGTCAATAGTTTTTCGAATAATTTTTAATAATAATTTTAAAGAACAATTTTTTCGCTGAATTATTTCTTCTATACCTATAGGATTTTTATTCTAACATTTTATTTTATTTTACTAGAAATAAAATTCCTTGTTAACATTAAAAATCTAATCAAAACGTTCGTTTAAGTTTTTTAGTAATACGAGTGATTGTGCTTATCAACCGCTTTATGAAAATAAATAAAAATAAATAAATATTATATAAAATCGCTTGTAAAAATACTAGCTATTGCACAGTTTTTAATCGTACAATATTAAAATTTTCAGTTTATTACTCGCTGACTTTTTAAAAAGAAAAAATAATTATTTGAAAAACTTTAAATTACATATTTTAGAAAAAAAAAAATCAAATTTTAGCATATTTTATAATCTTTTTTAAATTTAAGTTATAATGTTTTTTATTCGTTTAGTATAGACAAAACGTGACAAACGTCGAGAAAATAAACAAACGTTTTTACATTTTAAAAAACGAAACATTCCAAAACATTTTTTAAATAATAACATTTCTACTTAAACGATTTAAAGTAGTTTTGCGGTAATTAAGTAAATTGGTGCAGTTAATGTCGATAAACATGAAAAGCAAATAAAAAGAATTTAATGACGTCAAAAATCAAGTTGTGCTTATGCGTCGCGCAGTTCTTATTCATTGCAAGGCCTGATATATATATATATATAAATATATATATATATATATATATATATATATATATATATATATATATATATATATATATATATATATATATATATATATATACATATATATATATATATATATATATATATATATATATATATACATATATATATATATATATATATATATATATATATAAACTTGAAGTGGTTTCTTAATGTCCATGCCGTAATATTATGCAAAATAAAAGTGGTTCCCAAATGCCCATATTTCCTTCATATATTTCCTTCTTGTTCATCAGTAATTATTTGTCTACTTACTACTCACAAAATTTGTTACTACATAGTTACAGAGTTTTTGTTCACTTTAATTTTAAATACAAATAAGGAAGTTATCTCATTGCAAAAATAATTATCAAAGTAAATATTTACTCACGAAAAGAAAGAAAATTATACATTTAATGAATCAATAATGAAAAAATATATTTGATGAATGGTTATTAAAAATGATAACAAAAGATCAATGCTCAATGAAGGTGGTATGATAATTGGAAAAGCAGCACCATGCTTTTCCAACTATTATACAAAAAGTGAATATTAGTAAACACATTTTTAAAATTTTGTATTTATTTAGTATGATTTAAATATTCTTAAACTTGAATAATAACATTTTGTAATGTTTAATAATAGTAATTTTATTATAAAATGCAAGCTTTATAAAAATCTGTCAAACTGTTAATAAAAAACCATTAAACAGCAGCCAATCGTGTGATGAAATATATTTCTCTAATTTGCTTATTTTATGATTATATGCGAATATATTATTGTTTGTATTAAGATTACAGATTTCAAGAATATTTATTTTTAAACTACAAATCATTTTTTATTTTCGGCAACTCATAATTTGTCTTGCTAATAATTTATTTTTTTATTATGCTATATGTTATTACTTTTGCTTTAATACTATAAAATAAAATATTATATGTTCTAATTAAATCATAGGCATTGTTTTTAAAAAATAAAATATTATATGTTCTAATTAAATCATAGGCATTGTTTTAAAAAAAACAAATGTAAAGAATCAAAAAACTATAACGCTTTACATTTGTTTATTTTAAAGTCCATATAATTATATGGTCTTAATCATATTAATTTTTTATTAGTATTATGCGATGTTAGTTTTTTTATATCATATAAAACAATGAAAGAAGGTTTCCAAAAATTTATAATTATCTTTCGTTAGTTTTTCAGGATATAATTATTGGTTTGAAAAAAGTAAAAAGTGGTGCCACTAAGAGAAGAGAAAAAAAAGCAGCCAGGGAGGAAATCACAAAGTACCCCAAACTAACACATTTTTTGAAACCAGCAATTCAGCCTGGAAGTGTTTCGGTACCAACAGAAACTACGATACCAACAGAAACTAGAGTCAGATAGGTTGATATGCGAGTCTACATCAAATGGCATAACAATTCCGCCTATTTTTCTCAGTGATGATCCTTCTAAGTTGCCAGATAACGTTTCCGACGCATAATGGTGTGACATTGTTTAACGGGGTTTCAAAAAAATTGAAATTGATTTTCCATACAATTCAAAAAGAAGACGATTTTCAATAAATTATCATAATCGCAAGATGAAGAATGGAGAAATCTTTGAACGGACATGGATCATATATTCTTTGCAATAGCAATAAAGTGTTTTGTTTTGTTGCAAACTTTTTGGAATAACCTCTTCACCATTCCGGCAATGAATGAACACTAGGGAAGGCTTACCAAAAAAATTTAAAGAACACGAAACATGCAGTGCATATTTTAAGTGCTTTGATCTATGGATGACTTTATGAAAAGGTTAACTGATATTCCTTTTAATTTAATGTTTTGTTACTTTTTTTATTCTCATTTAATTTTTTCCACTCAATTTCGGTAATGCGATATATAGCAAATCAAGCTACAGTAGACGAGCGACAACAAAAGTTGCTTCATAAAGAGCGGACATTTTGGCAAGCTGTGTTAGAAAGAATACTTGACATTACCTTATTTTTTTCTGCAAGAAATCTTGCATTCCGTGGTTCAGACACAACCATAGGTTCAAAGAGCAGTACCATTCTCAATGTTTCTTTCTTGGGGTGTTTAAATTACTGGCTAAGTACGATACCATTCTCAATGAGCTTATGCAAAGAATTCAGGACAAAGAAATCAAGGAGCACTATTTGAGCAATGACACATAGAACAAGTTGATTAGACTTTTAGCCAAGAAGATTAAATCCAAAAACCTATCTAGGGTAAAAAAGGCAAAGTACTATTCCATTATTTTAGATTGTTACCCAGACATTTCGCACAAAGAACAAATAAGCATTATTCTGCGATCAGTAACATCTACTCTTGGAATAAGTATCGACATTTCTGAAAATTTCTTTGAATATCTCACAGTAAATGAAACCACTGGAAAAGGGCTTTTTGATGCATTTTTAATTTAGGCAAAAGATTGGGATTTAAATATTTTAGACAGTCGAGGTCAATCTAACGATAATGGTGCTAATATGAAAGGAAAAAGGTAGAAGGTGTTCAAGCAAGGTTTCTGGAAATGAATCCTAAGGCCTTAATCCTATGTTCCTTGTAAAGAATCTTATGTTCCTTGTGTAAACCATTCACTCAATCTTGTTATTGTTGATGGTGCACTGTCATCTATCAGTGCAATTTCTTTTTTTAGTGTTCTTTCAAGGTTATATACACTCTTTTCATCGTCTCCTCTATGGGAAATTTTAAAACCCTGCACTGCAACTTCTCTTAAACCACAATCATATACCAGATGGGAAAGTAAAATAAACTGTGTTAAACCACTTCGCTATTATTTAAAAGAAATCTTAGAGGAACTTGAAAGATCGGAAGAACATGCCTTAGAAAAGAGAGATAGGGCAACAGCCACAGAAGTGCAAACGCTGACAGAATATATTAGAACATGCCCTTTCTTATTATCAATCATTAATTAGTATGTTTTATTTCAAATCAACAAATTAAGCTGCTTCAGTCTCTTGCAGTATCTCTCAACATCTTAGCTTGTGAAATAAAGGCAACAAATTCATTTCTTTATGAGTCTCGTGAAAATCGATTTTCTGACGCATGTATTAAGGCGTCAGAAATAGCAGAATTATTGGACATTAAAAGGGTTTTTCCAATAGTGCGTTCACGAAAAAAAAAATCAATATATTCATACGAGTGCGTTAATCACACTTGGCAACCTGAACTCAGTATAAAGCAGATTTTTTTTTGCCACTAATTGATATGTCAATTGCATCAGTAAAAGAGCGTTTTGAACAGATCAGCATTGTCACAAAGCTTTTTGACTTTCTTTACCAATCCGAGAGTCTCATCAAAGCTTTCCATTAAAATTCTCAGTCTGTTGCATATTGCAAAAGTTTGTTGCATATTGCTGTATTATATCATTAAGCTTTATATTGCAAAAGTTTGCAAATAAAGCTTAATGATATAGATTCAGAGGATTTAGAAATAGAGTTAAAATCATTTGTCATTCTTATAAAGGAGGAAAAAAATGTTTTTTTTAAATCTGCACATGATTTCCTAACCTACATCTACAAAACAGAGTTGAAAAAAATCTCGATCTAGTTATTGCGTTACGAATCATTCTTACTTTACCAGTCACTGTTGCAAGTGCAGAACAGAGCTTCAGGAAGTTAAAACTAATTAAAACATAGGTTCATATAAACAATCTTGCTTAATTATACATAAATACATGTAGCTATATTTCATTGTATCTTTAAATAGGTCAACAATGGTCGATGAACATTTGTCTTCCTTAGCAATGGTGTCGATTGGAATTGAAATTGCAAGAAAATTTACAATTAAATTATGAAGGCATAATAAACGAGTTTGCAACCATGGAAACACGACGCAAACCCTTTTTTTGATGATTTGCGACTTGTATTATCTGCATAATACATTTACATTAGTTAAAGAAACTCTAGACTAGTAAACTATGTATCAATTTAACAATTATAAAAAATATCTAATTGAATTTACGCGTTAATTTGATTGTTTTTAGTCTTATGAACAGCAATGTTAAAAAATGTTAAGTAGCCAGATGTTTCGAAGTAATCTGTAAATTTTATTCACTTTATAAAAAAAAAAATAAAAAAAAAATAGGGCCCTAATGACAAGTTTTTTTGGGGGGGCCCTAGACCCACTTGGCACGGCACTATATATATATATATATATATATATATATATATATATATATATATATATATATATATATATATATATATATATATATATATATATATATATATATATATATATATATATATATATATCTTATACTGCTGAGTTAGGTGAGCATGATGATATCATACTCACCTAACGTCAAATAGCCTGCTGCTGGGGGCTTCAGTACATACATCGACTGACAAATAGCCTGACTTGCTACATCGTGCTGTGGGTTTGGTATAGGTCAGCAACCTTTTCATTCATTATTCTTCGTTTTAACTCATTTTTTTTCTAAAAACGCTCACTAAATGAGTGCTGCTACATCGACTGAGGGTTTGGTATGGGTCAGCAACCTTTTCATTCATTATTCTTCGTTTTAACTCATTTTTTTCTAAAAACGCTCACTAAATTAAGGCTAGCAAAAAAAGTGAGCAATTGCGCATATAAATATGCTATAGTAGATATGTATATATATATATATATATATATATATATATATATATATATATATATATATATATATATATATATATATATATATATATATATATATATATATATATATATATATATAAATATATATATATATATATATATCAATATATATATATATATATACATATATATATATATATATATATATATATATATATATATATATATATATATATATATATATATATATATATATATATATATATATATATATAATATTACATAAAAATTACATAAGACTTACATGAAGTTATTTTTATGAAAGACTTCAAACTGTAAACTTCTCTTGTATTTTTCAAAATCAATAGTAGATCCACGATCAATAAACACCTTGCAATTCTCATCTACTATGAAGAAACCATCTTTTGATTTTTGATTTTCTTTATTAGATGTTACAACAGTAATTTTTTCAACTACCTCTTCTGACCAAAATTTTAATACATTTCCAATAGTTTTGTCGCTATTTAAAAGCTCTTTGATACAACTGTAACTCTTAACAAACACAGTTAAATATGAGTTTGATCTAGAAATAGCATCCACAAGAACATGACGAAGAAAAATCTCTTCTGGACTTACAAACACAATTACAGATTCAGATTCCGCTCCTGAAAACCCTTTGCAGTCAGTTACAAGAATGTCCAGTTCACTTCTTAAATTATTATGAATTTTAAATTTTGCCTCTAATGTTGGAGAGTATTTCTGCATATGAGGTGAATATGTTACTGCTTTAAAATTTTTAATTGTATCTATTGCATATGCAACAGATTGCACTTCTTCGATATTGTTGCATATAACCACAGTTTTTCTTAATACATTAAAACAAATTTTTTCTAATACAATGGATAACAATTTAACAGATTGCTTGTCTGTTATATCATGAAAAGGTAAATACACAACCTTGGGTTTTTCTCCTTTAATTGAGTGACCTATTTTACCCGATTTGAAAACAAATTCAGTCTCCATATGACATTTTGGATCAATATTACTAATACTTTTTGTTATTAGCTTTGCCATGTAATCTAAATCATTGTCATGAAAATCATTAAAAATTGTATCAATAATCTTGTTTTCTAATTTCTCTGGAGACTGATCTGATTTATAGTCTGTAAAGTTTTTAACAGTTTTGCTAGTAACAGTTTTGTTAGTAATTTCAACAGTTTTGTTAGTAATTTTTGAATCTGTTGAGTCTTTAAATTTATTAACAGTTTCATCATTAGTAATATTTGATGCAAAACTGTTATCTTTTTTAACTATGACAGATGCATAATTAATATCTTTATTTACCTTAATGGTGTCAATTAAGTCATAATATGGCGTGTCATCTATTTTTTCCTCATCTTTTACATAGTTTTCTATAAAATTAGGTGTTACATTTTTAGAATTACTTCTAGAATCATATGTCAACATATGCAAACTTTGAAAATCTTTCTCTTCCTCAATTTGCTTATCTTTAACTCTAAACAAATTATTTTCTTTACCTTCTTCCAATATTTTAAAGTTAGTGTTTGGAATGTTTAAAACACTTTTTGTTTCACAAATAGTTTTTTGAGTAATATCTATTAATAGTTTATTGCATTCCGTAACTCTCATTGATTTATTTAGAGATATGACCTTCATTCCTATTATTTCTTCTTGAAAGTAATTTCTTTGTATTGTACGCTTTTGTTTATTTGCTATCAATTCTCGATTCTTTGTAATACTCTCAGGAATAAAAACGACTAAAGAATCTTTTAATATAGATTCAAACAAATGTTTAAGTTGAGCTGCATCTTCTTCTTTAACATACTCTTCAGAAAGTTCTTCAAGTACAAAACATACTTTGTTACCGTTGGTGCTCGCTAAATACTCTAGCAATTTTGGTATTGAAATGTAATTGCTTGAAGTGCTTTTGTTTTTGCACATTTTTTTCCACAACTCATACAAATTATCACAGACAACCTTAACATTTGAAGATTTCTCTATACTGTCAACAAACTCTTTCATATGGCATTCATACAATGAAAAATGGTTACAACATATATAAAATAGGGTCAAAGGATTTTGTGACTTATGAGAAATACAATTTTTAACAATCTCTTTTCCTACTATAGATTTACCTGAACCATATCCTCCAGTGATGATTTTTTTCAAAGCTTTGTCATTGATTGCATTTCTTTGTTCAACATTAAGAACCAATGATTGTATCTGTTTTTGAGTATCTGATTCTAATGTGGGATAGCAATGGTCAACTATAGACATTGACATCATAGTTAAACTGATGAGTTTTTTAAATAGTACTTCACTATTATTTTTTGGATTTACTTTTTTAATGCAGTAAGCTACAACTAATCTCCACCAAGTTTCAAAATTCTCATCTTCAATGTCATCTTTACATAGAAACAAAATTTTATCTAAATCAAAATCCTCTGAGAAGTGATAAAATAACTCTTCTTTCAAATGTTTACGATCATGTAAAGGTAAAACTACAACTCCCAAAATAATTAGTTTATTAGTATCAATTAGAGAATTGTTAACATTAACAAATAATATGACATCATTTAAACACTGTTCAGATTCTAGCTTGAGGCAATATATTGAAGTAGCAACACGAGCAATTATAACAAGGTTGAGTTCAGAGACAAAAATTGTTATTCTATTTTCATCATTATAATTAGTAAACTTTTCAACATTGCACTTTAAAAGAGATGCATGATAACGTAAACGGTAACCAGGTAGTACAGCACGTATACCTGTACAATTGACAGTAAATATTTCAATAAACTTGGAAGCAACTAAATTATCATTATCAGCAATAGAAGAAGTGACATAAATAACATCATTACAATCAGAAAAATTTCTATTAAAATAATCTAATCCAATTAACTCTATTGATTTATTATTAGGTATTTTATCTAAACAAATATTGTTTGTCTCTCTCCAATCCAAAGAATTTGTTGTTCTTACATTTTGTCTAAACCCGTTGTTGGAAATTGGTTCAGGTGTTGCAACACACAACCCATTATAGATTAACTCATAGTTGCAATTACCTAGTAAAAAGTAAAATGAAATAAAATTAACATATATATAGTCAAAAAAATTAGTTATAAAAACAATATATTTAAAACTATATTTGAAAACTGTTTATTCAAATTAGTACTAAAGTTTTCAAAATAATCATAAAAAAAAAGTAGGAAAATAGGTCAAAAATATCAAAATTAACTTGAAAAAAGAAAAAACAGCATTTGAGTTTTAATTGAAAATTAAAATGTAATTTAAATTGTAAAAATTTATGATTTGAGATATTTTATTTTTAATTATAATAAAAAAATAATTATAAATCATACCTATAATATTAACTGAACAAAAATGTTGAAAGAATGTTTTTTTTAAACCTTGAAATGAAAACTTAAAATTAAGTGTTTCATTTTCAAATAATAACTTTTCTACTTTCACAAACAATGTCGCATTCTTTTTTTTTGTTAAATAATATTGAAATGCTTGTTTCTTATTATTAATAGCTGTCCAATTATTAACAACACTGTTTAATTGGAATTCGACTTCGCTGCAAATTTCATCTTCAAGTAAATCAAACTTAAAAACACAACCATGAGGAATTCGACATTCAATAGTGCTGAAAAAAATAATAAAAGTAAATTAAAATGTCAAATATAAATATGTACATATATATAGTACACACAAAAACAATATATATGTGTATACACATAAATTGCATTTCGAGTAACCTTTAATATTGAATATGTTGTTAACTCCTTATTAGTGTCTGACGGATTTATCCGTCTCTGAAAGGTGTAGCTCACTATGTGTCTAACGGATATTTCCATTTAATGAAACTGTTGTGCTATTTATATTTGATGGTTATTTAATGAAACTGTTGTGCTATTTATATTTGACAGTTATTTCCGCATTCTGGAACTGTTGTACTATTTTTGTGTGACGGATTACTATTTTTCCGTTTCACAGATAAGCTAAACAAAAGATCATATTTTATACGTTTGATGTTACTTTGTTCAACAATTTTATTTGGTAACTTATAACAGAAATATGGTCTAGATTTTATACTCTAAAGTACTTTTAAAATATTGCTAAAAGCTTGAAATTGTGGCATGTATACTTTACAATGGATTTTTATGGCATAAGTACGAAGGGTTGTAGCCCTTTGACTTATATTTATGTTTTTGTTTTTTCTCTAAACAAATATATTCAGTTTTTCTTAAATTAACAAAAGTGAAAAGTTGTATGCACTTGTTAAACTTGCTAATCTTCTTTTTGTTTTTGACTCCCTTAATAAAACCTTACCTTCCTCTATTACAATCTTCTTTACTGAAACTCAATTTATACATTCACACTTAACTAGAAACTTCATTTTTTTATTTTTTCTCTAAACAAATATATTCAGTTTTTCCTAAAATAAAATTGACAGTGTTTTAACCTATTTTATTTAATATAATTTTATAATATGTATTTGTTAAATTTTATGCATATAATATAATTATAATGATATACTAAAAATATTTATAATGTAAAATACTTTACTTCAAGAGTTTGTATTATAATCTAAATCGGCACAGTTTTTTCTGGATTTTATTATTTTAGTTTTTAATATTGCGAGAACCAAAAAGTAAAAGTTTTGTGTATGCAGAAATATTTAAATGTAGAAATAGTTTACTGGTTGCATTTTAGACAGTTTTAATCACATTAATACTTAAGATTTCGTTTTTACAATTTTATTTTCGGAAAAATATAAAAAAAGTTTTTTTTTAGATTATAATGATGTTACATGTTTAACCCTCGATTATAATATTTTTAGATGAGTAAAAAATGTCAGAAAAATGTGGGAAGAGTTTGAAATGATATTATTGTAGAATGGTAGGAAGAATAAGACTAAAAGATACTGATATTGAAGTTTTAATGCAAAGGATTGGATATACTTTCAAATGAAATGAGGAGAAATGTTGTTACCATGAAAAATATTTCTAGATATGAAGAACTTAAAAAATACTCTTATGATTCATTTAAAGTCCACAAAAAAAATCATCAACGGATTGTGTTATCAACGGATTGTGTTATCAACGGATTGTGTTATCAACGGATTGTGTTATCAACGGATTGTGTTATCAACGGATTGTGTTATCAACGGATTGTGTTATCAAGGATTGTGTTATCAACGGATTGTGTTATCAACAGATTGTGTTATCAACGGATTGTGTCATCAACGGATTGTGTTATCAACGGATTGTGTTATCAACGGATTATGTTATCAACGGATTGTGTTATCAACGGATTGTGTTATCAACGGATTGTGTTATCAACGGATTGTGTTATCAACGGATTGTGTTATCAACGAATTGTGTTATCAACGGATTGTGTTATCAACAGATTGTGTTATCAACGGATTGTGTTATCAACGGATTGTGTTATCAACGGAATGTGTTATCAACGGATTGTGTTATCAACAGATTGTGTTATCAACGGATTGTGTCATCAACGGATTGTGTTATCAACGGATTGTGTTATCAACGGATTGTGTTATCAACGGATTGTGTTATCAACGGATTGTGTTATCAACGGATTGTGTTATCAACGGATTGTGTTATCAACGGATTGTGTTATCAACGAATTGTGTTATCAACGGATTGTGTTATCAACAGATTGTGTTATCAACGGATTGTGTTATCAACGGATTGTGTTATCAACGGATTGTGTTATCAACGAATTGTGTTATCAACGGATTGTGTCATCAACGGATTGTGTTATCAACGGATTGTGTTATCAACAGATTGTGTTATCAACGGATTGTGTTATCAACGGATTGTGTTATCAACGGATTGTGTTATCAACGAATTGTGTTATCAACGGATTGTGTCATCAACGGATTGTGTTATCAACGGATTGTGTTATCAAAGGATTGTGTTATCAACGGATTGTGTTATCAACGGATTGTGTTATCAACGGATTGTGTCATCAACGGATTGTGTTATCAACGGATTGTGTTATCAACGGATTGTGTTATCAACGGATTGTGTTATCAACGGATTGTGTTATCAACGGATTGTGTTATCAACGAATTGTGTTATCAACGGATTGTGTCATCAACGGATTGTGTTATCAAAGGATTGTGTTATCAACGGATTGTGTTATCAACGGATTGTGTTATCAACGGATTGTGTTATCAAAGGATTGTGTTATCAACGGATTGTGTTATCAACGGATTGTGTTATCAACGGATTGTGTTATCAACGGATTGTGTTATCAACGGATTGTGTTATCAACGGATTGTGTTATCAACGGATTGTGTTATCAACGGATTGTGTTATCAACGAATTGTGTTATGATCTGGTAAAAATTGAAAAAATCTACTGCAGCTCCAGATACTCAAGTTTTTCTGATTTTGGTCAATATTAATTCAATTATAATTCTTATTAATTCTTATGATATGGAGCTATTAATTAAAAGAGTACACCACCCTGAAGTACACCAGCTTAAATGCATTTCCAGTCAGTGGTGAGATCATTTGTTTTAATTTTTGGTCTCAATTCCTGGATTGTAACATAAGTATGATACAATCCAGGAATTAAGACAGATAGATATTAACTTATAAAAAATAATATTCAATAATATTAGCAGTTAAAATAGCATAGATTATACTACATCTTGAAAAAAAATTAAGCTGTTTGTTTGAAACCCATATGTGATCGGTGTGGTTAATAATGAACTTGTCAGCAATTCATTTAAAAACTGTGCATAATGCCATGTTAAGGCAATAGGATTATAATAATCAAACAAGAGTTGGATAATTTAGGAATTGGTGTTTGCTAATTTCAATTGGTCAAATAGGACACTGTTTTCAATGAGACAATAAAATAAGATGCAGAATGTTAGGACAATTTAAAAAGCAATCAGAATCTGCTAGCAGCAACCCTGCAGACTTGGTTTAAAATGTTATTACGGGTAAAGGTAGGGGTAACAGGCAGATTTGAAACTCTTTTGTTAATCCCTATAAGTAACACTTACTAGTACAAAGATCAATAAGTTTATGAATGTCTGCTAAAGATAACTTAGTTTGTTGTACTAGTTTTTTTCTATCTTTGTTAAACATATCAATTATTGTTACAGTTGCTTTATAAAGTGGCACAGATGGATATAAATTGTTAACATCAAATAAGACCTGAATTTTGTCATTAATAAACCATTCTTTTACTGTTGACACAAATGAAGATGAATTTTTAAAACGGTATTCTTTTTTTATTTAAAGATGGTTGTATGATCTTAACAAGATGTTTCTAAAGTTCATGAGGTGGTGTGCCGAATGTTGAAACTATTGTTTAAATTAAACAACCTTTTTCACTTATATGTGCTTTAATACAACCATATAAACGGGGTGGAATTGCATTTGAAGGATATATTTGACCAAATGTTTTTTTATCTGAAAAATTTTTTGAATTTAGTAAGGGTATGTTCAGTAGGATTTAGAAAATACCCAAATTGCTCTTCTCTTCTTTGTATTGCTGATTTTAAATCATAAATGACAAACACATTATCTTAATCAAATGGATATAGTTTAAAGCTGTTAAATTTTTTAGTTTATTGATACATAGAGGTTGATTTTTAGAAATATTAACATCTATTTTCACTCTTAAATATTTGGTTAATGTTTGGCTGACAATCTGTAATAAAAAATTAGCTCTTTCTATGTTCATCTTTTTTATATATTTAAAGCGCATTTCACAATTAATGCTATAATATCAAAAAATGGTATTTTATTTTGAGTTGGAATGTATTGAGGACCAAGACTTAAAAAGTGTTCCTGTTTCCTTGAGATTGATTTATTTGAAAGACTTGTAAAAGTTTAGTAGGTTGTATTTGAAAGACTTGTACAAGTTTAGTAGGTTATATTGAAATAATATATAAAGTATTAAAATACCTCTCAATAAGATAAAATATATAATTTTTTTAAAATAATTTTTTTAAATTAATAATTAAATAATAACTTTTTCAAATATTGAAGACAAATTTGAATGATAAAAAGAATGTCAAAATAAAAACTAATAAAAAGAATGTCAAAATAAAAAGAAAATTAAAGGATTCCAAGTGATTTTCTATGCTGATTACATTTCTTGAATTTGCCTTAGTTTTTTCAATCCTTCTTTTTCAATCATTTTCAGGCAATTTGAATTGTTTTGTTACAAAAAATAATTAAAAATACAGATAAAAAAAACTTTAAAAAAAACCAATAATATCATTCAAGTTTTTTACCAAAAAGACAATAAAGAATCTAACTAATACAAATAAATTAAACATATTTTTAAATGCTATTTTTTAAATATTAATGTTACAATGTTTTTAATATATCAGTTACATTATATTATCTAATTTTATTTTTTTAGTATATACTTATTAAGTAAAGTTATTAAGTATCAAACTTTTCAATCTTTTTTTATCTATTTGGACAAATTGTTGATGAATAGATTTTTTTAATGAACTATATCAAGGGTATATATATAGTGAAAAATATTATAAGAACAATTTCAACGTTTAATTACCATTCACTGTATTACTACAAAGATACAAGATTAACTGTAATTACAAAAAATTTTATATAATTTCTTCTACCATAAAACTAACATCACATTATTAAAAATAATATGTATACATATGTAAACATAAACTTTAAACATATTTTATTACCTAATTTTTCCTTGACTTGATAAGGTATCTAAAAAATATAAAGTTAACACTTTTATCTTGAAACTATTTTGATCATAAAAATTGAAAAGTTAAAAAGTAATTTTATAATGGTCCTATATTATGATTTGTTTAATAAAAGTTCTTGAATGGTTTGCATTATTTATTTTTTATGTATTCTCTAAACATTATAATGTTTAAATATAACCATTTTTTATTTAATAATATTATAATATAAACTAAAAATTAAAGCATTTTTTATTTAATAATATATATTTCAAAATAAAATAAAATAAAATAATTGAATAATCTATTTATTGATGCTTCTTGCCCTGGTTAACCTTTTTAATGAATGATTAAAAGGTATTTAAGGATGAGTAAAATTATTATGATTGTGCCAAAGCACAGAATATCTAATACCAACACACAAAAAAAAAAGTAAGGATTCGATATTTTAAAAACTTTCGAATTGTATCTGGAATCATATTCGGAATCATAATCGAATCATAATCGGATTCGATTCAAAATTTCGAAGCTTTGCAGGACCCTAATATATATATATATATATATATATATATATATATATATATATATATATATATATATATATATATATATATATATATATATATATATATATTAGGGTTTTATGTAACCCCCAAACGACAATGATGACAGCGCACTTAAACACTTTTAATTATATGTGTTAAGTATAAAATCTTTCAAGAGCTTTTAATTATATGTGTTATATATTAAATCAAACATATTTATAAATCTCTTATAAGCCCTACATACGCGCAAAAGGTAACAATAAATAGGTATAGAAAGGATTGGTGTGGAATAGATAAGTATAGAAATGGTAGGTTTAAAAAAGATCTGTATTTTATGGATCCAGAAAACTGGAATATATATAGGGTTGAAAATTTCCGGAAAATTCCGGAAATTTTCTGAAAATTTTCTGGAAATTTTCCGGGAATATTTGCTTCAAATTTCTGGAAATTTTGAATTTTTATTTTTAATTTACTACTATGTATTAAAGAAATTGCAAAGAATTAAGCATCAAATCTCTTAAAAATGAGATAACTGTCATTTTTTTTTTTGCTTAAATACATAAAAACTAAAAACCACAAGACATTTTGGAGAAAGTTTAAATTTTAAGTTTATTTAAAATTTCTAAGTCGTTTAAAATCTAATAAAAAAAGAAATTTATTAAAAACATGCTACCTCTATAGGCACAACATCTTTTTATATATATATACATCTTTCTTTAAGTATTTAATAGGGTTGGAATTTTTTTACAAAAGCTTATTAATACTTGTAATATATACACAAAAACTGCATAAAATTGAATGCTGACAAAACCAAGCTCATACTTACCGGAAAAAAGCAAATTAAAAACCGCACAATATCGAACAAATAAAACTTCACGATAAATTAAGTCATCTAGGCTTTATATGGGACACCTTTCCTAAAATCCGGGCAGTAATCCAAACTTTAATTCAATCTGGAATCCGTTTTGTTCACCCAAATTCCTTTGTCCAGTTATATAAAACTTTGGTTGTTCCACTACCTTATGGTCTAGGCTTTGTGAACATAAAAAAATATTAATGCAAAAGCTTGATATAGTTGGAAGAAACGCACTGAAGTCACTCCTTAACGTTTTAAAACATTGCATAAATTCTATTCATCTCTTATTTTTTATTGAGTATGTATCAATAATTACACAACAAAACAAGCTAAACTTATTTATTCACCTGAAGAGCAATAAAATGACATTTAATATTGTAAAGTAGCAGCTGAAAAACAAAACAGCTTCAGAACCTTTTTTAGGTAGTGTCAAAGGTTTGTGCAATAGTCATGAACTAAATCTAGAGAAAATAATGCAAAGTAAAAAAAAAAATCATTGACTTAATAGATGTAATTCCTGAAACGGATCTTCAAACTCTAAAATGAGCAGTTGAGTTCTGGAACTCAAAGGAACAAAAAAACAATCTTCAAGGACATTCTTGAAAAAAAAAATTCCTAGATGATCATGTTTGAATGAAAATCTTGATAAAAAAAAAAAAAACTTTAAGATTTTTCATTTATCCTGAACTAAACTTTAATTTAGCTTACTTGTATAGTGGGTTTTTAACTAATAAATAAAAATAAAAAAATAATTTTATATATATATTTTATTTAAACTCCCCAACTAGACTATTATAAAAAAATAGCATGTTTTTGCAAACGTTAATGCTTAGCCATTTTCATTGTATGTGAAAGTCAATACTATCTTCACTTGAATACTCACTATCGTATTCGTTATCATCATAATCATCATCATCATCATTATCGATTGATAAGCAGCTGTGATTTTTTTGGCTTTTTTCATCAATGTTTTTTGTTTTTAAACATGAATGTTTTATCTTTTTAGAATTACGTTTAGCCAATTTATTCTGCATTTTCAAATTATAAGCAATAAATAAAAGCTTTGATGCTCTTGTATCGGTTAGGCGATATCTTACTTTAGATTTTTGCAATGAAAACTCTTTGTTTGCACGCTCAACAGATGCAATGCTGCAGTTACAAGACAATAATATTAATGCAATTCTATTCAATAATGTTGTTGGTGCATATGCTTTCCACTCTGTGACTGGATTACAATATTCATTAAGCTTCCAAATATAGCTGCGATTATCCTGGCTAAATATTCCACTACGAGCTTTGAAACTCATTAATTCATCCAATATTATATCAGTGGCTAGTGTTTCATTTTCAGCTGTTCTGAATACATGCTGCTCAGCTAAAAGCATTTCTGAATGATTTAACTTTTGACTAACAAATCTTGGATCAAGTAAATTTGCTGCAAAGTGTATCGGACTTACAACAAAGTCTTCACGCTTTTTAATGCAAGAAATGATATCCTCTTTTTGATGTAAAGTCAAAAGTGTTGAGTTTTGCAACACATTAGATATCTCAGTTATTACATAAAAAAAGACTTGTGGAACAATAGATACTGAAGCTGCATCACTCTCTGATTCCAAAATGGCTTCTGATATAGGTTTCAGAAGTTTGAAAATTAAATCCGTCTTTTTCCAAAAGGTTTCATTCAATACTAATTCCTTTAAGTCAATTCCTTTTTTATTATTATGTTTGTCAAGATACTTTTGTGCTTTTTCATCAGTTACTGCCAGTCGCAATGAATCACGGAGTAGAATATTGCGTTGTAACATATAAAATTGTGATGACCATCTTGTTACTACAGGAAGAATTAAAATAAAACTTTTATTTAAGGAGTGTAAGCTACAACGCTCAACAATACTTTTTAGACTGTGCTTACTTTTAAAAAACTTAACTAGTTGTTTTTGCTTCAGTGTTTCCGAAATTATTTTGTTCTTATTTGCAAGATCACAAGCTAATAAATTTAGGCCATGAGAAAAACAGCCATATGCTGACATCCAATCATATTTATTTTCTATTAATTTCCAAACTGCTACCATGTTAGCTGCATTGTCAGTGCAAAAAGCTTTTATTTTTCTTTTGTTTGATATAACATTTTTATCTTCAATTATCTCAACAATTTGATTGAATATGTATTGTCCAGTGTGGGAGTTTTCTTTTGGATGAATACTTCTGATCTATATTGGAGTTGGAGTAGCTAACATAATCTGTATATGTGAATCATTACTTACACAAGACCAACCATCTGTCATCAGAACAAAAGTTTCTGACTGAGATATTAAATCTTGTATGAATTTATTTACTTGGTTATATACTGTGTCTAAAAGATTATGACTCAGGGCATAACGATTGGGAGGTGACCAACCTGGTCGAATCTTTTTAAAAAAATTAGTCCAGAATGGATTTTCCGACATTCTGAAAGGGCTGGCTGTTGCATAAATTGCTCTTGCATAATGTATATTTATTTCATCACACTCTTGTTTTGAAACTTTATCAAAAAAATATGATATTGATTTTTGATTGCTAGTATATATAAAAGTTGAACAGAAAGCCTTTTTTTCTTCTAAAATATTTGATAAAGAACATTCTTGTAAATCAGAATGTAATTGGTTATTAGCCACATTCATTGTGGAACTGGTTCCTGACTTTCTCTTAAAGATGGCATAATTGTTGTCACAGCAATCAATAAAACAATCATTTTCTATTATTAAATCTGACACACCTGCATTATTTGTTGTATTTGTGTTGAGTTCAATTAAAGATTTAACTAATAATATTCCGTTTTTTGTTTTAGGAGCAAAACTTTGTTTCATAGCATCTGTTGCAAACTTTTTTTTTACAGCTTTTGGAGATTTAGTACAATCTGTAACTAAATGTTTTTTAGCTCGTGTAGAGTTTTGTGTGCAAAATTTTGCAAAATTTTGTGTGCAAAATTTTGCAATATGTGCAAATAAATGCTGCTTTCCCATATTGACATATTTTTTTTTTAAAGTGACCATTCCAGACTTGATCTAATTCTCTAGGCATAATTGTTGCTAAAAAAATGTTTAAAGTACAAAAATAAATGAGAATAATTTAAAATGTATACTTAGTTTAGAAAAGCAGTTCATACCGACTGCAAATCTAATAAATAATTTATATTCAACACTAATTTATTATTATCATTATAGCTATAGTACTAATATACCTATAAAGTATTTTTGTAATGTTTTTATTGTTATTATTTCAAAAAGAGTAAAAAACTTATTTAATTATATAACATATGTAATGGCAAGTTATTTGTTGTTTCTCTTGTATCACCTATTCTTTGGTTTAGGTTGACAGCTTTATATAAATCATTAAAAAATGTCAAAAAGGAATGTTTGTGTAGCAATCATTTCAGATACTATAAAGTTATGCATCTATAATATTATAAAGTTTTAATACTACTTAAAATACTATAAAGTTATACACCAAAAAATTAACAATATTGCACTTTTACCAATTCATAATATTGTATAAAATAAATAAGTAAATAAGTTATTTACTTATTTATTTTATTTAAAAAAGCTGTTAGTATTTTAATTTATAATCATATTTTTATAATCATTATCATCATCATCATCATCATCATCATCATCATCATCATCATCATCATCATCATCATCATCACCATTGTTATAATAATTGTTGTTGTTGTAATTATTATTTTTACCATTATTACCATTAGATTTACTTTAGAACTACTTACTAATATTATTAGTGAATACCTAGGTATTTATTTCTGAAATTTATTAGTTTATTTATATAAACCTTCTTTATTAAAACAGTAAAATTATGGTAAACATAAAAATAATCAGAGAAGCCCTGAATTTTTTTTTTTTAACAAGTATTTGAAAATTTTCAAAATTTCCAAAATTTCCAGAAGTTTTCCGGAAATTTTCCCGACTTCAAAATTTCTGGGAAATTTTCAACTCTAAATATATATATATATATATATATATATATATATATATATATATATATATATATATATATATATTATATATATATATATATATATATATATGATATATAATGATATATATGAGTTATAGGGTCAACATTTTTTAATTTATACTGATATTACTATCAATACTATTAACAAGTCACAAAATACATTTTTCTCAATAAAAATAATGATAATGTTAGAAAATGCAACTATAAAAATAAAGCTATGTGTCCTTTAAAAAATCAATATCTAACTAATATTATTGTATATTTAATTTTGAACCTTGCTAAAAAATTTA